>MU225079.1:3882671-3895573 GCA_018584345.1 Thuja plicata
AGAATGGGTCTAGGTGTTGGTAAGTAGATGATGTGAGTGTGCTGAGGTCCTTAGAGGAGTTGGGATCACCATTAAGAGCATAGTTGATAGTTGTGGTTGCATAAGCATAGTGAATGAAGGGTGCATATCATGGAGCTTGAAGCATGATTGAATGGTTGAGCGTGAAGAAGTGGATGAGTTGAAGGTGTGGAGTCTAGTGGAGGCTACTTACCATTAGTCTTTGCATCAAGATCATTCAATAAAGTGAAGGTATTTTCATTACACAGTCCAAATACATCAAAGAGGTCCTAAAAATATTCAAGATGGAAGATTCCAAACTAGTTGGAACACCAATGGCTACTGGATGCAAATTAACAAAGGAAGACAAGACAATAGAGGTAAATCAGACTTTGTATAGATTAATGATTGGAAAAATCATGTATGTTGTACACACTAGACCAGATATTGCACATGCAGTAGGAATTGTTGCTAGATTTTCTACTAACCCCAGGGAATAACATATGACTGCTGTGAAAAGAATCTTAAGATATCTGAAGAACACTGAGGAATTTGGCTTATGGTATAGAAGAGAAGGCAAATTTGAACTTAAAGTGTTTACCGACGTTGATTGGGCTGGAAATCTTGATGACCGAAAGAGAAAAACTGGAGGAGCATTCTTTATGGGTGACAAACTTGTCACATGGATTGGCAATAAGCAAGGATGCATCTCATAGTGTATTGCAGAAGCAGAATATGTTGCTACTGCTTCAAACTGCTCAAATATTGCATAGATCAAACAGTTGCTGGAAGGTATGCATATGAAGATTTCAGAACTAGTGATTATCTATTGTGATAACACCAGTGCAATAAACATTTCCAATAATCTAGTCATGTATTCCAAGACAAAACACATTGCAATCAAGTATCATTACTTAAGAGAACAAGTTCAAGAAAAAGAAGTGATACTTGAGTATGTACAATCTAAAGAATAATTGGCTGATATCTTCACCAAGCCACTGCCCAAGGATATATTTGAGTACTTGAGAAAGAGACTAGGGGTCAAACCCATATCTACTAGTCAGTAAAAGAATGAAGGCTGCATCAACCTATAGATTATCAGAATATCATTCATGTTGATGCAAGCAACAAGATGAACTTCAAAGCTACATCTATATACAGAAAGGTATATATCAGAACCGAGAACCAGATCATATTGATGTATTGCTGATGGATAAGGGAAATTCAAGGAATATATTATGGATCGAGAGAAAAGATCACTTGACATTAATGTTAGATATTTGTGAGATATTTGTTTGACATTATTGTCAAAGGGAGAGAAAGTTTCCATATTATCATAGTCTTCAGAAAAAGAAGAAAGATTATCCATTATCACATTACTCCAACAGGGAGAGATCATATCCATAGGGAGAGTTGCTGACAAAAGACAAAGACATCAAAGAAGAAGAACAGTAAAAAGAGATAAATTGACACAAGAAGAGAACACAACACATTAGTACAAGAAACACAGAAAGATGCAAGAATCAAATCTAAGCTAACACAGAGATTACCGACGGTCATACATTTTTATCGGTTATCAAAACAAATTATTTTGTAATCTGATGAATCTCAACTGTTATATTTAATATTATAATAGAAATAGTATAGTGTGATAATATAGTATGTTGCCATCAATGCCAAAGGGAGAGATTGATGACATGTAACTGATTGAATGTTTGATAATGTTAATTTGAAGATGATGCAAGGCATTAAATCAGTTAATGGTTTGTATTGTCATTGATGTCAACTTGATATCATCTGTACGGTCATGTATATAATGCCAAAGACTTCAAAGAATCAATAGAACAAAGGTTATGCTTTCAGCAATGCATAAAAGTCAAGTATTCACTAAGTGACAGACAACACCAATGGAGTGCACACCATCGGTAAAGGCAAAGAAAAAAATTCACAGTGATACCCAATGAGCAGAAGACAATATTGTTCGATGAAGGAAAATCATAATGATACCCGACGAGCTGAAAATAGAGTTACCCGATGAGTAAAATCCAGTGATGCCCAATGGATGGAGAGCCTAAAGCTGACTAGAGTCACACTGATGGAACTGGCAGTTATCACTGATGACTAGCTACAGAGTTGACCGACAGAACATAGAGTTTAGAAAATGACAAAACATCTAGCTGGTAGTGCTTAAGGATAGACTTAACTGGTTGTTTTATTTGTTTTATTCGACCAGAGTTAAGTAATTGATTTAAAGAAGATTTGTATAGTTGGCAAGAAGATAACTATGAGATAAATCAAGAGTTATGCTTTAAATCAAATTGGCTAGATTGTTTTTCACACCAAGAATCAAGAATCAAGAATCAAGAATATCATGTCTATCTAAGAGACAAGCATAATTCATTTCCACAATTCACATACACGGGAAGGGGAGTGAATAGAAAGAGGATGCTAAAGAGAAACTGATGAAGAAGAACTTCATAGAGTCCTGATCAATCAAGCTGAAGGAGAGCTATAGAATTCTGCAAACACCGACGAACAGTGAAGCACAACATCACAGAGCAGAAAGTGTGGAGCATAAAGAAATAAATTGATACATTGATCAGAGAGGTAATGTACTTAAATAGATATGAAAATCTATAATTCAAGTTGCATTAGAAATAGGTCATAGTGTTTCAGTTTAACCATTGAAGCATCAAGTCTCTTAACAGAGCAAGACTTAACAATCTTCTATAATTGAGGTATATCCTAACAGATTGCCAAAAATTTTATCATGAAGATAGAATTGAGTGCTTGATACTGACACACAGTCTAAGAAGGAGGCTGATGTAGTTAGGTAGCACCAGATATGCCAGATACCTATTGTGCCCATAGAGGTTGATCAATATTGGTAGCATATACATGCCATATATCAAGTGATAGACTCATATTAAATTCCTCTAACAAGGTCACACCTAACAGTGTGTTTGTAACCTTTAACAGGGTTGGCTCCTAACAAGGCTCACTTCAAAAGAGTAAAAATTTGGGGTACCGGTCCCAGTGTTTTTTCCCTTAACAGGGTTTCCATGTTAAAATCCATGTGTTATGTGTGTATGGTTTATTACTTTACAGTTTTACATTTCACATATGCATTTCTGGATTGATTGGTATACTCTACATATTTACTGAGTATTAGTAAATAAGTTTTACTGCTTATTGATAATCAAGGAGAATAAGGACAGACAAGGAAAACCGACAGACAGTTAAATTATTATAAGTATTTCATGGCATGCATCTTGTAGGGAATTAATAATCTGAGGTTTATTTGATTGGTGGTTAGTTATTAAAGGATAAATTTTTGAGGCCACTGATTCACCCCACCTCTTAGTTATTACTAACAAAAGCTCCCATCTCCCATCCCTCATTCTTCTATCCTCCTTTCTTCTTTTCTTTCCCTAATCCTGTCGCTCTTTGATGTCTTTTTGAGATGTCGCTAGGGCTTCTCCATTTCTCTATGTCATCCTCTCGAGGGGGCATCATCCCTAGCCAAATTCTATCCTAATCATCACTCTGGGGCAACTTAGTTTCCTTCATCAAGTCTTTGTGTTGTCTATTATTTAAACATCTTTGAAATATCATTATGCTAACACTATGTCGAAGAGGGACAAAATGTAGACACCTAAATCTGATTACCTTAATCAGTCATATTTAGTGTCTTCTAGGACATATTAGCTAAGTAATTAAGCATTACCTAATTGACCTATGTCATCCCCTAGCCCTAATTAATTCAATTAATTGGCTATAGTCTTGAGTAATTATTAAAAGCAACCAATAGCTTAATAATTAATTAAAATCCTATTCCCCTATTATTGAATGAATATGTTATTTATGTAATTCAATTCATTAATATTCCCTTTAACCCCTAACCTAACCTATCTCAACCACCTAACACTGAGTTCTAACTAATCCCAACCTCTTCACCCATGCTAATCCTATCTTAAACCCTAACCCTAATCCTAAACTCTCCCTAATTATGTCACATTCCTAATCCTTGGATTAGGAATTTAATCCCTTCCCCAAAGTCAACTTTCTCAAGCCATCCTCATCCAAGTGCATTTAATGCTCTTACATCCTCATTAATGCCTCTTACACCCTCTTTAAGAGGCCTTATCCCCTAAAGTATTCCCTCATCCCCTTGTCCCATTTCCCTAAATGGTCACATTCCTCCCCACTTTCAACCCAATTCCCTTGTGACAAGTGTCACAATTTGATGCACTTGAAGAAGCACAATCCATGTGCTCTCTTCTAGTGTCATCTAGACCTCTCTTCAACTTTGTACTCAAGCCCTTGGTTTTCCTACCCATTGCCTATATAAGGAACCCCTTTCCTTCATATTTTCAATCCACCTTCCATGTAGAGTTATAATGCTATTTTGAGAGCAAATCATAAATCCATCTCTTAGAGAAGAGTTATAATACCAGTTTGAGATCATAGCTTGAAGCTTGAAGCACATCCATGAGCACACATCCACAAAAAATGGACAAATCCAATGAATAAAATAGAGTTTGAATGAGCTTGTAGGAGGTTTACACTTTCTTCATTTAGCTTATTTCAAGTTTTCATTTTATGTCTTAGCATGCATGTAGTTTAGATTATTAGTTGTAGAGTGTTTTAATTCGTTATTATGCTCCCTTACTCCTAATTTTCATAGCTCACAATAGGTTCCAATTTCCAAAAGTATGTGCCATATGGAGATGTGAGATATTGTGGAAAACATGCATCAAACTTTAAAATGAGGTAAGACCCACCTTAAAGTGAGGAGATGAAATAATTTACAGGGCGCACTTATAATAAAGGGCCAAAATAAGATTTTGGTGAGAATCAATTAAAAGAGGAATCATAATATTAATTTAAATTAATAAAGGTTTGATGAGTTCTAGGAGGGTATGAAATTGAGTTGAGATGCCAAAAAGCATTGTGTAAACCCATACATGCTAAAATGGGGCCAAGTTGAGCATATAATTATAGGTGCTTATAATTTAGGATGCTACAACTCCATTCTTAGTTGAGTAGGAATAAAGACACAATTATATAAAAGAATCTTTGGTGCAGGAGAACCCATACCAAGATGTAATAAAATAGGTTTTGATATGCCTTAGATGCCTTAAGGATCATTGGATCTATTTGATGTAATAAAGGCTCATTTGTAAGACTAGTTGGCCCAAGGTGCCCCTATAAACTTTATGGTTAAACTCAGTAAAAGGGAAAATATTTAAAGATTTTTGTAGTTTTTAGGTGTCTTAGGTTGTCTTGACTGGAAATTAATTCATTCAAAGTTATAATAAGTCATAGGTAGTAAAGGACAACAAATTTACAAAAATATCGCAAAGTTGCAAAAGGTTGCTTAGCATCTTTTGCAACTTTTAAATGAAAAATTGCTTGAAACCTCCCCAATGGTCCAAAAGGTTTGAGAAGTGGTTATGGACATTGGATTGGAGATATATATATTTCCATGAATGTCTAAATGGGTATTATGTTCATGTATGCAAATATTGGTGACAAATTTAAAGGAATAAAATACTATTTTTCTGGAAACTATCTCTAATTTTTGTACTGTACGAATTGCATTGTGATTGGGGAGTGTTTGGTTTCTTCATGGTTGGATGGTAGATTTTTTGTGTGCCTCAAATGAATCTATTCTGACTCATTTTGGTGGAGGATCAAAGGAGATATCACTATTTTATTCAGACTGGAGTACAAACCCTCCTTTTCCTAGGGTTGTGAAGATGTGCCCCTAACTTGCAAATCCACCAATGGAATATCAGGACCATAGGTGAGATGAAAGTAGGTGTAGGGATCTTAAATAATCCAGAAGTATAGGGTGATTGGAGGGTTTTAGATGTTTTTTCCACCAAGCCCTAACTGAGCATCCCTTATGTGCTCGGTTACAGTTTATTGCAATTTAGTGCACAAGACTCAATAGCGAGTGGTTAGGATCGGTTTGATGGTGGATTGGGTATTCTTGGGTGTCTACAAAATTTCCCTATCCATTTTTTTTTTTTCAATCCATTATTGAATACTTTCTTCAAAAATTAGACCTAATTAGGCCCATTACATCCCTAAACCTTGTAGGTGTCTGGGAAGTAAAAAAGTGGAGTTGGGATCCAAGTCTTTTGAGTTTGACACATCTCCCAAAAGGGTATTTGAAAGTGAAGGATTTAATATTGGTGTAGGGAACCTCCCTATTTCATGTGTTGGTGTTGTTTAAGGTTGTTTTAGGTGTTTGTGTGTGTGTTGGAATAATACCCAAGGGGTTGGATACAATGATAGTTTAACTTCATGTTTGTAAGGGCCTTAGTGCTCATTAGGGATTTTGGGTCATTTTGGCTTTAAATTGTGAAAAGTTTCTCTTTTAGTGAAATATGGGTTAGAGGTATGTTTTAGGACCCTATATATCCTATTTAGGGTCTTAGAAGTCAACATCAATCATCAAGTTGACAAACAAGGTCAAAATACTCAAAATACAAAATGTTGCTAGCAACTTTGAAAAGTTGCTCGAGCAAATTTTGTAAGAATTTGAAAAATGTAGTTAGAACTGGTGTAACTACCCCTTGCTTGGTATATGAGAATGGATTCAATTATTTGAAGAGGTTAATGGGATTTTGGTTTGAAACACTTAATTCTGACACCTTTTTACGGATGACTATAAAGACATTTGTGTAATCTACACTGTATCTTTGCTACTATATGGCTGTGTACGGATTGGAATAGGTGGTTGGGCTCCATGAAAGTGTATTTTTTTTTTCAGCTTCCATATGCAATAGATAGTTTGTTTTGAATTTCAGTAGGTGTTAAGTTACAAGTTTTTGAAGGTCACTGGTTTGACAGAGACAATATAGTGCTACCTAGCTAGAAATGGCTCTAAACTAAAATCCCTCTAGTGGAATTGACTAAAACCATGGGGGAAGTAGGGTTAGGGTCTGTAGATAGGGTTTTGGTTTTCTTTTTGGTTGTTTTAATGGATTTTGTAGGCCAAAAGTGAATCCCTATGACTGACTGGTGAAACCAGGCGAGCCATGATAGGGAGAAGAAAGAATTTGATTGAGCACCCATGACATTTTGGGAAGGTTGTAGAAGCACTAGATTGTCTCCTAAACGGATTTGAAGGTGGAAGGAGGTGAATCAAAGGTTGGAGACAAGTTTAACAATTTTTCATGCTGACTGGTCCAGAGGCCTAATTAATAGGCTATAATATAGGGCTTGCAAGAAATTTGGGATTTGGGTGCTTTCAGAGGTTAGGGTTTTGGATTATGATAGTGTTGGGTGATGTATTGAATATTTTCAAGTTTTTTTGTGGAGTCATTTTGAGATTTTGGGAGCATTTGGCCAAAATTGGTGAAAATAGACCTACTAGGAGTTGAGCAATTAGGCCTCCTAGTGAAATAATTACCAATTGGATTGGTAAAGAGTCTTGGAGTATTGGAATGGATGTAGAATGACCAAGAATGGGTCTAGAAGTGTGTTAAGAGTCTTTGTGAATCTGTGAGAAGATCCTAGGTAGAGGATTGGCAATCTAGGTGGAGTTTTAATGGAGGAAACTAGGCTTTTGGTTAACTAGTTGGACTAGTTGAGCTTAGAAATCTTGGAGTCTTGTAGAAACCAACTATACCTTTGAGGAGAAGTTGGTAGAGAGGGTCTTGGAGATCCTAATTAGAGGAAGATCCAACAAAGAACAACCATTGGATGGTTGGATTTTTCAAACAAGCACCTTAGAGTGAGGAAAAGCTCTAGATTGTCAAAATCCTTTGCATCAGAGTGGTATCAAAGCTAGAATAGCTTGAAGATTGTGTATGTCTGAAGGGGAGGAGAGTCAAGAGGTTGAAAGAATTCCTCCTAAGGAAATGAGTAGGGATGCCATAGTGGAATTGGTATAGTGCCTCTTGGAGAAGGCTAGTGTGTTTGAGACAAAAGGGAAAAAAGAAGATCACAAAATGGGGCGATGAGAGTGATAGGGATGAAAGTCAGATGGAAGAATCATCAAACAAAGGGAAAAAACTTGAGATGGATAAAGAAAAAAAGGTATTCTGAGATTCCTTCAAGTCTTTAAACAAGGATAACATGGAACACATACCATATTACTATGGCAGCCTGAATGGAGAAGAGTTGTTGGATTGGCTTGAAGCCATTGACAATCAATTTGATTACAAAGAAGTCTCAGAGGAGAAGAGAGTCAGCTATGCTAAGGCTAGACTCAAAGGATCTGAATTGGTGTGGTGGAACATGATGCAGGATGAGAGGATAAGAAGTGGAAAGAAAAATATTGTTTCTTGGGAGAGGATGAAAATCAGATTGAGGGCACAATTCTTGCCTACTGAATATGAAATCCAAATGTACCAAAAGTTGCAAAACTTAAGACAGAAGGATATGATAGTGAGTGCTTATACATAGGAGTTCTATAAACTAAGCCTAAGGGCTAGGAGACAATAAGATGAAATGGAGAAGGTAGCCAGGTATCTCAATGGGCTAAGGCAAGGGATACAAGATGAGATCAACATGATGGCTCCTGACAGTATGTACAAATGTTTCCAATTAGCCTTAAGAGTAGGGGATAAGGATAGAAGTGTTGGCAAGTGATCAATTTGGGTAATGTGATCACTTTTTGGTTGTCATTTATGGCAACACATCTAGGTTTAAGATTGATTGTTTTGAAGATAAGTTTTGGTATGTCCAAAATTGACTAAGTACATAAATAGAGGTACAATATTGTTTTGGATATCAAAGACAGAGATCGATGAATTAAGGCATGCGAGCTTAGTGGAAGACAGTATGGAGTATTTCTAACATATACCTAAGATCAATTTGGATTTGGTTAAGTTTATGATAATTTATAAGGATTTGAAGAGTGACAGACAGTAGAGAACAATGACACAGAGCAGTTGGACAAAAATGAAGAATAAGGGAGTATGACTTGGACTCTAGGAAATTGAATTTGTATTTTTGTTATTGATACTCTATACTTTGACTATGCAAGTGCACTGACTATGCATTTGATATTTACCATATTAAATGTATTTTGTATTGAAGGCTGACTTAGTATTGTTTGTAACATTCATGTCGAGAGCCGACTTTGTAAAGTTAAAAGATATATATGTAAGATCTTTTTGGTAAAGATTAAGAAGTGAAGAAGTGAAGTGAGTGAAGTATATGTAGAAAAGACATGCGAATGGAAAAGCAGAGAATGGTAGAGCTATAAAGGAACTATCAAAGCATTTGTGATGCTTGTTTTGTTCATGACTGAGAACCTTTTGTAACAAATTTACATTATAAGAACTATAAGCTCATTGGCCCCTAACAGGGTGTTGTGAACCTTTCATAGGGTTGTTATTACTCTAACAAGGAAATGTACTATGTAATATTCAGCTCCTAACATGACTAGGTCTCCTTACAGGGCCATTATAATTTAGTACATGCTTGTGGGTATCATCCCCATCGGGGTTTTCCCTTGGCTAGGGTTTCCTCATAAAAAAATCATGGTGTTATGAGTTCTGTGTTATTTGTTTATGTTCTTTCCTTTACTGCAATTGTATGGTTAATGTTAAAGTGGTTGAAGAATTTAATTAACTGTTATAATACTGATTCAGTCCCCCTCTCAGTATTATCCAATCCTAACAATTGGTATAAGAGCTTTTGGCCCTCGGAGAGAAAGCCTAATAGCTTGAGGGAGATCACAATGGATTTGAACATTTTACAGGAGAACTTTGAAGCTACACTTGAAGACCTTGATAATGCTAAAGTAGAAAATGGTGAATTGAAGTTCAACATCCGAAGAGCTGAGAAATTCATAAAGAAACTGAAAGAACAACTTGAACTTTCCAGAAGTCAGAGAGAAGATCTTGTGGTTCAGATAAAAGAAGACTCAGATGAGGACAATTTAGATCAGGTGAAGCAACTGAAAGAACAAATTGAGACCTTGAATCTTGAGAACAAGAATATGGCTAAAGAAATATAGATACACAAGGAATCTAAGAAGAAAGCTGAAGAAATGTTGAACAATGTGTTGAATCAAATGAAAGATGAAGTTGAGAGCTACAAGAACAAATACTTAGAATTGGAGAAATACAATCAAATTGTGAAAGGTGAACTTATTGAAACAAAGAAAAATATTGAGAAACTTCACACCGGTAGTTATTTGATTGATGAAAAACTAGACAAACAAAAACCTATAGGTGACATGACTGGTATTGGCTTCAATGAAGCTGAATGTTCAAAGAATCAGGAAGAGAAATCAGATGAGAAGGTTAATGCTAAGAAACCATATGGTGAAGAACCTAAAGAGAAGATCAGACCTTTCAGAGGTAGATTCTTTGGTTGCAATAGATTTGGACACATGAAGAGAGACTGCAGAGGTAATGCCCCTTTTAGAACTTTTGTTGGTTATTGTTTTAACTATAATGGATATGGGCACAAGAGGACTGAATGCAGAAGACCTAGTCAATCTGGATATAGACAAGACAATGGAAGAGAACCTACAATGAAACCTACATGCTACAAATGCAACAACATTAGACACATTGCAAAGTACTATAATTTACAATTTAATCAAGAAAGAAGACCACCTATATGTTATAAATGCAATAATCTAGGACATATAGCAAAGTTCTACAGGTATAATGGAGTAGATAACAGAAGAAAACCACATCCTATGAAACCTCAGAAGAATGGAAGTGATAATGGAAAGAGTATTGCAGATGTGAAGAGTGATTTTGAAAATTATTTTAAGAAAGAAGAAGATAGAAACAGTGGTAAGATATGGAAGATTAAAGAAACTAGTGAGACATCAGTTCATGGAGAGTCAGTAGATGGTACTGGATCTTTTCCTGAAGGTAGCAAGATAGAATTGACCTAATCGGCTGATCATGGCCTTAGGGGAGCATTAAATGCAACACATCATAATTTATCCTACCTCGCACCTCCACCATAGCAGCAGACAAAACAAGTGAAGGAAGTTACTCCTAGAGTAACTAGATCTAGTATGCATACAAAAGAGAAGAATGCAGTTGAAGAAGAGAATAAAACTAAGAATAATAAAGCATGGAAACCTGACATGAAAATGCTGGAGAAAAGAGCAATTGAAAAAGGAAAATTGGTTTCGATTGATAAATATTATGACAGATATGAAGAAGCACATAAACCAACAATTGAAGACATTATGATAGAACACATGCTTAGTTTCAAGAAGACACTTTTGGAAGTTGAAGGAAGCATACCCTCAGATTTGTATACAAAATTGGAAAGAAGAAAACATTTGGCACAAGTTGAAGATGATCAGATTAGAGACAAAGAGATTGATGACATGCTACTTGTGTTATCCGTACAAGAGAGAGATATTATAGTCAAAGAATTGAAACCCCTATTGAGGACAAAGACCAGATTACTAAAGATAATGGCGAGAAAATATGATGAAGTGACTAAGGAAACTCAGAAGGCACCTAAGAAGATACTGTTGAGAACTAATTTTGTCAAGCCCCCACCTCCTAAGACAGATTTACCTACATAATTGGGAATGGATGACAACATAAAGGACACAAAGACTAATGATAAAGAGAGTAAAGAAGACACTACTATAGATTTCTATGTTTCTGGTGTGGTAGTAACACTAGACCCCTCATAAGATGAGAAGGACCCTTTTACAGTAACCATGGACACTTCTATTACTGATGAACTAGAGAAGGAAGAGGAGAATAAGGAAGATGAGAAGAAAGAGGATGAAGGACATAAGAATGACCAAAAAGAAGATGAAAAAGAAGAGGCAACTTCACCATCTAGCTTATTTTTGGCAAGTAGTAATGTAAATGTTGATAACATGGATGAAGATGAACTGGTGAAACTCACATTCACCATACTGAACAAAGCAAAGGAGAAATAAGTATAGAAAGGAGATAAGAAGACAAAAGTGATTTCAAGAGCTATTGACACTATGAATAAATTGCTTCTAGTACCCTTAGTATTCTAGAACAAAGATGATATTGAGAACTTGAAAGTCACACTTGATGAGTTTGATGGTCACTTTGAAAATTTGCTGAAGACTACAGAGGAGAAAGCAGAGAAAACATATGAAGAGAAGAAGCTGATGTAAAGTGGTGGAAAGGGGTAAGGAGATTATTTGTTAATTGTTGTTTGATTTTCTTAGAGTGTGTTGAATTCCTTAACCCTACTTTACACTTAATTGAATTTGATTGATTGTATATTGCAATTGTGATTAGGGAGAAGATAAGATGTTCCACCTTTATCCCCAAATGTTCAAATGAAAGATCCAAGTTGATAAAATCAAAAGAGGGATTAATGCACAAATGAATCAACCATTCAGAAAAGAGAACAAAGAGGGAGATCTTAAATTCTATTATTTGAATGTATAGATATGATATATGATAGTAATTGAAGAAATAGGAGAAATTTACTAACCTTAAAGAATTGCAGATCAAAGAATGCTATTTTTGAGGTCTGTAGACTATTTCTGGAAAAACTGAAGTATGATCCGGAACTGGAACGCAGAGACAAACAAAACCCATAAATATTTTTCTATTTCGATGTCATCTTATGAAAAAGGTCAACCTTGACCCACAAATGTCAACCCTAAACCAATAATGTTGACCTTGACCTGCATAGGTTCGACAGAGAATCTATTTGCAGAGCCCAACAGAAAGCTGAAAAGGGTATCCAGATCTTTGTCCAAATCTACGGTCCTAAACCTGTACCTACAAGAAAAAGAGGTTTATTTGTTGGGGGGGAAGGGTTTTCCTTGGTCAAACCCTGATTTAGGAATTAACCTTGAAATCAATAAAGTATAGAATGCTAGCAAGTAGTAGAATTGAATCTAACAATGAAGCTATGATATTCAATAGATATGCAATTGTAATTCAAATGTAACA
>MU225079.1:3901559-3916707 GCA_018584345.1 Thuja plicata
ATATATATATATATATAAAGAAAAGAAAATGAAAAAGAAGAGGAGAAGAAGTGGAGACAGTTTTTTTTTGCTGGAACACTTAGTATTTTTTTGTTAAGTGTTGCCATCAATGCAAAAGGGAGAGATTGTTGGCAAGTGATCAATTTGGGTAATGTGATTCACTTTTTGGTTTTCATTTATGGAAACACATCTAGGTTTAAGATCAATTTTTTTGAAGATAAGTTTTGGTATGTCCAAAATTGACTAAGTACATTAATAAAGGTACAATATTATTTTGGGTATCGAAGATAGAGATCAATGAATTAAGGCATGCGAGCTTAGTGGAAGATAGTTTGGAGTATTTTTGACATACACCTAAGATCGATTTGGATTTGGTTAAGTTTATGATAAGTTATAAGGATTTGAAGACTGACAGACAACAGAGAGCATCGACACAGAGCAATTGGAAAACAACAAAGAATAAGGGAGTATGACTTGGACTCCAGGAAATTGAAGTTGTATTTTTTTTTATTGATAGTCTATACTTTGACTATGCAATTGCACCAACTATGTATTTGATATTTACTATATTAAATGTATTTTATATTGAAGGCCAACTTAGTACTATTTGTAATATTCATACTGAGAGCCGACTTTCTAAAGTTAAAAGATATATATGTAAGATCTTTTTGGTAAAGATTAAGAAGTGACAAAGTGAAGTGAGTGAAGTATATGCAGAGCAGAGAATGGAAGAGCTATAAAGGAACTATCAAAGCATTTGTGATGCTTGTTTTGTTCATGACTGAGAACCTTTTGTAACAGATTTAGATTGTAAGAGTTGTAAGCTCATTGGCCCCTAATAGGGTGTTGTGAACCTTTAACATGGTTGTTATTCCTCTAACATGGAAATGTACTATGTAATATTCAGCTCCTAACAGGGCTAGGTCTCCTTATAGGGAAATTATACTTTAGTACATGCTTGTGGGTATCATCCCCACCGGAGTTTTCTCTTGGCCAAGGTTTCCTCATAAACAAATCATGGTGTTATGAGTTTTGTGTTATTTTTTTATGTTCTTTCCTTTACTACAATTGTATGGCTAATGTTAAAGTGGTTGAAGAATTTAATTAACTATTATAATACTGATTCACCCCACCTATCAGTATTATCCAATACTAACAAGAAGGAGGAATGACTTCCATCAAAGCGGAAGAGGTGGCAGCAATAATAGAGGGTTCCAAAGAGGAAGAAATAAATTTGGTAGGGGTCAGAGCCCTAATAGAGAAGAAGATAATCAGTCATGGATAATGGTGGGGGAAACTAGTATAGAGGATCTTTCCAAAGGGGAGGATACAAAGGTAGAGGACCACCAAGAGGTAGGTTCCAACCCCAAGGGAGATCTAATTTAGTTTTCATTGGCAGGTGTTTTAATTGCAACCAAGTGGGTCACACAATGGGAAGGTGTCCTGAGAAGGCTTCCTCATCTTCAATGGGGGATAAAAGGAATCAATTGGTACAAGAGGATGAAAATCAAAGTGTTACTTCTCCCATGTCCAAGGCAAGGCCTGTATTGGATGGAGAGAACTTGATGTTAGGGAGAACCTTGTTGAAAGTGCCTAGCACTATAGAGCCACCACAGAGAAAGAACTTGTTTAAAACAACTTGTAGGTCTCATGGGAAGATTTTCAAAGTGATAGTGGAATCTAGATCCACTAAGAATATAGTATCCATAGAGATGGTGGAAAAAATTGAAACTAAGGAGGATACCTCATACCACACCTATAAGGTTTCATGGTTGAATAAGGGTCAACAAATAGTGGTAGATGAGAAAACTATGGTTGAGTTTGAGATTGGAGAGTATAAGGACAAGGTCCTATGTGATATACTACCTATGGATGCATGCCATCTACTTCTAGGAAGTCCATGGAAGTATGATGTCAAAGTAATACATGATGGAGAGAAGAATAATTATGTCATCACCAGGCTAGGAAAGAAGTTATGAATGGATCCATTGCAAGAAGCCAATGAAGAGAAGCATGTGGGGAAGAGTGTGATGTAATTGAGTAGGAAAGATTTTATAAAGGCCATGAAGAAGGAGAAAGGAGTTTTTTGTGCAGTAGTGATAAAACCAAAGGAGGAAACTAAGGAGAAATTCAGTTTGCCACCAAAGATACAAGCATTGCTAGAGAAGTACCATGACATAGTAGATAATGGTTTGCCAAGTGCATTACCACCTATGAGGGAAGTGAGTCATCAGATTGACCTCATTCCTGGAGAAAATTTGCCTAACAACACAACATATAAGATGACACCAAGTCAAAATGAAGAGATAGCAAAATAGATTCAAGATTTTTTGGACAAGGGGTTAATAAGGAAGAGTTTGAGCCCATGTGCTGTGCCAACAATAATTGCACCTAAGAAGGATGGAAAATAGAGGATGTGTACGGAATATAGGGCTATAAATAAGATCACAATCATATATAGATTTATAATGCCCTGGATAGAAGATTTGATGGACAATGTAGGAGGTTCTTGTTACTTTTCTAAGGTGGACTTGAAGTTAGGGTATCATCAGATAAGAGTGACACCTGGTAATGAGTGGAAGATAGCTTTTAAGACCAATGAGGGTCTGTATGAGTGGCTAGTAATGCCCTTTGGCTTAAGTAATGCACCTAGCATATTCATGAGGCTCATGAATGAAGTGCTAGTAGAGTTCATTGGTAAGTTTGTAATAGTTTACCTTGATGATATTTTGATCTTTAGTAGGTCCAAGGAGGAGAACATGAAGCATTTGGAGATGGTCTTAAGGAAGCTAGATCAAGAGAAGTTGATGATAAATCAAGAAGGAGTTTCCATGGGTTGGCCTCCTACTATAGGAAGTTTGTGAGAAATTTCAGTCATGTGTGTGCCCCTATACTTAACACCATAAAAGGTGGAATCAAATGTAAGTTTGAATGGACTATGGCAGAAAACCAAGGGTTTGAAATGTTAAAGAAAAGGATTGCAGAGCTACCTAGTCTTAGGTTTCCTAACTTCAATCAACTCTTTGTGGTAGAGTGTGATGCTAGTAAGTTGGCTATTAGAGCAATGTTAAGCCAAGAAGGACATCGTGTGGCTTTCTTCTATGATAAGTTGAATGAGGCTAAACAAAAGTATTCCACATATGACTTGCAACTATATGCTATGGTACAATCCCTTAAGAAGTGGAGACACTACATATTACCTAGGGATTTTGTGGTCTACACTGATAACCATGCTCTAAGTTTCCTGAATGGACAAGAAAAACTGAACCAAAGGCACATGAAGTGGGTAGAATCATTGCAAGCTTATACATTTGTTATAAAGCATAAGAAGGGGGTTAGCAACAAGGTTGCAGATGCTCTTACCAAAAGAGTACTCACAATCTAAGAGATACAACTGCAAAGTGTGGGGATGGATGATTTGAAGGACCTCTACAAGGAGGAATAAGATTTAAGAGAAGCCTATGAAGCATGTGTGAAGTTTAAATAGGGGTTCAAGGTGGATTTTAGTGAGTTTGTATTGCAGGAATGCCTATTGTTTAAAGGTCACCTTATGTGTACCTCAATGCTCAATGAGGGAAAACATTGTGAAGGAGAAACATCAAGGGAGCTTGGGAGGCCACTTTGGAGTGGATAAAACATTGGATCAGGTGCATAGGCATTAATATTGTCCTAAGATGTAGTCAAATGTTAGGAGATTTGTAGAACAATGTCAGATTTGTTAGAGGGAAAAAGGACAAAGCAACAACAGTGGGTTGTATCAACCTTTATCTATACCCCAAAGGCCTTGGGAGTGCCTTAGTATGGACTTTGTTTTGGGGTTACCAAAGACACCTAGGGGTCATGATAGTGTGTTTGTGGTGGTAGACCATTTTAGCAAGATGACACACTTCATTCCATGCAAGAAAACAAATGATGCTTCTCAAATTATAGGTCTATTCTTTAGGGACATTGTGAGGATCCATGGATTGCCCCTAAATATTGTAAGTGACAGGGATAGTAAGTTTGCAGGTCAATTTTGGAGGACCTTATTGCAAGATGCTTGGAACAAACTTTTCTTTCTCTTTATTCTACCATCAAAAATTAGATGGAAAAACAAAGGTAGTGAATAGGTCACTTGGAAACTTGTTAAGGTCCCTAACCAAGCAACATGGACAGTCATGGGATCACATCATTGGGCAGGCATAATTTGCATATAATGAATCCATCAATAGGAGTATTGGTAGAAGCCCCTTTGAAATAGTATATGGGGTCAATCCTAGAGGGATATTGGAGTTGAGAGATATCAGTTTGAAGGACAAGAGGAGTGCTTAAGGAGAGTCATTTGTTGAATAGATAAAGGAGCTGCATGATCAAGTCAATAAGAATTTACAAAAGCAAGTGGAGAAGTACAAATCCAAAGATGATGAAACTAGAAGAGACTTGCACTTCAAGGTTGGGGATCTAGTACTAGCCTATCTCAGGAAGGAAAGGCTACCCAAGGGTCAGCCTACTAAACTACTGATGAAAAAGATAGGGCCTTTGAAGATTTTGCACAAGTATGGAAAGAATGCCTATGAGGTGGAGTTACCTCCTGATTTGGGGATCTCACCTAGTTTTAATGTTTGTGACATGTATCCCTACAAGGGACCAACACTAGACACAGGTCAATCCACTCTTGTAGATTTGGAGGATGATGATTGGGTGAAATACTTGCCTACCCCAAAGCCATTGCAATTGGAAAGTGTACTAGATTCTAAAGTGATAAAGAAGACAAGGAAGGGTAACTAAAAGGAGTACCTCACCAAGTGGCAGGGACTACCTAAAGCTGAGGCCACTTGGATGATAGAGCTGGACATTCTGAAACATGGGGTAACCATTGAAGACCTTCTAACTTAAGGGATGAGATATTTTGTCCAGGGGAGTATGGTGCAGGGCACCTCCCTATTTCATGTGTTGGTGTTTTTTAAGGCTGTTTTAGGTGTTTGTGTGTGTTTTAGATTAATACCCAAGGGGTTGGATATAATGATAGTTTAACTTCATGTTTGTAAGGGCCTTAGTGCTCATTAGGGATTTTGGGTCATTTTGGCTTCAAATTGTGAAAAGTTTCCCTTTTAGTGAAATATGGATTAGAGGTATGTTTTAGGACCCTGCATATCCTATTTAGGGTCTTAGAAGTCAAAATCAATCATTGAGTTGACAAACAAGGTCAAAATGCTCAAAATACAAAATGTTGCTAGCAACTTTGAAAAGTTGCTAGAGCAAATTTTGCAAGAATTGGAAAAATGTAGTTAGAAATGTTGTAACTACCTCATTCTCAGTATATGAGAATAGATTATATGCTTTGAAGAGGTTAATGAGATTTTGGTTTGAAACACTTAATTCTGACACCTCTATACAGATGACTGTATCTACATTTGTGCAATCTGCACTGTATCTTTGCTACTATATAGATGTGTACAAATTGGCATAGGTGATCAAGCTCCATGAAAGTGTAGTATTTTATTTCAGCTTCCATATGCAATAGATATTTTTTTTTGAAGTTCAATAGGTGTTAAGTTACAAGTTTTTGAAGGTCACTAGTCTGACAGAGACAATACAGTGCTACCTAGCTAGAAATGTCTCTAACCTAAAATCCCTCTAGTGGAATTGACTGAAACCATGGGGGAAGTAGGGTTAGGGTCTATAGATATGGTTTTGGTTTTATTTTTGTTTTTTTCAATGGATTTCACATGCCAAAAGTGAAGCCCTGTGACTGATTGGTGAAACCAGGTGAGCCAGGACAAGGGGAAGAAAGAATTTGATTGAGCACCCATGACCTTTTGGGAAGGACTTAGTGGCATTTTTAGATGCACTAGATAGTCTCCTAAAAGGATTCAAAGGTTAAAGGAGGTTAATCAAAGGTTGGAGACAAGTTTAACAATTTTTCATGTTAACTGGTCCAGAGGCCTAATTAATAGGCTATAATCTAGGGCTTGCAAGAAATTTGGATTTTGGGTGCTTTCAGAGGTCAGGGTTTTGGATTATGATAGTGTTGGGTGATGTCTTGAATATTTTCAAGTTTTTTTGTGTATTCATTTGGATAGTTTGGGAGCATTTGGCCAAAATTGGTGAAAATAAACCTACTAGGAGTTGAGCAATTAGGCCTCCTAGTGAAATAATGACCAATTAGATTGGTAAAGAGTATTGGAGTATTGGAATAGATAAAAAATGACCAATAATGGGTCTAGAAGTGTGTTAAGAGTCTTTGTGAATGTGTGATAAGATCCTAGGCAGAGGATTGGCAATCTAGGTGGAGTTTTAGTGGAGGAAACTAGGATTTTGGTTAACTAGTTGGACTAGTTGAGCTTAGAAATCTTGGAGTCTTCTAGAAACCAACTATACCTTTGAGGAGAAGTTGGTAGAGAGGGTCTTAGAGATCCTAATTTGAGGAATATCTAACAAAGAAAAACCATTGGATGGTTGGATTTGTCAAACAAGCACCTTAGAGTGAGGAAAAGCTCTAGATTGTCAAAACCCTCTTCATCAAATATCACCTTTGAAAGTTATAAAAGTTAACACTGATTTAAAACCCCATTCCTAGGGCTACTAGGTAAGCCTATCTCACTAGGCCTTAAATGATAGTTTGTATTTTGAGACCAATAGGATTGTGTATAAGTCTTTAGAGGGTTCTAATTTGAATGTTTGGGATTATTATAACCCTAATCCACTCCCTATAGGTAATAAGTGAAGGGTTTGTGCAGAAGTCCATTTGGATGGAAGAGTTCTTGTGAAGAATTATAACTTGGAGATGGAACGCACTAGCCTAGTGTGATCATAATGTTGTGATGACATCCCAACCTTTCAAAGGAGTTGAAGAAACTTAAAGAGAGATTGTGGTGATTACCTTGAAAGGTCATTGAATAGAAAACCCCAATTAATAGCCTACTTGTGGCTTAAGGGCTAGGAGAGCAAGAAAAATTTGTGGTTGGGTTCAACCTCAACCCTATTTTTCTCCACTATGCATCAATTTTTGTTATCGAACTATGTTGCATGTCTATAATTCACTCATAATTTGTAGATTGAAACATAATTTAACAAAAATGTGTATCCCCACTTGATAGCACCTATATTAGGGTGCTATCAAATAGAATCAATGAAATTTTTTTAGTATTGGAATATTCATAATATGGAGATCTTTACATCTTCAAAGACATATGATTGACATGCCTATATTCTTGGTTGATCAACAATGAAGACACACAGTTTTACAAATGTATTTATAGTATTAAATTATGCTAAAAATCTACAATTCACTTAGAATTCAGAGAGTGCAACATAATTCAACACTAAATGTGTTTGTAGAACATGCACCCATGTTTGCAACAATCAAGATACTTATAGACATGATATATCTCATAAAAGGTGAATGAAAGGGATTTTTTTTAAGGTATGTAACTAGTTTGGCTACATGGCAGAATAGTTGGATGCCAATGTATGCACAACTGACAATCCACATGCTGACCAAACATAGGGTGCCTCACGACTAGCCTCTTTCCCCTAAAATGGTAATAGACAAGTACCCAAGTCTAACTATTTTGTTCACTTTTATCACATAGATATTGTTTCTTTGTTGTATCCCCTATTTGGCCAAATTCCAAATATGAAATGATAGAACCACTTAATATTTCATCTCATTTCATAAATATTATTGCCTTGTTATACATACATACACAATGCAGATGCATTTCTATAGAATTATAGATCAAAGAAACATAGTGCAAATTCACTTCTATACTATTGCTTTGTTATATAGACATGCATAAGGTGGATTAATTTCTATAAAATTACTAATCAAAGAAACATAATACAGATACATTTGTATACTACTACTTTGAAATATAAACACACATAATGCAAATTCATTTCTATACAATTATTGATCAAAGAAACATGACACAAATTCATTTCTATACCAAAGAAACATAAAGTAAATTTATTTATATACTGTTTCTTTTCTATATAGACATACATAATGCAATTCATTTCTTTACAATTACTATAGATTTCATAGTTAACCACATTGTACAATGCAATAGTCTTTATATTTCTGAAAACAAAAACAATTCAAACCAAACTAGTGAACTAAAAATATAAATGAAATAAGGAACATGCATTGCCAAATTAAAAATAAACTCCAAAACATGTATGACACAAAGGAGGGAAAGTGGGTAGAATGTGCGATGAAATGAAACATTAAGTGGGTCTTCTGTTGGATATTGGGCACCCTATTGCTACTGGTTTCTTTGTTAGTACACATAAATATACATATATATGTAGACAAACACACACACATGCATACATATATACATACAAACATGCGTGAGTACATATATCTAGGTAAGTGTATTTAAATAAACTTTGATCCATTATTGGTGGTTTGGTTTCTAATTTGAGTCAGAACTTGTAAGTACAGATTATGATATTAAGCATATTGATAGGGAGGCTCTTCCACTGAGTCAACTTGAATCACTCCTAGGTCTCTCCTCCAGACATACTGAGGCTTCTTCTTCAACCCTGACCTAAGCATAGAAAACTTGGTTTTCTTTCCCCTAACTCTAAGGGCATCTCTACCAACAAAGGGATTCACACATCATTGAACCTACAAGGGTAGATTCCACCAAACCTACACATGAACTTCACAAAAACTTTACAGGGTAGGACTTAAACTAGTTCATTCTTCTAGATTCCATTCTTGAAGTTTTATAATCATAGTTCAACCATTCATCCATCAAGTTCCACATTTTAAGGGATAGGGATAGTGACTCCTTGCAACCCTAATCAGGCTCCTAAATCCCAATACCTCCCAAAATTCACAAACAAGCCCCAAAAATAAACATGGATCCTGATAAAATTTTGGAAAACTTGAAATATTTCTAGGGTTAGAGGATTCCAAACTGTCTGTACAATACTTCAAACCCCTATGAGATAGAGTCCTTAAAAGTATGCTAATAGGGATAATTGATGCAAACACAACATGAACTAGATGAAATGGATTCATTGACCACCAAAATTTCTTTCAGGGTCTTACCAACTCTTAAAGACCACTCTCCATGCATTGGATCTTATCACCCAATCCAACCCTACATCCAATCAAATTCTGTTACTTGCTTTCTCCTAGCCGGGCACTGGCAGTCTCGCCTAGGGAAAGGTATTAAAAGTATCCACCATCCATTTTGGGACATGTAAAAAAAGGAAAACACTGTACAAGGACTCCACTTGCCATCCTCCATGGGCCATGAAGGTCTAATGGAGGACTCTCACTATGGAGCCATATTTACAAGACATACTCCTTCACTAATAGAGAACAGTCCAGTAAGGATTGAATTCAAAATGAGCACTCAAAACTAAACAAAATCCTATAATAAGTACTTGCAGAGAAACTAAATAACTACATGTAACTATACAACACACAAGAACAAAGATTTCAATCCATCTACAATGCCTTTAAACTAAAATTATCAAAGTTGTGATAGTACAAAGAATTGTTATTCTTCCACTTCTTGAAAATGTAACCAGAAAGGGTCCAAACTTTGTACAAGGCCATATAATTCCTTAAATAGGTCCCTTTGACCTATGAAAACTATCCAAAGTGACCCATAATTTCATTTTGACAAAAAGAAACTTTTTAGTAAATGTTGTTGAGCAACATTTGAAAGTTGCAAATGTTGCTCAAGCAACATTTTGCACCTTTTACAACTTTTTATCATCCAATGCTCGAACCCCATGAGTGAGTTCTATAAATTCAAAACCCATTTTCTAATACTTAATACACTCTAAAAATGTCCATCTAAGCATTTTGGTTGGAAATAACATATTTTGTCCCATTTTGGCCATCAGAACATTACAAAGGTCACTTGGACCAAATTGTACACAACATAACACAAAACTTTACCAAAACATTATAAACCAATCCTAAACCATCCTAAACCACCTTATTGATCCCAAGACCATTTTAAAACCTTTCACAACAAAAATTAAGTGTTAAAACTCCTAGGTTCTCCTGCGCCATCCTCCCCCTGGACAAAGAAGTTAAGTTACACCTGGAGTCAATAATGCAATATCTATTTCCAAATTCTTGAAATTTGATTCAGCAATCCATTTAGCCTCTACCTCGGGAAGATTTTTCCCCTTGATGAGATCTTCCATGTATTGACCATGTCTTGTTTTATTTTTAATACTGGAATCTAGTACCCTCTCTACTTGTGGCTTGTTCATGGTTGGTAATGACACATCCACTGTAATATTTTCCACCTCATTAGTCATCTTTGTCTCCTCTGGCAGTGGACCTTTATATTCAACTAATTCCTGAACATTGAACACTGATGAGATTGCCAATTCTGGAGGTAGATCAGTTTTGTAAGCATTTTCTCCATACTTTGCTAAGATTTTGCATGGACCTATCCTTTTAATCTGCAACTTGCTAGGTATACCTTTCTTCAACCTGGCCTTATTCATATGTATCATCACTAAATACCCCACTTCAAAGTGCAACTTCTTTCTGTTTGCATCCACTTTGGATTTTAATCTTTGAGTTGCCTTTGTGAGTGTTTGTTTGACTTGGTCATGCACTTATTTCATGGATTGGGTGAAGTATTCAAAATGTCCACTTTTTCCTTCAATATTTCCCAAGTGTCTACATTCATAAACCCCTTTGGAGTGAACACCATAAACCACTACAAAAGGAATCTTACCAATTGTCCTATTTATAGTATCATTATAGGAAAACTATGCCTGTGGTAGGACTTGATCCCACACTCATCCATATTCCTTTGTTAAGAACCTCAAAAGGTTCCTTAAGACCTTGTTTATGAACTTTGTTTGGCCATCTTTTTGGGGGTGATAAGCTTACCCAAATGACAGATTAGTTCCTAGCCGTTTCCACAATGTCCCATGAATTTAACATCTCTATCTGAGACTATACTAAGGGGCAATCTATGGATTCAAAAAATTTCCCTAAAACAAATTGATCTATGTAGCTTGAATCATGTGTAGTTTTGCATGGAACAAAATGAATCATCTTACTGAACCTATCAACAATTATAAAGATACTATCCATCCCAGTGCTTTTCCTTGGTAGCCCAATAATGAAGTCCATACTGATACATTCCCATGACCTATTGGGAATGGGTAGTGGTTGATATAAGCCAACATTGGAAGTCATACCTTTAGCTCTCTAACACACCATATATTTTTCTACATACTTCCTCACATCTCTCTGCATCCTAGGCCAGTTGTAGAATCTCTGAACCAAATCAAGGGTCTTATTGAGACCAAAATGGACACTAAGACTACCATTATATTTTTTGTGTATGAGATTCTCTCTCATAGATCCCTTGGGCACACACAATTGTCCTCCTCTAAACAAAAACCCATTTTGAAAAGTGTAATCTGTAAAATGACCATGAAAGTGATTGTTGAACTCCATACATACCTTATAGGCCTCTAAGAAGTCTTCATCTTCTTTTTAAAGGTCCTTAAAAATTTCCACTCCAATACTTTGCAACTATACTTCTTGAATAGTAAGTAGCCTTTGGCTCAATGAATCAACAACCTTGTTCATCTGCCCATTTTTATGCTTTATGGTAAAATTATAATCTTGCAAGAAATCCATCCACTTAAGATGCCTATTTCTTAACTTCTCTTTGGTATTGATGTAACTCATGGCTTGACTATCAGTGAATACTACAAACTCTTTGGGTAGGAGATAATGTCTCCATTTCCTAAGGGCTTGAAGTAGTGCATAGAGTTCTAGGTCATAGGAGGAATATCTCTTCTTTGCCTCATTTAAATTTTCACAACAAAAATATATTGGTCTACCCTCTTGGGTTAAAACAACTCCCACTGCTATACTACTAGCATCACACTCTAGGGTAAACAGTTTATCAAAACTTGGTAACACAAGAATGGGTTGGGTGGCTACTTTTTTTCAACATCTCAAACCCCTTATTGGCTTCTTTAGTCCACCTAAACTTAGTCTTCAAACCACCCTTTATAGAATTTAAAACTAGAGCACAAATGACACTAAAACCCCCAATGAATTTCCTATAGAATTGGGCAAGCCTATGAAAACTCCTTACCTTAGTACTAAATGTGGGAGTAGGCTAGTTGAGTATAGCCTCCACCTTGCTAGGATCCATCTTTAATATCCCTTGTGAGACCACATATCCAAGGTACACCAATTCTTGTTTCAAAAACTCACACTTCTCCAAATTGATGGCTAACTTCTCCTCTTGCAATCTCTTCAATACAATATTCAAATGCTTAAGGTGCTCTTCCTTAGTCTTACTGAAGATGAGGATGTCATCAAGGTAAACCACCACAAACACCCCTATTTAGTCCTTTATCACTTCATTCATCAACCTCATGAATGTGCTTTTCTAAGCCCAAATGACATGACAAGCCATTCATATAGACCTTCTGTATTCTTGAAGGTTGTTTTCCACTCACCCCCTCCCTTAATCCAGATTTGATGGTATCCACTTTTTAGATCCAACTTTGTGAATTATTTATCCCCACCAAGACAATACATTAGATCATCAATCCTAGGGATTGGAAACCTATATCTTATTTTTATTTTGTTTATAGCTCTAGAATCTGTGCATAACCTCCATTTCCTCCCTTTTTTGATGCTAACACCATGGGCATTACACATGGACTTATGCTCTTCTTATAAGCCTTTGATCCAGTAACTCTTGCACTTGTCTAGCTATCTCCTTATTTTTCTCAGGGGTCATTTTGTAGGATACCTTAATGGGAAATGATGCACCTAGAACGAATTTAATTTGGTGGCTTACTAATCTCTATGGTGACAAGACTACATGTCATCCATCACTCACAATATCTTTGTACTTCTCTAGGAGTTTTTGTATCTCCTTGGTTAAAGGTGTAGTTGCATTTGTCTTTTATTCTTTGGGCTTCATCATGACAACATAACACTCTTCATCTTATCTTCTAAGATCTTGTAGGAATTATTTTGCCCCAACTACCAACACATTAGGTCTAGCCTTCACTCCTTCCTCCACCAAAGACTGAATTTTGTATGTCAATCCATCCTTTTGAAAAGAATAGGAATTATTCTCTCTATTATGCATGGCTCTCCTATAAAAATACCATGGTATTCCCAATAGAATATGGCAAGCATCCATAGGAACTACATCATAGAGTATCTTTTCATTGTATCCCCCAATTTCAAATTCAATCCAGGCTTGTTCCTTTACTAGGACATGTTGTCCTTTGTTCAACCATGTCACCCTATAAGGATGGTCACGAGGTTTCTTAATCACTCTAAGTTTATTCACTGCTTCATCAGATATTACATGTTGTTGGTTAACCTTGAGTCAATGATCACCTTGCATAACTTACCAAGAATCTTGCACTTCACCTTGAAAAGTGATCTCCTTTCTTAGGTTCTTCTTTAACTGGTTCCTTAATTCTCTCATTATCATTAGATTCTCCCCACTCTATGAATCAAGATTGATCTCAGGAGGATTAACACTACTAGCATATTCTTGCACATAATTAACTCTTTTCTCTTATTGTGAAGATGTTTCTTTGTCAGGACACCTATATGCAGGGTGCCCAAATTGGTGGTAGTTGTATCATTTCATATTTGCAAAAGAGGAACCTTTGCTAGAAGCTCCACCAAATCTTCCTCTACCACCACTATTAGGACATCTTCCTCATCCATAAATACCTCTTCTATTGGTTTCACTACTCTGATCTATCATTTTTGTCTCCCCTTGGGGTCTTTAGTCATTACCCCTACTACCATAGTTACCTTTGTGACCTCTGGAGTCTCTACCTATTCCTCTTCCTTTAGTAGTGGCTTCATACTTCTTTCTCTTCTCTTCAACTTTAAGAGCCATTTGGTAACACTTATCTACGGTGGTATGTGTTAAGAGACTTATTTCCTCTTTTATGCTCCATTTTAACCCATTTAAATAACGTGCCACTTTTATGCTTCCATCCTGTTAGCTCTTTTTCTTGCAAGAATCAATAATACATCAACAATGCTTGACCTCTATTCCCAACATAGATTCTTACATGGAAAAGGCTAATTAACAAGGATGAAATCCTTCTTCACTTTGAGCTCCACAAAATTAGGCGGGTGTACCTACTTACTAACTCACTGAATCACAAAGAATATCACAGTGGACTAAGGATTTATAAACCTTCTCCTTTTTAAGCTCTCAGAACTAGGAAGGCTAACCCATGGATTCATTTCTTTAAAGAATCACCAATAATGTCTGCACTATTCAGTATAGATTTTGGACATTCATGTTCATAAACATAAAGTAAAAGATTTTCAATATTTGAATTTTGATGATGAGAACTACTTTTCAGAGCTTAAACCAGTGCCTAATCCAGGGCAAAGAGTCCCATGAAATGTATATCTACAAAAAACTGATTAATAAGAACACAAACAAGATCTCGGACAGAGTGCCTTACAAACTATCCTTTTATTTTCACATCTATCTATCAGATTTTCATATTAATATCCAGCCCTCTAGGATTACTCACAAGACTAACTCCTTCCTTGAAGGAAGCTCATAAATAACTGCATAGTTACCTTGTAACTAGCATGTTCAGATTGCCTTACAGACTAAACATACAAGAGCATGAATAAAACTACAAAAAGACACCATAGATCTAAAACTGGAGATTCCACTGTACTTCATTAATGTCATTCTGCTTCAAAACATTCAAAAAGACACAAAGCTTCAAATCTAAACCCTAATCTGAAGTCTTCTATGCAGCTATAAATTCACCATCCCTGTTACAATGGAGAAAAAACCATATATAGGAGAAAGGAAAAACAACCCAGTCACCGACACCTGTCTGTCCTCAAAAAATATCTACAACTTCTCAAACTGAAATTGTGAAAATTTGATTTCATTTTCCCTCAATTGGTTTGCAAAATCATGATTGCCTTTTGGAGACCTTTCCAGCAACATATGATACTCTATAGTTTGGATCAAATTTTCTCTCTGAAACTTTAGTCCAAGTTTGCCTTCCCGTGCAGATTTTCATTTAAAAGTTTGAAATATTTGCATTTGGAATAAATTATTTTTCAATAGTTGAACTATTGAAATGAGACAAATTAAACTTTAAAATTTCCCTTTTTCCAGAT
>MU225079.1:3916757-3928321 GCA_018584345.1 Thuja plicata
TGTCACCTAGGCTTAATGGCTTAGTGGTTAGATGGTGAGCATCTTTCCATTAAGCCATTAAGTCAGCCCTTGGATCTTTTTGAAGCTGCTCACCTTTTAATCCTTTGCCTTTTGTGATGGATTTAATTAAATATTTCAATTAATCTATTATTTCCTCATAATGTACCAGAATGCGATACTTGTCGCTTGGGCTTAATGGCTTAAAGGGTAGATAGTGAGCATCTTTCCCCTAAGCCATTAAGTCAACCCTTGATTCTTTTAAAACTTGCACAATAGTTAACCCATTTGATGAAATGAATTAAAATTTGAAAATATCTTAAATCTGCACATCTCACCAGAATGCGCCAAGTGTCACCCTCTAATTGGTCCGCAGGTCCACTTGGCGCCACGTGTCGATCTCTCATTGGTGCCTCTGAATTGCATTTGACTTGCGCCACTTGGTGCCTATTGGGCGCCATGTGGCATCCTTTGATTGGCTGACTGGTCCACTGGGTGCCACTTTTCACTTGTACCACATGGACCAATGGCTTAATGGCTTAAGCTTATCTTCCTTGCAACTTTTTCACTAAGCCATTAAGCCATTCATCAATTTTGGCCACCTCGAGAGTCACGCCCAAACATGCAGCCTCTTATACCCAATCATCTGCCATGTCAACACTATGGGCCCCACCAAAATTTGGGTGTCTTCTCCTCGGGCATGATTTTCAAGATGAGCCCTCAGCTCCTACGCGCACCCATAGTCTCCTCTTTCTTCTTCAAATTACATTGCAAGCGTTTCTCCTTATGAACACTTCAGAATCCCCTTGTGGCATCAATGTGGGATAATGGGTTTTAGTGTTTTAAACTTCTTTTGCACAACACCTCCATGTGATTTGTGCAACTTTTCAAATGGTAACCCACTTTTCCCTCTTACCAGTGCTTCCCTCTAATATTGTTTGTCTCCATATTACGTCTGTAACAACGAATTACAATTTGCAATAGAAATGTTTTAAAATTTCTTCCACAATCAACACCCTTAAATATCACTTTAGTCTTTGACAGACCAAACTTAATCAATTATGCAACTTGGATTAGTGAATTGGCAATCACTTGAAACCGACCTTTACAACTTTGCAAATTTAACTCATTAATGACATCTGGCCTCCAGGGTTGGCTTTAAAAACTGACAAGTTCAGGTAATCGGAATGTGTCACTGGGCACACATGTTCTATGGTTGATATTCTTCCATACTGCAAAAAGACGCCTGGAAAAACCAAACAGGTGAAAATATTTTAATCGCCCAAGTTGCCTATTTAGAAGAAATGTGCAAATTACCTTGTCCAATAGCGGTAAACACATTTGGTTTTGACTTTGAAAACATGTCAAAAGACCTCCTGGGAATTCGAGCCTCTGGATATTGGAAGTATGTGATATGGAGAATATAGATCTAGAAGGGTGGCTCTTGACAATCATCCAGACATATTTGGCGGACCCTCAAAAGTAGCCACTTGGAAATGTAGGAAACAGGAAACATGAAGAATAATGATTTCTGCAAATGAAAAGCATCTTGAAAAGTGTGCAAACAAAATCCTCAAGATCTAAAACCTTGCAAAATTGAAGAAAATTTGGTCTATAATTTAGGGAAACCATTTGCATGATGTGACCAATCACGATATTCAAGATATAACCTCGCAAACAGGGCCTCCGACCAAGCTGTGCAACTGATCTGCATCAAAATATTAGAAATTGCAAATGAAATCAGATTGGAAAACTAAGCAAACGGATTCATCATGGCCTAAAAATCTTCATGGTAGAAAATTTCCATGCCTATAGTACAGGGGAGCATTCAATTTTCCATTTCATTCAACCGGGTGTAAAATTGTAAGACCTCAAAATAGGTCATTCAGAAATCTGCATTTGACATTTTGGCACACTGATAGAAATTGCAAATGGAATGGGCTTAGAAAACTAACCAAATGGAATTTTCGTGACCTGAAGATGGAGAATAAAAAATTATTTGACCTCTATAATGGATTAAAAAAGGATACTTTTCAATTAGGTCACAAGGTCAAAAGTAATAGTCAGTCAAACAGGGCTACTTAGAATTCTGATCAATTACACAATGCATGACAACAACAAACTACCAACTTTGAGGGGTTTGAAAACTAGTCAAAACATATTGAAATGACTTGGGATTTGAAACATAGGTTCTTTGATATGTATACTAAACATCCCCAAAGTGGCGGGTCATGAAAAATTTTTGGGTGCAAGATATTCAAAGGAAAACTAGGCCTATTACAACAGATTGACACTTGGGCACAAATGCAGATTTTGACAAGTGCTCAAAACAAGACATCACGAAATAACTCAAAACTTGAAATTAATGAACTGGGATGTCTTCATATTCCTAAACAAGAGTGATGAGAACCTTACATGCATGGTAGACCTCAAAATATCATATAGGAAAATAGACTCAAAAAGCATTTATAGGTGGTCAAAATGCAAAATTTTAACATGGTATTTCAAAAACCCTTACTTCTTTTTTCAGTCCCAAGAGTGGCTCTAAATGTGGACGCATGCCCCATGTGGGCATGCAAAGGTTTCAGATCTCTTGGTACAATAGACCACCAAAAAAAAAATCAGACTTTATCTCCACTTTCTCTCTCTTCTCCAAACAGGGAACCTCTTTATTGAAAGGAAACACACCACACGACTGAAGGAAAAGCGACTATGCAAAATGTACATCATTTACAAAAAGCCTCAGACATTTTCACAATTGAAATCAATATTTGCCTCTATCAAAAATCTGATTTTCTTCTTGGCATACAAATATTAGAATGAAAATGTACTTGTACCGTTGCTGCTCAAATTCATAAGGAATCATAAGAATGAAGAATACCTTATTTGTAATTCCTTTCATGCCTTCATAAGTTCCTCCATCAGAATTAGTATAACCAAAAGTATGAAACTCATCCTTCACATCAGAAAACATCAGAAAATGTGAACCATGACAATGAGGAAATGCATTACCATAAGAAACATCAAACTCCACTTGCATTACCCCTTCATCAGCCGACTGATCCATAAAGAAAATAAAAGATTCATACTCGCAAAGACCATGGATACCAAAATCTGGAAAGACTTCACAATGGAAAGACTCAACATGTTCCTCAAAACATGGATTGGAAACTTCTTCCACTTGCAAATTACCCACATAGTCACAAGGAGCCACCTGATCAACATCATAGTCCTTCTCACTACATGGAACAATGAACCCATCAAATGTATATTCAAACTCATAATCATTTTTGGCCCCGAAAGAGATACATTCTAATTTTTTACTACATATTAACACATTTTCAACACCAAATTGTTCCATGAAGGAAACATGTAATTCATCCCAAGAAGAAATTGAACAAGCTGGTAAAAAAGAAAACCAATCCCTAGCATCAAATTTTAAAGTTTGGACAAACAACTTCATGTATACATCTTCATACTTTATTTCAAAGTCGCCCAATAAATCAATGAACATTCGAACATGATGACTTGCTGAAACAACTTGATCCCCACAAAAGTTTTGCAAATAATCTCTAATTTCATGAGGTACATCATGTGGAAAATCTTTAATGCCATCAAAACACAATGGCTCATACCTCTTGGTATGAAAGGGTTTTGAAAAACCCTTGCTGGTTTGAACTTTAGATGAAATTTTTCTTGACATCTTACTAATTTGAACACACCTCTTTCCTAGCGCTAAAAACACTCAATAGAGGCAAACCGTTTGAATCACTCAATTCTCATGAAAAGAACACACATGAGAAGTAGAATACCTTTGTTGTTGCTGCTGAGATACTCTTTCATGGTCAGCTAAAGTAAACACACTCAAACAATCATATGATATTCTATCCTTTCTTGCCAAAACAAACGGACAAGGCTTCAAATATGCAAACAATATACTGCAAAATCTCTGAAATTTTACATGTAAATCAATGCTACTGGGCTGCACAAGAATTCAGAGTCACCACCCACAAAGATGTGGGATTAAAATTCACAAACCGGTCAAGAAATGGACAATAGACAATTAGTCATTTTAGACTTTACAGCAATCCATTTCTCCCTAGTAGAGTCACCATTTTGTTAGCTCTTTTTCTTGCAAGAATCAATAATACATCAACAATGCTTGACCTCTATTCCCAACAAAAATTCTTACATGGAAAAGGCTAATTAATAAGGATGAAATCCTTCTTCACTTAGAGCTCCACAAACTCAAGTGGGTGTACCTACTTACTGACTCACTGAATCATAGAGAATCTCATAGTGGACTAAATATTTATAATCCTTCTCCTCTTTAAGTTCTCAGAACTAGGAAGGCTAACCCATGGATTCATTTCTTTAAAGAATCACCAACAATGTCTGCACTATTCAGTACAGATTATGGACATTCATGTTCATAATCATAAAGTAAAAGATTTTCAATATTTGAATTTTTATGATGAGAACTACTTTTCAGAGCTTAGACTAGTGCCTAATCCAGGGAAAAGAGTCCAATAAAATGTAAATCTACAGAAAACTGATTAATAAGAACACAAACAAGATCTCGGATAGAGTGCCTTAAAAACTATCCTTTTATTTTCACATCTATCTATCAGATTTTCATAGTAATATCCAGCCCTCTGGGATTACTCACAAGAATGACTACTTCCTTGAAGGAAGCTCATAAATAACTACATAGTTACCTTGTAACCAGCATGTTCAAAATGCCTTACAGACTAAACATACAAGAGCATGAATAAAACTACAAAAAGACACCATAGATCTAAAACTGGAGATTCCACTGTATTTCATTAATGTCATTATGCTTCAAAACATTCAAAAAGACACAAAGCTTCTAAACTAAACCATAATCTGAAGTCTGCTATGTAGCTATAAATTCACCATCCCTGTTACAATGGAGAAAAAACCAGATATAGGAGAAAGGAAAAACAACCCAGTCACCAACACCTGTTTGTCCCCAAAAAATATCTGCAACTGCTCAAACTAAAACTAAAATAATCTGATTTCATTTTCCCTCAATTGGTCTGCAAAATCATGATCTCCTTTCCAAGACCTTTCCAACAACATATGATACTCTATAGTTTGGATCAAATTTTCCCTCTGAAACTTTAGTCCAAGTTTGCCTTCCCATGCAGATTTTCATTGAAGAGTTTGAAATATTTGTATTTGGAATAAATTATTTTTCAATAGTTGAACTATTGAAATGAGACAAATTAAACTTTAAAATTTTCCTTTTTCCAGATTTTGTCTCATTGTGACACTTGTCACCTAGGCTTAATGGCTTAGTGGTTAGATGGTGAGAATCTTTCCATTAAGCCATTAAGTCAGCCCTTTGATCTTTTTGAAGTTGCTCACCTTTTAATCCTTTGCCTTTTGTGATGGATTTAATTAAATATTTCAATTAATCCAATATTTCCTCAAAATGCACCAAAATGTGACACTTGTTGCTTGGGCTTAATGGCTTAAAAGGTAGATAGTGAGCATCTTTCCCCTAAGCCATTAAGTCAACCCTTGATTCTTTTAAAACTTGCACACTAGTTAACCCATTTGATGAAATGAATTAAAATTTAAAATTATCTTAAATCTGCACATCTCACCAGAATGCGCCAAGTGTCACCCTCTGATTGGTTCGCAGGTCCACTTAGCGCCACGTGTCGATCTCTCATTGGTGCCTCTGAATTGCATTTGACTTGCTCCACTTGGCACCTACTGGGTGCCACGTGGCATCCTCTGATTGGCTGACTGGTCTACTGGGCACCACTTGTCACTTGTGCCATGTGGACCAATGGCTTAATGGCTTAAGCTTATCTTCCTTGCAACTTTCTCACTAAGCCATTAAGCCATTTGTCAATTTTGGCCACCTCGATATTCATGCCCAAACATGCAGCCTCTTATACCCAGTCATCTGCCATGTCAACACTGTAGGACCCACAAAAATTTGGGCGTCTTCTCCTCGGGCATGATTTTCAAGGCGAGTCCTAAGCTCCTGCGCGCACGCATAGTCTCCTCTTTCTTCTTCAAATTACATTGCAAGCATTTCTCCTTATGAACACTTCAGAATCCCCTTGTGGCATCAATGTGGGATAATGGATTTTAGTGTTTTAAAGTTCTTTTGCACAACACGTCCATGTGATTTGCGCAACTTTTCAAATGGCAACCCACTTTGCCCTCTTGCCAGTGCTTCCCTCTAATATTGTTTGTCTCCACATTATGTCTGCAACAATGGATTACAATTTGCAATAGAAATGTTTTAAAATTTCTTCCATAATCAGCACCCTTAAATATCACTTTAGTCTTTGACAGACCAAACTTAATCAACTATGCAACTTTGGTTAGTGAATTGGAAATCACTTGAAACTGACCTTTACAACTTTGCAAATTTAACTTATTAATGACATCTGGCCTCCGGGGATGGCTTTAAAAACTGACAAGTTTAGGTAATCGGAATGGGGCACTAGGCACATATGTTTTATGGTTGATATTCTTCCACACTGCAAAAAGACGCCTGGTGAAACCAAATAGGTGAAAAGATTTTAATCGCCCAAGTTGCCTATTTAGAAGAAATCTACAAATTACTCTGTCTAATAGTGGTAAACACATTTGGTTTTGACTTTGAAAACATGTCAAAATACCTCCTGGGAATTCGAGCCTCTGGATACTGGAAGTATGTGATATGGAGAATACGAATCTTGAAGGGCGGCTCTTCACAATCATCTAGACATATTTGCAGGCCCCTCAAAAGTAGCCACTTGGAAATGCAGGAAACATGAAACATGAAGAATAAGGATTTCTGCAAATGAAAAGCATCTTAAAAAGTGTGCAAACAAAATCCTCAGGATCTAAAACCTTGCAAACTTGAAGCACATTTGGTCTATAATTCAGGGAAACCATTTGTCTGATGTGACCAATCACGGTATTCAAGATATAACCTCACAAACAGGGCCTCCAACCAAGCTGTGCAATTGATCTGCATCAAAATATTAGAAATTGCAAATGAAATCGAATTGGCAAACTGAGCAAACAGATTCATCATGGCCTGAAAATCTTCATGGTAGCACATTTCCATGCCTATAGTACAGGGGAGAATTCAATTTTCCATTTCATTCAACCGGGTGTAAAATTGTAAGACCTCAAAGTAGGTCATTCAGAAATCTGCATTTGACAGTTTGGCACTGTAACACCCCAAAATTGGCATCTTGCAACCCTAACCAATTTTGTTGCATTTGTCACTCTTCTAGATCATCAAATTCCTATTGTACTAGGCAATTCTGATTTTTTGACTGACTCTACTTGACTGAAGTGTCAAATGCAAAAAATCCTAAATCTGCATTAATCATACATTATATTTAATTCCTAAATACCAATTGGCTAAACAAACTTTATGATTGAATTAATTTAATTAATAAAGTCCTAGCACTTTAATTAAATTAAATTCACCCTCTTTAGCTAAGACACATGAAAAATAGATTAAATAATATTTAATTATTAAATAAATATCCTCATTTCAATAATTGAATTTAATTATTCAGATAATAGAGAAAAACCTATTTATGAGGTCATATTTATTTAATTAATTAGATATTCTTTCAAAAATCTTTCTTCTATTCAGAAATAGAAGCTTTGAATTAATTGTGCTTTAAAAAGAAAGAAAACAATTAAATTCAAATAAAACATAATTAAATCAAAGAAAGAAAAACAGTTAAAGCAAAGAGAAAACAATTTATTGTATTCTTTTAAATAAAGCTTTCTATTCTGAACTAGCTTTTCTATCTATTTTATTTCAAAGAGGAAAGTTTCTATTTCTGATCATCTCTGAGTCTATAAAAGAACTCTCATTCTTTATTCAAAATCCCCACTCATTTTTATGCATTATTAGAATACTGAATTATTGTCACATTTCTTGATAATATCATATAGAATAATATCATTTTGCAATAGAATAGCTTCAATTTCTAGAATAATTGCATTGCAATCACGTCTTAGATTATTTTACATCTTTCAATCCTTAGAATAACTATGCATTACATTGCATTCATTGAGAAAAATTCTTCGTTCCTAGATTGGTCTATGGTTGTGAGACTCTCGTTCTGAGAGCAATTTCAAAAACCCCGTCTGGATAGAAGGCAACAGGTCGAATCGTGCAGGCAGACAAGATGAATAATCTCATATTCAATCTTGTGTGTATCTGATGAAAAAGGACTATGTTGAAGTGTATGGTGAATTAACAAGGCCAAATTTACCACATACATTTCTGGAACCCACCGTGGGGCAGAACATCTATTTCTGTCATCACATTTGAATTAGTTTTGAAAATCTTGGATCATGTTTGTACTCTGATTTTACAGGTAAAATAACGCATTTCATCTTTGTTTTAGCATAGAGCAAGTTCAAAAATTTCTTCTATCTTCTGTCTATTATTCTCTTAGTGTTTTTGAAGCTCTCATTTTGAGCTAAATCTTACTGCACCATTGCGTCTGGAGCATCATTTCGGTTGAAAACAACTGTAAACATGCCTATACTTGTCAAAAGTTAAATTTGTAGCAAAAATATTTTGCCCAAAGAGACCGTACAACCCATTGCACAGAAATCGAGGCAAATTTCAGATTTTTCTGCACAAAGCCTGAAGCAGATTTTTGAAAAAAATCTAAAAAAAAAAAATTAGATTTTTTTCACTATATTAAATTTGACGGCCATCAAACCATCATTCCGCATGACCTTCTGCGATAGCCACGAAACCGTCAAATTTAAACTCGCAGGTTGATGACATCAGCATGGTTTGAAAATTTTTTAGCCTTCACCATTGAGCTTTTTGAATTTGTCGTCTAACTTTAAACAATCATATCTTGCTCATTTTAGGTCCAAATTGAGTGCAATTTTTTTGATTTTGGGTAGAATTGTCTGAAGATTTCTGGGTTTTTCTTAGTTTTTGGATTGTGGTCAGAGAATTATCATAAATTGTAGTTTTCATCACTGTACCTGTCTAATCCTTTGTTTTGCAGCTTCCAAAGCCTCGTACGGGCTCATCCGGTAACATTTTTGAGTGTAATTTTTTTTGAAAGTGCGTGATTTTCTGTCTACTTTTTGACTATGTGATCTATTTTCTAATTTATAGATTTTGATAATGTGGACTAATCTTTGGCTTTGATTTTCATGTGATTATCTTTTGCGTACAACCTAATAGTGGTTTGCAGGACGCTGAGATAAAGAAAAAGCCATCATAAAACTTATAATGCATTTATTGCAGGACGTTGAAATGAAGAAAGGTATTACAAACTACTAATGGGTTTATTGTAGAACGTTTGTCGAAGACCTTGCGTGTTTTCACAAATTCTTATATCTATTTTTAGTAGTTAAAACAAACTTTGGTTGGTGCTTAAAATGACTCACTATCTTGTGTGATTGAAGTGTTTTTTAGATTGTAATCCTAAGAACTACATGAATGTATCCTCTCCCCTCGCCTTTATGGATCTTGGGTGTAAGAGAAATTCATGTTATTCTTCAAGAGTGGCTACCTCCCGAGAGCTTTAGCAGAGCCGGTGAGAGTGGATGCCCAACCGGTAACACGCTAAAGCCAAGCCCTTCCAAACCGGTATACAAAAAATGCTATTGTGATTAATGTCACAATAGACAGGTGTCAATTTGTTGTGGCAACCAAAATCTCCTCCAGTACCCTAGTGGTGTGTTAAAGTCCTGACATTGTTAAGGTGAAAGCCTTGCTTTGAACGGATTGTGAGAGCCCCCTTTATTGGGAAAATGATTTGATCACAACCACCTGAATTGATGTCCTTACTACAAATTGTTGTTCTAGTTTCCAATGCAAAAACCCTCTATCTTTTGGCGCAGAAGGTCAGAGACCGACTAAGACGCCCCACATTTTTATGGCTTTTAGTAGAGATAACAACCCTTTGGGAAGCAATTCCTTTAGGGTTTGAAGCTTGGTATGCCTGAGAAGTGAGTACATATGTAAGGACGAGCCCGTGCTTCCAAGCTTCTAAGTTATCTACTATGAGTAAGTGTAGCTGAACATCAATTCAAGTGGGGATTCAACAGATACTATCCTAGCTATCCTAGGATTGTGATGTTCTTGTTCTGGTACTACAAACATTCTATTTAATGTGTTTTGCATGGGTGTATCATTTGAATAATCAAAACTATCATCAAAACACACAAACTATCAATCTTGAACATGTCCAAAACAATCTATAACTTGAACTATCTGACGAAAAACATCACGATTTTATCTTGGAAAATGCAAACTGGTCTCAACAGTCTGATTCTATAAATGTTCTTTTTTCAACATTTGCATAGTCTCACGTAAAATTTCCCAATCTTCGCATCATTTGGTGAGAATCTTTGTGCGATATGTAGTATACTGTCACGTGACATTCGACAACAGTGCCATTATTCTGTCATCTTTTTCATCTGTCAACTGGTGTCATTCTTCGCGTGAAAACTGCAAAGTTTCACGCGGGTCAGTGAGAATCTTCGCATGAAACTAGAGTCTTTTGTCCAAAATAGAAAGCTAAATTCTGTCAGTCAGGTGTACTTCTATCAAATCTGGTCTCTGATATGGGTCTGTTTTTCTACCCTCCATCTTCACACAGTCTGAAACTTGGTTTCTTGGGTTGAGAATTGTGTGATTCTTACTTAAACTGGTCTCGTCTCATGTCTTTTTGATCTCTTTCATCTGTGTTGTCATGCCTTGTGTCGCAATAGTCATCTCTTAGCTATTCTAGCCTCATCTTCGATGATTTGCACCAAGGATACTTCACCTTTTGGCACGTTCTGTGCAATCTTTGAGACAGTTTCAAGTTTGGTCCTAGTTCACATCTCTTGTTCAAAAATTTGTCTGACTATCACAACTTGAAGTGGCAAAACATTTCCTTCAATCAATCAAGATGAATCTGTGCTTTCCACACCATTATCGGCTACATCTAGTGAGGAATCATCTCCATCTCCTTCTCCGGTACGTTGACCTTACAATAAATGATCATTTCCTGTGGATTTTAGTCAGGTTAAATATCCTTTGTTCCGAGAAGACCCAAATTCAAAGAACACTCAATCTTTTCATACCGAGTCTTTACACCTTGAATCCTTGCATTTTGGCAAGATGACAGATCTTAACCAATCAGGTGGTGAGGTTAGAAAAACTAATCTCTTTAAAACTTGGGGTAAGTCCCATTCTCAAGACCCCCCTAATGATGTAGAGGTAGAAATAACTCAAGAAGAGATTGCACAAGCTCGTGCTAATAAATATTTCTATAGAATGATGGGAGTTCTCCTAGCTGAGGAGAAAGAAAAATGCATTCTTGAACTAGCCAATCAAGGGGCTAAGTTACCTTCCAATTATTCTGTAGAAACACTTGTTGAGAAAGAGGAAGAAACTAAAAATTTCCTCTTGTGCAAAGAAATGCAAACTATGCAAGAGAAACTCTCTCAACTCTTGAAAGAGAAAGACAAACCTGTTACACAATTCACACTGGAAAGCATCTGTCCTTTCCCATTTGACAAAGATCTTTACATGCCTCCTT
>MU225079.1:3939456-3953677 GCA_018584345.1 Thuja plicata
TGTTTGTAACCTTTAATAGGGTTGGCTCCTAATAGGGCTCACTTTAGAAGAGTGAAAATTTGGGGTACTGGTCCCAGTGGTTTTTCCCTTAACAGGGTTTCCACGTTAAAATCCTTGTGTTATGTGTGTATGGTTTATTACTTTAGTGTTTTATATTTCACATAAGCATTTATGGATTGATTGGCATACTCTACATATTTACTGAGCATCAATAAATATAGTTTACTACTTATCGGTTATCAAGGAGAATAAGGATAGACAAGGTAAACCGACAAACAGTTATTTGTTTCAAGTATTTCAAAGGCATACATCTTGTAGGGACTTAATAATTGAAGAAGTATAGATTGGTGGATTAAAGTTTAAATTGGATAAATTTTTGAGGTCACTGATTCACCCCCCCTCTCAGTTATTACTAACAACAATGTGACTCCTAAGCCTTCCAAGGCTGCCTTTAATCTCACTACCATGATGCAAGCGGCCAAAGCCACTAAACAGGCTGCGGCAGAATCCAAACCGAGTACTTCATGATTTTTTGGACCTAAACCTTGGGCTCCTAGGCCCAAGCGTGAATTCAATCCTTTAGGAGAACCTCTTGAGGTAGTTTACAAGACTCTTGTGGACAACCATTTACTTACTCTATTGGATAATTCATGACCTTATGATCCGCAACCAAGATCCTCTTGGTGGAATGAATCCACTTATTATGATTTTCACCAAAACAAAGGTCATAAAATAGCTACTTGTCTTAAATTTCAGCATAAAATCTAGGATCTCATCGATAGTGAAGTCATTGTTGTAGGAGGTCACAACAAAAATTTTGATCACCAAGCTTTCAAAGACCCATTTCCTCCTCATGGAAAAGGTGAATCATCTAAATGCAAAAATATTTATGCTAAGGTCAACTATACATACACCAATAATGACAATGTCATTAATATGGTTGAACCTGTTGATGTTGAATATTGTAATGTCATCATTCTCAAGAGGAAGGAAGATACTTCCAAGTCCAAAACACCTTTCACTTTACAAGGGTCTACACCTTAATTTTCTGAACAAGGACAGTCTCAAGTGAGTGCTAATGTTGTCACTCGATTTCACACTAAGATCATCCTCAAAGGCCTCGAGTCTTCTATATCTACATCAACCCAACCTTTAGACAAAGCTAAGGTTGACTCTGCTAATAAGAATCCAAAAGTGGGTTCCTTATCTAATGCTGCCAACTACATCATTCTTGATCAATTGCAATGTACTAATGCTCAGATAACCATTTTTGAGCTCCTAAAAATCTCCCTTGCTCACAGGGAAATCCTGGACAAAGCCCTCACTGAGGAAAATTTCCCAAAAGATCTTGATCTTGACTGGTTTCAATCCATGGTAGGTCACTTGACCTTCTCACATTACTTGTCTTTTTCTAAGGAAGATGACCATTCTCTGAGTCACCCGCATAATAACCCTCTGCACATTGAAATCATGATAGATCCAAAGTGTGTTCACCATTTTCTCATAGATAACAACACTGGCCTAAATATTTTCTCTGCTAGTTTACTTATTGAGTTAGGCTATGGTGAAGATTGCATTGATGCTCACAAAAAGATTACTATTAAGGCCTATGATGAGGAAGAACGTAAATCCAAGGGGCTAGTTGTTTTTCCTATAAGATTTGGTCCTGTTGAACAAGATGTTGTCTGTCAAGTGCTTGACATTCCTTTGGCATATAATATTTTGTTAAGAAGGATATGGATCCATGAAATGCAGGCTATCCCTTCCACATACCATTAGTGCATTAAGTTCCCACTCTGAGGGTCTGAAGTGAATATACCTGCTAATACATGCTATGATTGCAATGCCCTCACAAAATCTGCTGACATCTTTGTGCCTACCAATAGAGAATCTATTGAACTCCTTGAGAACAAATTAAAAGAAATGGGAAAGAGTTTGACACTCAAAGAAACTAACATGGGAGGATATTAGATTGAACCTGTGCTATCTATTACATCTTTTCCTTTGTCTCCCTATTCTTTTGGAAGACCTTCTGAGAGCACTAAACCTTTTACTGTTCATCCTCCAACAAAGTATGGTGGCGCCTTTGTACAAGCCACAGTACCATTAGAAGAAGAAGCTGAAAATAGAGCTATCAAAGCTTGGATCTATAAAGGAGAAGATAATTCTAAACAAACTCCTCCTTATGACATGAAACCTGAGCAATATGGCAAAGGTTTATCTATTATGAAATGTTTTGGCTACAAGGAAATGGTCCCATAGGTGCAAATCATAAGGGCTTGATTGCACCACTTGAAGCTATTGGTCGCAGAACTCATGACTCTATAGGTATAGGCTTCCAGAAACTCACATTTCAACTAGGAATAAACAATTCTGTACCTTGAGAAGATAAATAACCAACACCTAAAGAAACACCTAAAATTGTAGAATCTAAAGATAGCTCTGATGAGGATACTTTCCCTTATCCCATTCCTCCAGACCTGGCAGCGTTCTTTGCTGAGCCAGATAACTTTATACCGCATGTCAGTACAGTAGACACTAACAGCGATTCTGATACCACCACTTCACGTTCTCCATTAACTTATGAGGAGTGGAAATATACTCTAAATCCTGGTCATCAAGGTGATTTATACATACCACCACACTTTCAAGAATAGTTTGACCAGGAATTCCACTCACTTCTCATTACACAAGAGGCAGTTGATGCTACAAACACTACTAAGATACCTAGGTCAATAGGTGTTCATCTGACCATAGTAGAGGTTCTAGGTAGAACTCATCCCAACTGGGGACAACAGGTTGATTTCACTCATTTTCTTGATATGACACCTAATGATGAAACAGACTCTCATGAATATGAGTTCGACAGCTTGTCATATGCCACTTCTGACAGAGATACAGATACAACTAATGCATATGAAAAACTTCTCGAAGTAGCTGAACAGTCTAGTGTAGGGCCACATGAGTATGAATCCCTAGATGTTAACATGTCATCTACTATGGTCGCTAGGAATCAAAGGAATTTGACTATACCTTTGGATGAGATCGCTTTGGGTCTCAACTTGCTTGTCCATGCCTTTGATGATTATACCATGAACGCACTTGAACCCGTCACTCCTCTTTCACTTTGCCATCCTAAGCTTATAGAATGGAACTCTACCTCCCCATCTAACAAAGTCCTTACATTCTAGAATGATTACGCTCTTGCTGGTTAGCTACACGTTGTTGAACCTATAACGTCCTCCACTAGCGAAGAAAGTGTCAATATGACCGAGGCGGACATCAAGTATCTTAGTCACAAAATAAAAAGAAGAAAAAATAGGCACTCTGATGGTGAAAACCATATTGTGGCAGTATCAGAGCCTAAAATAGTCAAAATAAAAGATGTATCCAAGGGTGAGAACCTCTCTGAGGTGCCCGAGGATGAGATAATTGATGCACTTTCGAGTCATTTCTAGGAGAGATCATTTATGCTTATTGAACCAACTCAACCTATCAACTTGGGTATAGAGGCAGAACCTCAGATCATTCACTTGGCACAATCACTATTAGAGGCACAGAGAGAGGAATTCACTACATTCTTCAGAAGCAAAAAGATAAACTTTGCATGGAAATATTCAGACATGCCGGGCCTAGACCCTAATATAATAATGCACCATTTGTCCATTGCACTAGGTGTTAAGCCTGTCAAGCAGAAGCTTCACAAAATGCATCCACATGTAGCTCTACTTGTCAAAGCTGAATTAGAGAAACTTCTTAAGGCAGTGTTTATCAGAGTCATTGATTATGCAGAATGGATCTCTAAAATTGTTCTAGTATCAAAACATGATAAATCTATACGAGTCTACATAGACTTCAGAGACCTGAATTTGGCATGTCCTAAGGATGATTTTCCATTGCCTAATATTGTTATGATAATAGATATGACAACTGGGTATGAAATGTACTCACTAATAGATGGTTTCTCTGGCTACAACCAAATAAAAATTGCACCAGAGGACCAAGAGAAAACAACTTTCAAATGTGCCTGGGGCACTTTCTATTGGAATGTCATTCCCTTTGGACTCAAAAATGCTGGTGCTACATATCAGCGAGCTGTTACTACTATATTTCATGACATGATGCATAAAACAATGGAAGATTATGTGGATGACACTTTGGCTAAGAGTATGCACTGAAAGAAACATCTTGTAGATCTAGGTCCTATACTAGATTGAATGGAACAATTCAGTCTGAGAATCAATCCTAAGAAGTGCACATTTGGTGTAACATCTAGCAAATTACTTGGCTATATCATCTCTGCCAAAGACATTGAAGTAAATCCTACAAAAGTACAAGCTATCATGGAAATGCCACCACCAAAAAATATCAGACAAATGAGAGGACTTCAGGGTTGACTGTAGTCTATCCGACATTTTATCTCTCAACTGGCAGACAAGTCACAACCATTTACCAAGACTCTACACAAAGGTGTGACTTACCAATGGAATAAGGAATGTGATGAAGGGTTCACACAAATCAAACAGTAACTTGCAAACCCGCCAATCTTGATGCCTCCTATCCATGGGAAGCCACTTATACTGTATATCTTTGCTATGGATGCATCATTGGGTATCCTATTAGCTCAAGAAGATCAGCACAAGAAAGAAAGGGCTATCTATTACATTAGTAGAACTCTGGTCTCATATGAAATAAAACATTCTGCTATAGAGAAGGCTTGCCTTGCAGTGGTGTTTGCTTCAAAAAAATTGTGGCACTATATGTTGGCTCATACTACATGTCTAATTGCTAAAATTGACCCTCTGAAATATTTACTCATTAAAGCTACCCTCACAGGTAGACTAGCTAAATGGGTCATGCTTCTTAGTGAATTTGATATTGAATATGTGGAAAGGAAAGCCATTAAGGGCCAAGAAATAGTAGATCAGTTAGCAGAAGCACCTCTAGTTGATCATCAACCATTGCACATTGAATTTCTAGATGAGTCCATATTACTTCTTATACATCGATCATGGACTATGCTTTTCAATGGTTCATTCACCCAACATGGGTCAGATGCTGGGATATTGTTCATTACACTTCAAAGGTACTCTTTACCAAAAGCATATAAGATGTTGTTTCCTTGTACAAACAATATTGTTGAGTACGAAGCCTTAATCAATGGTATGAAGATTTCCCTTGAGTGGCAAGTAAATGAACTCAATGTTCTTTGAGATTCACAGTTAGTCATCAATCAAGTCAATGATATCTATCAGACAAGGGATGACAAGTTGGTGCCTTATAAATGGTTGGTTGATGATCTCAAGAAGTATTTTACTCACATCACATTTCAATAGGTTCCAAGGGTAGATAACAAAGCAGCAGATGCCATGGCTACTGTCGCCTCCATGCTACAGATGCCAAAAAATGATTTTTGACATGAATTCCTAGTGGAGATGTTACACCACCCAACCTATGATTCCCTTGATTCTTGGATGATCTGTTATGTTATTGGACATGACTCATCTCGCTACCATCATATCTTTTCCTACCTTCATGACCAGATTGTTCTAGACACTTACACTCAGAATGAAAAACATCACTTAATCCGCAGTGCTTCACAGTTCATCATCACTGCTAATGACTTGTATAGATGTGGTATAGACAGTACCATCCTTAGGTGTTTAGAACCTGATGAGTCCAAATGAGTGTTAGTAGAGGTACATGAGGGCATCTATGGGTCTCACTCTAATGGCCTGACATTGGCCTGTAAACTTATTAGAGCTGGTTACTATTGGCCAGATATGGAAAAAGAAGCTACACAGTTTGCTAAGTCTTGCAAACAATGTCAAATACATGGTAATCTGATTCATGCTCCAGCCAAGGAGCTTATTCCCTTCATTACTTTCTGGCCATTTCAATAATGGGCCTTTGACTTGGTGGGTCAGATTTACCCCTCATCCTCAAATGGACATAAGTTCATAATCACAGCTACAAACTATTTTACTAAGTGGGTGGAGGCAGTCCCTCTCACCGTTGCCAATGGCAAATCAGTAGCTATGTTCATTCTCAACTACATCATCTGCTGGCATGGTGTACCCTCAAAAATAATCACTAATAATGGGGGACAATTCAAAAATAAGGATTTGACAGAGCTATGCTCTAAGTTTAAAATTACTCAACATTGGTCTTCCATCTCTTATCCTCAGGGTAATGGACAGGCGAAAGCATCCAACAAGACAATCCTTAAAATCCTACATCACATAGTTCATAAATTCGGATGAGATTGGCATCTATAGATCAATCCATCTCTTTGGGCATACATGACAAGCATAAGAACACCAACAGGGGCTACACCCTATGCTTTGGTTTATGGAGCAGATGTTGTGTTACCAATTGAGGTTGAGATTCCTTCACTACGAGTCTCTCTGAAAGGCCTCATTACTGATGAAGATAACAAAATATCTCAGCTACAAGAGCTAGAACTACTTGATGAGCGTCGACAAGTGGCATTCGATCACCTTAGAGAATACCAGAAAAGGACAAGAAGGTTAGACCAAGAGATTTCCAAGCGGGTGACCTTGTTCTGAGGAAGAACCCTAAGAACCAACAACATTGGATCCAGAAAGGGAAGTTTGAACCAAATTGGCTTGGTCTGTATGTTGTCACTATAGTGTTTAGGTCTGCTACCTATCAAATTTCTACTATTGAAGGAGAACAACTCAAAGAGCCCATTAATGCTCTTCACTTGAAGTGATTCTACAGTTGAGACATCTTCAGTATGCTCATGTATATAGTAAAATCCTAAAAAAATTCTAAAAATCTGAAAAAGTCCTGAAAAAATGATCATCTTAGTGAAAACCTAGTGATAGAAACTTTGATGTATCTCCAAAAAAAATCATATATTCCAAAAATATAAAAAAATTAAAAAATTGAAAAATACAAAAAAAAAGAGAAAAAGAAAAAAGGTGCCATTGATGAAAACCTAGCAAACAGGCGTCATGGTAGAAATTTTTTTTTTTTGCCAAGAAGGTGAAAATATGGTAAACAAGTGCCTCTTGTTCCACAATGGTATATCTATCGCAACACCACTTGGCTTTATGTATTTTCTTTCCTGCATTGCTACTTTCCTACTTTCTTGCTTACATTTGCCTTCAGTTTCCATCAAGGCACCAACTCACATGGATTGAAACTGGTCATACTCTTAGGGAAACCCTCCTGATCTAGGGGGCACTATCCTTTTATCTTTTAAAGGATCTTCTTCACATCGGTCACTAGTGGTTCTCACTGTGTCTGCCTACTGATGTGTATCTTATACTACGATCGCTTCATTTTGAGCATCTCTTTCGCATCAGTCACTAGTGGTTCTCACTGCATCTGCCTACTATCGCTATTCTATCAAGATTGCTCACATTTGTTATAGTTAGAGTTATACTCACATGCTCTATCTATCGATACTCAGTCTTGATGATTCTTTTCTTTAGTTTGTACATATCTTTTGGTCACTTTTGTGACACTCTGGTTCCTTTGTGGACCCTCCTAGCTTGTCATTGATTCAACGCCATACGCTTGGGGGCAACCAAATCTCATTTGTCCTCGCAACACACGTCATGTTAGTCATCTTTACTTGGGGGCATGGCCCCCCTCATTTGATCACATCTTTGGTTTACACCTGAGTCAGTTATCTTGTCACTTCTCAAGGACAACCCGCTACTGACACAACCTAGTGTTTTTCAACACCACAATAAATAGTATTTTTTATCACTATCTTTGGACACATTTGTGTTTTTTAACACACATCAAATATCTCAAATGTAAAAATTTATCGATAACAATCAAATACAATGCACTCACAAGCACAACGGTGTTTTTTAACACCTCTAAACATGAATATATTTGAAAACTTTGAAACTAGCTAAGCTATGCTTGAATATTTCTTTGTATGCTATCTATTCTCATGGATTTCATTGATATTTTCTTTGTCTACTGCTTATTGGTGTAGTCCCAATGATCTGGCAATGTAAAATAAACAAGGTGTTTGTGATAAGAGCTCCCACAATAAGGTGGAACAACCTCACATCCCTCGATCTTGTTTATTTGTATGCCATGGTGAGGTTGGTACTATCTCCTTGCCTATTATTGCTCTGTTTGTTATTTCTCTATTTGTTTACACATGATCACACTTATGGTTATCTTGGCTTTGAATGCCTCGATACTGGTATACTCTTGCAACATTAACTAGAAACAATGTTCAGGCCATCTTGGATTTTGTACCCTGGTGCTTACGTTCGTTTCCTACATTTTTTCCGATGAAAGTCATATTCATATCCTTATGGTTGCATTGTGGCACCAGTAAGGGTTGTATCAACTTTGTTGTTCCAAAAAAATGCTCAATGATGATGATTTTATGATGGGTCTCACAACCATGTCCTAGTATTTCACTTTCATATTGTATATAGCATAGAATTGCATTTTCATATTGCATCTAGCATAGGATTGCATTTTCATTCTAGACTTGCATTGTGGCAGCAATTCAGTGTTCTCTTCTTTGCATTCTCCTGGGTTCGTACATAGGGGAGTTCTTCTTTAGAGTCTTGGTTTCATCATGACTGACCAAGTGTTTGATCCTCACTCTCTATCTTTAGCTATATGCTCAACCCATTTTCGGGATCGAAAATCAAAATCTAACACTTCTATATCGCTCAAAATTGCATTTTAAAATTTTTGGGACTGACGCAATCGGACGCTTGTGCAGTCAACTTTCTGACGTCACTTTGTTGTCAAAATCATATCATATCATCATTTTCTCAAATCTTTGACTTTTTTCCTCAAAATTCAACTCTAGTCAACTCTAGTCAACCCTAGTCAAACTTGGTCAACAGACCTCAAAATCACTCAAAATTGATTCTGAATCATTTGAATTCTTCCGTAATCTATTATAAGTTCTTCTTGATCTATGACTCAACATCTATCTATGATTTTTCACTCTCCATCATCATTATGATGTGTCATCTTTCTATTTCACTCTTGAGGGGGCAGGATGATTACATCATTAAATCTATTTCAATCAATCTGATCTGATTTTCAAAAGTCCTCATTGCTAGGGGCATCTCATCACTTGGGGCATGTTTAGTTTTTTGTACCTCATAGTCAAAACTAGATACTCCACAATCAATAAGGGCATCTTTGTTCCTTACATCCTGTCATCTTTTAAGTATCTGAGCAATCTAACTCAGATTATTGAGGATCAAGCTCCCATCTGGAGATGGTTCTCGAAAACTATCTTTTTGGGACAGGTATCGGGGCAATCTAACCCTAACTCCTGATAATCAAGCTCCATTCTAGAGATGATTCTAAACCTCTATTTACTATCTTTTGAGACAGGTATCGGGGCAATCTAACCCTGACTCCTGAAGGTTAAGCCTCATTTTGGGGATAGCCTTGTGAAAGATGTCAATCTAACCAGTGTCTTGGAAATCTAACCTAGATATTGGGGGACTAAGCTTCATTCTGAAGATAGTCCTAAAATCTCTATTTGACTATGTTCTTTATGGACAGGTATCGGGGGATTTTAACCTTGACTCCTGAAGGTTGAGCCTCGTTCTGAGGATAGTCTTGTGAAAGATATCAATCTATTAGGTATCGGGGCATTCTAACCCGGATACCTAAGGATCAAGCTTCATTCTAAAGATGACCCTCAAAAACTCTACTTGATCGGTGTCTTGGCAACCTAACCTAGACTTAAGAGAGTCAAGCTCTGTTCTGGAGATGGCTTTGAAATCTTTGCATCATCAATTTTCAAATCTATTTTTCTGTGCTTCAAGCATCAGACTATTCTTTGAATCAATGCGCTACTCGCACATCAATTCAAAGAGGGGCAAAATGTAACACCCCAAAATTGACATCTTGCAACCCTAACCAATTTTGTTGCATTTGTCACTCTTCTATATCATCAAAGTCCTATTGTACTAGGCAATTTTGAGTTTTTGACTGACTCTACTTGACCGAAGTGTCAAATGCAGAAAATCCTAAATCTGCATTAATCATACATTATATTTAATTCCTAAATACCAATTGGCTAAACAAACCTTATGATTGAATTAATTTACTTAATAAAGTCCTAGCACTTTAATTAAATTAAATTCACCCTCTTTAGCTAAGACACATGAAAAAGGGATTAAATAATATTTAATTATTAAATAAATATCCTCATTTCAATAATTGAATTTACTTATTCAGATAATTGAGAAAAACCTATTTATGAGGTCATATTTATTTAATTAATTAGATATTCTCTCAAAAATCTTTCTTCTGTTCAGAAATAGAATCTTTGAATTAATTATGCTTTAAAGAGAAAGAAAACAATTAAATTCAAATAAAATAGAATTAAATCAAAGAAAGAAAAACAATTAAAGCAGAGAGAAAACAATTTATTGTATTCTTTTAAATAAAGCTTTCTATTCTGAACTGGCTTTTCTATCTATTTTATTTCAAAGAGGAAAATTTCTATTTCTGATCATCTCTGAGTCTATAAAAGAACTCTCATTCTTCATTCAAAACCCCCACTCATTTTATGCATTATTAGAATACTGAATTATTGTCACATTTCTTAATAATATCATATAGAATAATATCATTTTGCAATATAATAGCTTCAACTTATAGAATAACTGCATTGCAATCATGACTTAGATTATTTTACATCTTTCAATCCTTAGAATAATTGTGCATTGCATTGCATTTATGGAGAAAAATCCTTCGTTCCTAGATTGGTCTATGGTTGTGAGACTCTCGTTCTGAGAGCAATTTCGAAAACCCCGTCTGGATAGAAGGCAACAGGTCGAATCATGCAGGTAGATAGGATGAATAATATCATATTCAGTCTTGTGTGTATCTGATGAAGAAGGACTATGTTGAAGTGTATGGTGAATTAACAAGGCCAAATTTACCACATGTAGGCACACTGATAGAAACTGCAAATGGAATGGGCTTAGCAAACTGACCAAATGGACTTGTCGTGACCCGAAGATGGAGACTTAAAAAGTATTTGACCTCTATAATGGAGTACAAAAGGAATATTTTCAATTAGGTCACAAGGTCAAAAGTTACAGTTAGTCAAATAGGGCTACTCAGAATTCTGATCAATTACACAATGCATGACAACATCAAACTACCAACTTTGAGGGGTTTGAAAGTTAGTCAAAACATATCAAAATGACTTGGGATTTGAATCATAGGTTATTTGATATGCATACTAAACATCCCCAAAGTGGCAGGTCATGAAACATTTATGGGTGCAAGATATTCAAAGGAAAACTAGGCCTGTTACAATAGATTGACACTTAGGCACAAATGTAGATTTTGACAAGTGCTCAAAACAAGACATCACGAAATAACTCAAAACTTGAAATTAATGAACTGGGATGTCTTCATATGCCTAAACAAGAGTGATGAACACCTTACATGCATGGTAGACCTTAGAATATCATCTAGGAAAATAGGCTCAAAAAGCATTTATAGGTGGTCAAAATGCAAAATCTTAACATGGTACTTCAAAAACCCTTACTACTTTTTTCAATCCCAACACATCCTCTATCACCTTGGATCTCAAGCACAATTTATAAAACTCCTCTATATAGGCATTCACCTCTGAATCTCTTTTTCTTAGATTCTTCCTTTTATTGTGGAGTTGTATCTCATAATCCTGAGGGATGTAGGTGTCCCTAATCTTTGCAACCATACATTTCCAAGTGGAGATTTGACTCTTTCCTTCTTTTAGTCTTTCATCCTGCACAAAATTCCACCATGCGAGGGTAGTTACTCTCAATCTAGTCTTGGCCACTTTCACCTTTTGAGATTCTGTCACATTCTCACACTCAAAGTGGTTCTCTAACCCTTCTATCCATTCCATCACCACCTCTAGCTCCATTTTGTCACTGAACAAGGGTACACCTTCTAGTGATTTTCCTCCCATAGCTTTCAAAGATTTGAGGAATGACTCTTCTTGCAAAACAGGATTAGGCTTTGGCATTTCATCCTCTCCTGCCACTAACTTTCCTTTCCCTTTTGTCTCTTTCACCTTCTTACTCACTTCTTCTTTCTTAGCTTGCACTTCATCAATATTAGTTTCTATTTTTGCTATTCTTTCTCTTAGGAGTCTATTCTCCTCCTCTTGATCATCAAATTTCTTTGCCAACTCTCTATTGGTAACCATTTTTGACTCCCCCACCAATTCAAGATTAGTCATATACCTTCCTAGCCCAAATATTTCAAGGCTCCAATAGAAGTCTGACAGGGAGGCTCTTCCACTGAGTCAGCTTGACTCACACCTAGCTCTCTCCACTAGACCTACTAGGGATTCTTATTCAACCCTAACCTTAGGGTAGAACACTTGGTTCTCTTTCCCCTAACTCTAAGGGCCTCTCTACCAACAAAGGGATTCACACTTCACTGAACCTACAAGGGTAGATTCCACCAAACCTACACAAGACCTTCATAGAAAATTTTTAGGGTAGGAATTACACTATTTCATTCCTCTAGATTCCATTCTTTAAGTTTTAGAGTCATAGTTCAACCATTCATCCATCAAGTTCCACATTTTAAGGGATAGGGATAGTGACTCCTTGTATCCCTAATCAGGCTCCTAAATCCTAATAACTCCCAAACTTCACAAACAATCCCCCAAACTAAACATGAATCTAGATACCCTTTTGGAAAACTTGAAATATTTCTATGGTTAGAGGATTCCAAATTGTTTGTACAGTACTTCAAACCCCTATGAGACAGAGTCCTTAAAAGTAGGCTGATAGGGCTAATTGATGCAAACACAACAAGAACTATATGAAATGGATTCATCGACCATCACCATTTCTTACAAGGTGTTACCAAATCTTAAAGATTACTCTCCATGCATTGGATCTTATCACCCAATCCAACCCTGCATCTAATCTAAGTCTGTTAAATGCTTGCTCCTAGCCGGGCACTGGCAGTCTTGCCTAGGGAAAGATATTAAAAATAGCCACCATCACTTTTGGGACCTATACAAAAAGAAAACACTGTACAAGGACTCCACTTTCCATCCTCCATGGGCCATGAAGATCCAATGGAGGACACTCATCGTGGAGCCATATTTACAAGACAAACTCCTTCACTGGCAGAGAACAATCCAGTAAGGATTGAATTCAAAATTATAACTCAAAACTAAATAAACTCCTATACTAAGTACTTTTAGAGAAAGTAAATAACTACATGAATTTTTACAACACACAAGAACAAATATTTTAATCCATTTATAATGCCTTTAAACTGAAATTATCAAAACTGTGACAGTACAGAGAATTGCTATTCTTCTAGCTTTTGAAAATGTAACCAGAAAAGGTTCAACCATATTACAAGGCCATATAAGTCCTTAAATAAGTCCCTTTGACCTATGAGAACCATCCAAACTGACCCATAACTGAATTTGGACAAAAAAAATCTTTTTATCAAATGTTTTCGAGCAACTTTTGAAAGTTACAAATGTTGCTCAAGCAACATTTTTCACCTTTTACAACTTTTGCTCATCCAATTCTCTAACCACATGAGTGGGTTCTATAAAGTAAAAACCCATGTACTAAGACTTAATACACTCCAAAAATGTCCATCTAAGTATTTTGGTTGAGAATGACATATTTTGTCCCATTTTGACCATCATGACATTACAAAGGTCACTTGGACCAAATTGCACACAACACAACACAAAATTTTAGCAAAACATTGAAAAACAATCCAAAGCCATCCTAAACTACCATATTAAAACCAAGACCATTTGAAGGCCTTTCACAAATAAAAAAAATGAGGGTTAAAACCCCTAGGTGCTCCTACACCACATATGTTTGTGATGGAAGAAAAATAGATACATAGTTATACATTGGATAAAAAATAAATGAAGCTTCTATTGAATATTGGGTGAAAAACATGGTAGGTAGTGAAGGGGTGCATAATAAATCTCACTAAGAAAATTTAAGGTCACTAATAAATCCACGTTCTTGTTAGAATTAATTTAGAATAACTGAGAGGGGAGGGGTGAATAAGTTATCCTCAGGTCTAGATGTAGCAAATAAAAACTTTCTGTACTTCAGATCTACTCGGCAACAGTAGCATAAATCAACAACTTTAATCAAGTAGTTTACTGTCAATTGAAATTAGCTTGTAGTAACATAACAGTAAAGAAAACCATAAGCATTCACACAAGTTGACACAA
>MU225079.1:3977808-3988522 GCA_018584345.1 Thuja plicata
TTGAATCTCTCATTTTATGGTGTACTTGCATGGGCACAAACTAGGTCAATCTGAGGGCCTCCATTACAAACCCTTGCACTCCATGAATAGAGAGTTATGAGTCACCATTCAAGATCTCATTCTTGAGAAATCTTGGATACAATGATTCATAGAAGTGAGACACATTTTTAGCACACATTTTTGGTGCCCATCGTAGGGCAGATCTAGCTCTATTTCCATTATTTTCTTGCAAATCTAATTTTTCTGTCCGTACGGCTCTGTGACAAAAATTCACGTGATGTTTTTCTTAAAATGACACGACATTTTTCCTATCTGTGCAAAACTTCATGTGATACGTGGAGTTTTGTCGTATGGTACTGTGCACATTTTTGCATAAACTCTGACACCAGGCAGTGATCTGACATTATTTATTGTTTTCTGCAATTTTTTTTCTGTCTGTGTGTTTCTTCACGTGAGATTCTAAAAATATTCGCGTGGCACTCTGTGAATCTTTGCACGACACTCTGAGAATCTTCGCACGAGATTTTGCACCAGAGATCTGATTTTTATTGCTATATTTTATATCTTTGATCTCTAACCACTAATGTTTACTATTTTTGGTGGTTTCCGATTTGCTGTTGCTATTGCTGATTTGGACTTGCGTGGATAAACAAAAAAATGTTCATGTTGCTTTGGACATAGGTATTTTGTTGCATCTCTATAACATTTGGATTTTGGAAATAAAAATGAACCTCTCATGTGTTTAGCTTGAGTGTTTTTCTTGTTTTCATCGATCACATTTCCAATTGGTACTTTAAAAATGGAGCTAGATTTGATTCCTTGCATATATGTTTCACATAGTAATTAGGCCCTATGAACACTATTTGTGGTGATCTTGAGAGAGTGGGCTTCATTTGCTTGTCTTACATGTGAAGCTCTTCTTGACGATAGATCCTCTTGTAGGTAGGGAAGGATTTTTTATTATCTCACTTGGTTTGGTCTTCAACTTTTGATGGTACTTTCTCTCTTGAGATTGGTGGTCATTACTGTTGATATACGAACCTTGGGTGAGGTGATTTCAAATTAGTGGATCAATTAATCTTTCTTGTTATGTTTGGGTGAGGTGAAGAGGTTGGAGGATTATTCTCTTTTCCCTTTTGGGAGAATCAGAAACTTGGAACCCTTGAATCCGAACCAAGTCCCCATGTAGTCCATATTGTGAGTCTTCCTTGTTAGAGAGGGTTAACTGTAGTGGACACTCTCTTTATTGGGTAAACCACATGGATGGAACCTCAAGCAGTAATAGCCATTTTTTCCATGGTAGAAACAACCGCTATATAAATGTCCTTGTGGAAGAAATATCCATAGGTGTGGTTTCTTGTTGGGTTGCCCGATCTCCTCAACAACTCTTGATTGATTAAATTCTCAGACTGTGTCAAAACCTCAGTGCACCGGGATTGGATTTCACCCACTTGAGATTGCAAAATTTGTAGAGTTAACCATTACTATGAACCATAGTGCAACCAAAAATTTTATTTTCTAGGACTATGTGCATGATTGAAAAACATTTTGAGAACATACACAAGTATAATTCTTAGGGAGTAGAAATACTATGTCACTATTCTTGATCATGCGCAAGGTTGCTTTGTCCCTTGCTCATTGTTTGAAGACATTTTTGAACTCCCTGATTGTTGTCTTAAATGCCTGATTCATGAGAAAATTTTGTTAATGCATCTAGTTGGTTATTTAAAATGAACAAAACTAAGTTCCTTGTCCTTCCTATTATAAACCTCGTACAAGAAAAGAGTTCTTCATGTGGACTTGTGAGTTTCTTCGCATCGTACAATGATAATCATTGCGCAATATTCTATCTATTGCTATCAATTTGTTGTCATTCTTTCAGACCAGTCCAGTGTTTCCTCATGCCATATCTATAAAAATTTGCGCGGTCCTATGGTAATCTTCATGCGAGAAAGCATTTTGTCACGCAAATCTGTCCGCTGTTTCTATACCAACAAGCTGTTTGCTGTCAATTTTGAGCTTGCTTAACCTGCTATCCTGTCATTTTTCAGTTTCCTTGGTCAATCCAGGTCAAATTAGGCCACTTACCCCACTATTAGAATCTTTTTTATCTTTGGATTCTTGTGTTTTGACCTCTTGCATTAGTAATCTTTGATTTCACAAGTGACCTTGCTTGGAGCTTGGTGAGCTAGAAACTGTCCTTGTTGAAAAGATAAACCTTTAGATTCTTTGATAACACACTTAGAGAGTTTTGGTAATCTCTTGTCCATTCACTTTCATATATTCAAATTCAATCAATATAACTTGGGTAAGACCATCCTCCTGATCCATATGTGTTAGGATATTTATTTGAAACGTGGGCACCTCTGTGGCAGTGTTGGCTTACACCTCTTGCAAATTCTATCTTATTACCTCTTTTGGACAAGTTAGTGCCTTTACTATCCTATTTTGATACCAATGTCTCTTAGGGTCATCCTATCAGCTAGTACCTTTCCTTTCATGCCAGTTACAACAAGATATCAAGTAAATCAAGGAAAATGACCTCAAGTGGTTTTTAACCAATTACCCTTAGTTCAAACTTGCCAAAAACATAAGGGAAAAGAACCTATATTTGATCAATCACCTAGGAACAACTCACAAGTTTGGTTTGATTCCAAGAGTCAACTTAGTGAGTTGGGTACCCCCTTAGAATCTTCTCACTTAGATATGAATATGAGTTACACAATGACTCGGAGAGAGAGAAGACATGGATAAATGTCTTGATGACATATTTGTGAAGCATAGAGATGCTATTTCATTTGGTGGGTCTTCTTATGATAGTCGACCAACTTCACCCCTTATCTCAACTATATATCTAGGTGCACACCAAAGAGCTGAGAGAGAAAGAGGTAAAATGCAAGCTTATCAGGATGAGTTATCACAACATGAGAACCAAGGAGATGAAATTTATGACACTAAAGTTAATGCAACCTATACCAACAACTTGTTTCAAAATTCAAGACCAAATTCACTGCTCAAGACATATTTAGGATACATGAGTGAAAGACTTAAGAGGATTGAGCATGAAAAGAAAGCCTTCCTAGATGAACAAGCTGCAAAGGAAGAAAAATTTAGACTCCTAGAGTTAGAGAGACAGACTTTGATAGAAATGGAAAAGAAAGCCTTTCAAGAGTAGAAAGATAGGCTCTTGGCTCAGAAACTCAATGATCAATTCAATAACATGCGTGTTAGTGGTAGAAAAAACTCTCTTCCATCCACTCCTAAGACTCCATGAAGTGGAAGACATTCAAGATCACTTTCAGAATCTCCTAGCCCTAGAGGAAGAAGGGCTTCAAGACACGATCATCATAGAAGACAAGCACCTCCTAGGAACTCAAGGCAACCTTCACAACGTGCTCACCATGGTTCACAGTATGGGGGTAGTAGCTCAAATTTTGACTGTAGCTCCCAAGACTTCATGAAAATGCAACAAGAACCACTTTTCCAGCAGTATGTGGAGAAATATCTAGAGAAAAATAAATACAAGTTCCTAGAGAATCTAATCAAAAAGGGTGCTAGAGTCCCCTATAACTTTGATGTGGACAAGAAAATCAAGAAGCAAGGTCCATCTCAAGAGGAGGTGATCAAAGAACCTAAGAGCATGATGGAAAAGGTGTTGGCACCTAAGAATTCATTCTCACTGGACTTGATTTGTCCTAATCCTTTCAAAAAGAGTGTTAACATGAAAGAGTTCCCTAAAAAGGTTGAAATTTCTCAATATGACAAATATGATGGCAATGGAGATCCACATGATCATGTACACCAGTTTTATACCAAAAGTTTTGAGTTCCACCAAGATGACTCATATCTTATGAGATTATTCCCAAGGAGTCTAAAAGGTCAAGCAATGGAATGGTTCACCAATATAACTCCCCCCGTCAAGACTTTCAAAGAGCTTGTTCATAGATTTGTTCAAAATTTTGCATACAATATTTCAAGATCAATCACTATGTTGGACTTATGCAATTTAAAACAAATTCAAGGGGAATCCTTTCTTACTTTCTTACAAAGGTGGAGATGACAGTTCTCTCGATATTCTAGAACCATTCCTGAAAATGAAAAGATTGATATCCTTGTTAGCAATTTGGTCCCTGAAATGCGGTATGAAGTTAGAAAAATGGTTTTTGATTCCTTTGATACCATGGTTGAAACTGCATGTAGGATTGAAGATGTTTTAAAAGAGAAAGGTATCTTGACCAAACATGGAAAAAATAATAGCAATGGTCAAAACAATAACAACCCTAACAAGGATAAAGGGAAGAACCCACACTGGAATAGGAACAAACAAATGGTCAATGATGGAGTTGTGGACTCCTCTCAACCCAAAGATCAAACAGTTCTCCACTTGTCTAGTGTTGTTCAAGCTATGGAGCTCAATACGTCTAATCAACAAGAGAGTAAGCCAAGATACCAAGATAGGCCTAAGAAGGAAAGACATCAATTTGCAAAACTTGGTGATTCATATGAGGATGTCTTGAAAACACTTATTGCCAACAACCTTGCACATCCTCAAGATACTGCAAAACATCAAATAACTGACGTTAAGCCACATTAGTGGGATGAGAAGGCCTTTTGCAAGTTTCATAATGGTATTGGACATGACATTGAACACTGCTACAAACTTAAGCATATTATTCAAGATCTCATTGAGAATGGACAACTTAAGATAGATGGATTGAACACCAATACTGATCATAAGGCATTCAAGGAGCCATTGCCAAAATATGAGAAGGGGGAAACCTCTAAAGTTAAGAATGGAAAAGCTGAGATCAACTACATGTACACAGGTGTGGAGAATACTATCAACATGCTTGGATTTGTAGAAGACAATGTCAACATGATGAGGGGTAAAGATCCCTATGGTTATGATCTAGATGTGGAATCTCCTCCTTTCTTTAATGAAGATCCCATCATGGTGCTAAGGGGTCCCAACTCTAGAGTGTCATAGCAAGCCCTCAACATTGTCACACAAAGTCAAGGTCTTATTGTCATTAGAGGACCCAATTCAAGCCAATTAAGTAAATCTAAGAAAGTGACATCCAAGAACGTCACCTCGAAGCCAACAGTTAATCCAAAGTCAAGCTATAGTCTTGTTGATTAGTTACAAAGAACCCCAGCTCAGATTTTGATCTTTGAGCTCTTAGAGTTGTTCCCGAGACATAAGCAAGTCCTTGAGGATGCTTTGCACATGACGAACATCCCCAACAACTTAGATGTCAATCAATTCCAGAACATGGTTAACCACATTACTAGCCCTCATTACCTTACCTTTTCAGAGGAAGATGATAAATCTTTGAGCCACCCACATAATATTTCCCTTCATATTGAGGTCATGATCCATAAAACCTATGTTCAGTGCATGTTGATAGATGGGGGTGCTGGGCTGAATATTTATTCCTTTAGTTTGTTAAAAGAGTTGGGTTATTCAAAAAAAATTCATAGATACCAGAAAAAGGATTACTATCAAAGCCTATGATGAGGTAGAAAGAAGTTCCAAGGGGTTGGCTATCCTTCTTGTAAGGATTTTCCCTATTTAAAAGGATATCTTATTTGAAATGGTTGATGTTGGACCCCTTGCGTATAATATTTTTCTTGGTAGACCATGGATTCATGATATGCAAGTAGTGCCTTCTACCTACCATTAATGTGTTAAGTTCCCCTATAATGGAACAAAGATTTGTATACCTGGGGACAACACTTTATCTATTAATTCAATTTCAATAGGGGCCCATGTTCCCCTCAATAGAGAAGCAGAATATTTTGATGCAACTTTAGCTGAGTGTAAAGACAAGCTTAAGTCAGTAGATCTTGGCATGGGGGGTATCAACTCAATTCCCTCACAACACTACCAGTTTTTCCTAGGTCTTATGGAAAGCCTTCACAAGAAAATAAACATTCTTCTTCAGCTATGACATTATTTGGCACGTTTATAGAGTCATCAGTGCCTATCCAAGATGAGAAAGAAGAGACATTTGTTAGAGACTAGATCTATAGAGAAGAAAAATACATGCATAATGAGAAATTTTCTCCCTCTCCTAAGGTGTATGGAAGAGGGTATACTTTCCTCAAAAAGATGGGCTATCCTAGACATGGCCCTCTTAGTCATAGATTAGATGTTAGAGCCGAACCCCTTGATCATTCTCTTTTTGGACGCGAGTCTAAGAAGATGATTGTCCTAGGATTTGGGAATTATAACAAGCGCACTAATCCTATCTTTGAGGAGTCAAATAGTGATAATGAACCATAATATGTTCCTAACTTGACAAAACATCAAGACATGTGTGAATATTGGGTCCCTTCCACTAATCTCCTTTGGGGAGATTCTAATATTCTGGTCACTCATGTGTCAGTTGCAACTTTAGAACAAAATGAATCAGATATTGAAGATCCTCATAGAGAACGCCAGTGTAAGAATCTTGCTCATTTAATGGAAAGAGAAGGTGTTACCTTTGATGAAATGAAACCTTCCACATCAAGAGGTCCCAAACCTTCATGGTGTAAGCATCCTAGTCACAGTTTAGATACACATTCATATAAGTATGAATGGGACTCCTTTTCTGAGTCTTCCATAGTTGATAGAGATATTGATGTTATTCACACTTATAGTTACCAACTTGAGGTAGCCAATGAGTCACATGTAGGATTAGAGGATTTGAACCCATGTGTTTCCTTAGTGGACAATTCTTTGCTTGTTAGGATGAATCCTGATTTGGGTAGCTTAGAAGGATACTTGATGGACTCTGACTCTTCGGTCACCAGCAATAATATCATTCACATTTATAACCTTGAACCAATCATTGAATTGCCTCTTGCTCATCCTAACCTCATTAATTGGTCTCAATGCTATCAAGAACTTGAGCTCTTGACATTTCAAAATGATTATGAGATAGCCTGTTACCTAAATGCCATTGAACCTGTAGTCTCTTCCACCAATGAACCAGCTACCAGCATGATAGAGCCAGACATCGAGTACCTTAGTCACAAAATAAAAACAAAAGAAAATCAAAAGAATAGGAGTTCTGATGGTGAAAACCACTGTGTGGCAGTGTCCGAACTGAAAAAAGTAAAAAGAAATAACGTATCCAAGGGTGAAAACCTCTCTAAGGTGCCTAAGGATGAGGTACTTGATCATCTCCCTAGCTACTTTCAAGATTGATCTTCAGTGCTTATTGAAACAACACAAGAAGTCAATTTGGGTATAGATGAGGCTCCACAAATAGTACACTTGGCTGAGTCCTTGTCACCTCAAGAAAAAGAAGCTTACACTAAGTTCTTACAAAAAAAGAAGATCAACTTTGCATGGACTTATTCAGATATGCCAGTGTTGGACATTGACCTTATCATGCATCACTTGTCCATAGCTCTAGGTGTCAAACCAGTTAAACAAAAATTGAGAAAGATGCATCCTCACATAGCTCTCCTAGTCAAAGCAGGATTAGAGAAACTCCTTGGTGCAGGATTCATAAGAGCTATTGCCTATGCTAAATGGATATCAAACATTGTACCAGTTTCCAAACATGATAAATCCATTAGAGTTTACACAGATTTCAGAGATGTCAGTAGAGCATGCCCAAAGGATGACTTTCCACTTCCTAATATAGATATGATAGTGGATATGATTGCGGGTTATGAGATTTATTCCTTGATGGATCACTTTTCCAGATACAATCAGATTAAGATAGCTCCTGAAGATCAAAAAAAGACTGCATTCACTTGTGCATGGGGTACCTATTGTTGGAACGTTATGCCTTTTGGATTAAAAAATGCAGGAGCACCTATCAACGAGCTATGACAACTATTTTTCATGACATGATGCATAAAAACATGGACGATTATGTGGATGACACCTTGGCCAAGTCTAAACGAAGAGATACACACTTAGATAATTTAGAAGTCATTCTAGATCGCATGGAATAATTTTAACTAAGGTTAAATCCTAAAAAGTGTGCATTTGGAGTCACCTCTGGAAAACTACTCGAATTCATGATTTCAACAAAAGAAATAGAGGTGGACCCTGAAAAAGTCCAAGAAATCATAGATATGCCACCTCCTAGAAACATTATTCAAATGAGGAGTCTTCAAGGATGTATTCAATCTATAAGGATATTTATTTCACAATTGGCGGATAGAGCTCAACCCTTCAATAAGAACTTACACAAAGGAGTCAAATGTGTTTGGAATGAGGATAGATCAAATCAAGAGATACTTGGAAAATCCTCCTATTTTAATGCCTCCTATCCTAGGGAAACCACTTATTCTCTACATTTCAGCAACAAAATCTTCCTTGGGGGCATTACTAGCTCAACTTGATGAAAATGGGAAAGAAAGAGCAATATACTACATTAGCCATACTCTTGTTTCATATGAGGTTAACTACACTAGCATTGAGAAAGCTTTCCTTGAAGTTGTGTTTGCTTCCCAAAAGTTGCAACATTACATGCTTGCGCACACTATACACCTCATAGAAAAAATAGACCCACTCAAGTATTTGCTAGGTAAGGTTGCCCTCATGGGTAGACTTGCTAAATGGATGATGATACTTTTAGAGTTTGACATAGAATACATTGAGCATAAAGAAATAAAAGGAAAAGCCATAGCAGATCAATTGGCTGATTTCCCAATACAAGATAATGCACCTATTCAAGTTGACTTCCTAGATGAGCACCTCATGTATATGACTGAAAGAACATGGAAGATGTTCTTTGATGGATCCTTTATGCAAAATGGTTCAGGAGATGGTGTATTGTTTGTTTCTCCTCATGGGTATATGATTCCTAAATCTTACAAGTTATTGTTCCCATGTACAAACAACATTGCTGAGTATGAATATTTAACAAATGGACTTAAGATGGCCATAGAATGGAGAATTACAAAGTTACACATCTGTGGGGATTCACAGCTAATAATGATGAATATCAAACAAAACATGAGAAAATGGTACCTTACAAGCAAATGGTTGATTCCTTAAAATGCTACTTCACATTTGTCACATTTTAGCAAATCCCTAGAGCATAAAACAAAGTAGCTGATGTTATGGCTACACTTGCTTCACTTCTTTAGTTAGAAAAACATGAATCTAGATTTGAATTCTTGGTGGAAGAGCTACATCACCCTATCTATGTCATTTGTACCCTTGTTGGTCATGAGTCATCCCTTTATGGTGCCATTTACTCATACCTTTGTGATGACATTATTCCTAAAACCTTTAACTGATCTGAATGCAGAAACCTTAGCTGAAATGCCTCTTGCCATTCCCTTATCGCTGGTGATTTGTATAGGAGGGGTCTAGATGGAGCACTTCTTAGATGCTTAGAAAAGGAAGAATCCAACCAAGCGTTAGTTGACATCTATGAGGGCATCTATGGGGGACATTCCAATGGTCTTTCCATGGCCCGAAGGTTTCTTAGGGTAGGGTACTATTGGCCTATGATGTAGATTGATGCAGTAGCTTTTTCAAAGTCATGTGAAAAGTATCAAAAATATGGTAACCTGATACATGCTCCAGGCAAGGAGCTCATTCCTTCTATATCTCATTGGCCATTTCAGTGCTGGGCCTTTGATCTTGTTGGGAAGATTCATCCCAACTCATCAGGTAGACACAAGTTTATTATCACTGCTACTAATTACTTCACTAAATGGGTAGAAGTTGTCCCACTTTCTGTTGCCTCAGGAAAGATAGTCTCTCTTTTCATTTTGAACCATATCATCTATCGATATGGAGTGCCTTCTGAGATTATCATTGACAATGGAGGCCAATTCAAAAATAAGGACCTTAAAAAACTCTGTAAGAAATTCAAGATTAAACAACATTGGTCCTCCATTTACTTCCCACAAGGAAATGGTCAAGCAGAGGCATCAAATAAAACCATTCTTAAAATCTTGCATAGAACAATTTGTAAGAATGGTAGAGATTGGCACTTACAAATAAATCTGGCTTTGTGGGCCTATAAAATGAGTATTCGTACTCCTACTGGGGCTACTCCTTTTTCCCTTGCATATGGCGCTGAAGCAGTGTTACCTTTGGAGGTTGAGATTTCTTCACTTAGAGTTTCCCTCAAAGTACTAGTTATAGATGAAGACTACCATGCCATGAGACTTCAAGAGTTAGAACTTCTAGATGAGAAACGTCAAGCATCATTTGACCATATGAGGGTTTATCAAAAGACAATGTCCAAAGCCTCCAACAAAAAGGTTCACCCTAGAGAATTCCAAGTGGGAGATCTTTTCCTACATGAAAATCCAAAAAATCAACAACATAGAGATCAAAAGGGAAAATTTGAACCCAATTGGCTTGGACCTTACATCATTACAACAACTTTTGGGACAGTTGCTTATTTACTATCTACAGAAGAGGGAGAGCAGCTCCCTGATCCTATCAATGCATTACACCTGAAGAATTTCTATCCATGATGCCCATTCTATCTGAGGGCATCCTTTGTACATAATTATTGATCCTGAAAAAATCCAAAAAAAAATGATATATTGTCAAAAATTCTAAAAATCAAAAAATGTCCTGAAAAAATGATCATCTTAGTGAAAACCTAGCAATAGGCAATTTGATGTATCTCAAAAACATTACATATTCCAAAAAAAAAATAAGAAAAAAAAAAAAAAAATTCAAAAAAAAAAAGAAAAAGTGCCTTGGTGAAAACCTGGAAGCAGGTGCCTTGGTAGC
>MU225079.1:3993783-4006265 GCA_018584345.1 Thuja plicata
CAAGAATTGAGATGTACTCCTAACAATAATCTGAATTTGGAAAATCTGATAGGCAGACTCACTACATTTGAAATGTCAAATTATGATAACTATAATCCACAAGGGATTGATTCTGCTTTTAGATCACGGCTAGTTCTCAATAAATAAAAAAAAGGAAAGAAACATGTGGACAGTGATAGTGACACTTTTGATGATGATCTTGAAGAACTTGAAGCACTTATGGCAAAAAGGCTTTCCAAAGGAAAAGGAAAATATAAAGGTAAACTTCCTATTATTTGTTTTTCATGCAACAAAGTTGGTCATATAGCTGCTAGATGTCCTGAAACAAATGAAAAAGATGAAAGAAGGGACAACAAATACAAAGAATACAAAGACAGAAAGGATGACCGAGACTTCATGAAATATAAGGACTACAAAGACAAAGGTAAGAAATCTTGTTATATTGCTGAAGAAACTTCTGACAATGACATTGATAATTATGTTGACAATGATATAGAAGTTGTTTATGTTGCAATGAAAGAAGATTCTAATGATGATGAGAAAACTACACTAATCTCTTATATGAGTAAAAATGATAGTTGGATCATTGATAGTGGTTTTTCCCATCATATGAATGGTGACAAAGATAAGTTTGAAACACTAAACCAATGTAAAGGAGGATATGTAAAATTTGGTAATGATTCACCATGTCTTATCAAAGGTAAAGGATTGATTAACCTGACTGACAAAATCAGATGTGATGATGTGTATTGGGTTGATGATCTTAAATATAATTTGTTGAGTGTTGCACAGCTGAATACTTCTAGTTACAAAGTTGAATTCCATCGCAGAAAGGCAAAGATCTATGATTCTATTGGAGAATTAGTTGGAAGTGGTGATTAGACTAAAGGTAACTTATTTTATCTGGATTTATCTAAAGAAACATGTTTGTTTGCATAGTGCAATGATGTTTGGTTATGGCATAAGAGGTTGTCATGTGAAATTTGATAACTTGGTAAGCATAAGTAAACTGAAAAGGGTTAGAGGGCTACCTAAGTTAAAGAAACCTGAGAATGCTATGTAAACAATGTCAACCAGGAAAGATGACTAAGTCTAGTTTCAAGAGTAAAAAAAATGTATCAGAAGAAATTTTGGAATTGGTCCATACTAATCTTTGTGGTCCCATTGGAGAAAGAAGCTATTGTGGTGCTAGATACTTTATTCTATTTGTTGATGATTATTTAAGGATGATGACTGTAATGTTTCTCAAGGAAAAATATGATGCATTTTAGTTATTTAAATAGTACTTAGCTAAAGTTGAAAAGGAAACAGGCAAAAGTTTGAAATGCTTAAGATCTGACAGAGGTGGAGAGTTTATTTCTAATGAGTTTAACAGGTTTTGCAATGACCAAGGCATAAAGAGACAGATTTCCACACCCAGGACTCCTCCACAAAATGGTATTAAAGAATGAAGGAACAGATTTATCATGGAATGTGCAAGAACACTAATGATGGAGAAAAATGTTACACAGAAATACTGGAAAGAAGCTGTAAGTACTACAGTCTATACACTGAATAGAGTTCAAGTCAAGAAAGGTATAGATGCTGCACCTTATGAACTTTGGTATGGGTATGCACCTAGTTTAAAATATTTTAAATTATATGGAAGCAAATGTTTTATACTGAAAGACAACAGAAATGGAAAACTAGATGCTAAAGGTGAAGAAGGCATATTCCTTGGTTATTCAATGAAAAGCAAAGCTTACAAATGTTTGAATTCTAATACTAACAAAATTGTTGAAAGTGCAAATGTAAGAATTAATGAGTTTGTAGAAAGAAATGAAGCTGAAAGTACACAAGAGCCTAAAAGCTACAGATCATTCGTATATCTAGATGAGGAAGATTCTAACTCACTACCTGAGACTACTGCTGAACAACAGCATGCACCTGTCAAGTCACAGAGTGGAGTTGCCGAGAAACTAGAAGTAAATGCTGAGCTATCTAATGGAGATGCTGAGTCACAAAATCAACCAAAACTAAATACAAACAATGAACCTAAAGCAAGGGCTGAGCCTACCCTATAAAAATATGTCTGAATAAATCACAATTCTGATCAAATCATTGGGTCAAAGGATTTTTCTGTTATGACAAGAAGTAAGTTGAAAAATGACACATGTCTGTTATGTGAATTTGAGCCCAAAACAATGAATCATGCTTTAGAAAATGAAGATTGGATACAAGCAATGAATGAGGAAATTAAACAAATTGAGATGAACAAAACTTGGACACTTGTACCTAGGCCAAAGGATAAAAATGTAATTGGCACAAAGTGGGTATTCAGGAACAAACTGAATGAATATGGAGATGTGACAAGAAATAAAGCTAGACTGGTATGCAAGGGTTATGCACAGGAGGAAGGAATTGACTACGGTGAAACCTTCGCCCCAGTTGCAAGATTGGAAGGTGTCAGAACCTTACTTGCATATGTAGCCTATAAAGGATTCAAAGTTTATCAGATGGATGTGAAATCTGCATTTCTCAATGGTATCTTGGAAGAAGAAGTGTATATTGAGCAAGCTAATGGTTTTATAGACCCAAACAAAAGGGATATGGTTTGAAAATTGCACAAAGCATTATATAGATTAAAGCAAGCGCCAAGAGCATGGTATGAGAGATTGCATAATTATCTGATCAAGATTGGATTTGCAAGAACCAATGACAAAAGCAACCTGTACTTGAAGACAAAGAAAAGAAAAGGTACATTATTAGCTAATATTTCTAAAAATCCTATCATGCACTCAAAGGAAAAGCATATAGCTATCAAGTATCATTACTTGAGGGAGCTAGTTCAAGGTAAAGAAGTGAGACTGGATTATGTGAACACCAAAGAACAATTAGCAGACATATTCACAAAAGCACTACCCAAGGATGCTCATGAGTATATACAAGGTAAATTGGGGGTGATTCCCTTCTCTGAGGCTAATTAAGTTATGTATGGTACTGTTGCATCCAATATTTCATTCAGAATATCTGACACATTGATGCACAGTAAGTCACACTTTAGGATGCTGGCTAAAGTTGTGAAGATGAACAAGGACAGAAAAGAAAAATCAGTCATAATCAAGATGACTAGATCAGCATGATACTAAAGATCTACATGATAATGATATCGACATCTTTGGCATTGTTGTCAAAGAGGGAGAGATTACCTATAAAGAGGAAGAGATTGCCGAGAAAGAGAGATTACAAAGAAGGAAAGACTACATAGAGGCAGAAGTTACTATTGAAAACATTGAAATGTTTTATATCTACTCAGAGGGATTCTAGAGATGATTAGACACAGATGATGACAGTGTAATTACAGACACAGAGGGAGAAATGTTTTATAGATAAGAATCATAATGAAGCTAAATACATTAATGGAAAAAATTCATTCATATCAAGGAACATAGGTGAATTTTTTGGATTGGTTGGTAACTATGCTTGTTAAATCATTGTTTTAATATTTTGTGTTGCCATCAATGCCAAAGAGGGAGATTGTTGGAAAGTGACAATGCAAGCAATTGTTATTTTGTCATTGCTGTTAAACCTTAACTGGTGAGACTATTATTATCTATTTGAGTACCATATCTATTGTTGATGAAGAAGATTTAACAAGAAGACCAAGTGAATGGTTGAGTTAAGGCAACTAAAAGGGTATTTGATCAGTTGGCACTCTGGCAAAGTAATTTGTTGTTTATCTTTCAAAGATAGTTTTTCTGGCTATTTTGTGTCGAGCAAGTTTGGCTTGTGCAGAGAAAAGTTTCTTATGACGAGAAAAGTTGCTTGTGCTGAGAAAATTTTCTTGTGACAAGAAAAAGTTGTTCAATGTCGAGCACCATTGAAATTGCCGAGTGGAAACAACGATGTTGGCTGACTTACAGTAATTGGATTAATGACAAGATTTGAGATCTCTGGCTGACTTAGTTAATTTTATTGGGATATGTAATGTTAATTAAAGATTCATCCATGTCATTTAATGTATGGGTAACCATAATTAATGCATGGTTTCAAGATTTAATTAGAGAATAATTTGGAGAAGTAAATGTAATGCAAATATGGAATGATCTGTTGGATCTGACCTAACCTAAGATCTACGATCTTGTTTAAGTGGCAAAAGATTTATGTGACCTAGATAGAGAGGTATATGATAACCTCAAGGGGTTATTCACTGTGTGTGGAAGAGTGTATGTGTATGCAAGAGGTTTGCATAGTTGATTTACTATTTGGCATGATCTAGCAGAGAAGGAAAAAGGCAAAAGCAGAAAGTTGCATGTGTGATTGCTTGACGGATTTCCAAGAAGATCAGAAGGTTGAAATGACAATGTAGGCTATTCAGTAAGTTAACATCAGATCTGTAATTGGATCTGAATTGTAAAGTAAGTTGTATGTATCAAATCACAACTGCTGATTACTTTTTTACCATTGTATAAGTTTAATCCTTTAACAAGGTTGACTTAATAGTCATTTATATAAATCCTCTAACAAGGTGAGATTCAGGTGGAATGATATAAGTCCTCTAACAAGGTCACTCCTAACAGGGTGATTAAATCCTTTAACAAGGTCACACCTAGCAGTGTGTTATTGTAACCTTTAACAGGGTTGGCTCTTCACAGGGCATCACTTTAGAAGAGTGAAAACTTGGTAGCATGTTACTGGTGGTTTTTCCCATATTGGGTTTCCACGTTAAATATTTGTGTCAACTTGTGTGAATGCTTATGGTTTGCTTTACTGTTATGTTTCTACAAGCTAATTTCAATTGATAGTAATCTGCATGAATTAGTTGCTGAATTATGCTATTGATGCCGAGTAGATCTAAAATTCAAAAAGTTTTATTTTCTACATCTAGACTTGAGGATAAATGATTCACCCCTCCCCTCTTAGTTATTCTAAATTCATTCTAACAAATAGTCTAAGTGGACTACAGGAGAAGATAAGAGTTTTGGATTGTTGAAAATAAAAGTTACAGAACAACCTATTTTCGCACTTCCAAATTTTAACAAGGTGTTTCAAGTAGAATATGATGCTAGTGGTAATGCTATTGGAGCAGTTTTGAGTCGGGAAGGTAAACCCATTACCTATTTTAGTGAGAAGTTGAATGATGCCAAGAGAAAATATTTTGTTTATGATTAGGAGTTCTATGCTATAGTTCAGGCATTGAGGAAGTGAAGACATTATATTTTTACAAAAGAGTTTGTTTTATTTACTAATCATCAAGCTTTGCAATATTTGAATAGTCAGGGAAAGTTGAATCAAAGGCATTTGAAATGGGTTAAGTTTTTGTAGAGTTACACTTTTGTTTTGAAACATAGGAGTGGGAAGTTTAACAGGGTTGCAGATGCCCTAAGAAGAAGACTATTTTTCCAAAAGAGATGCAGATTGAGGTTGTTGGGTTCAAGGAACTTAAGAGTTTGTATCCTGAAGATCCAGATTTTGGCGAAGCTTGGAAAGCTTGTAGAGAACCTGTTACTTTGGATAGAACCAAATGATTAGATTTCATAATCTAGGATGGCATGTTGTTTAGAGGTATTCAGTTATGCATTTCAAAGAGTTCCATGAGGGAGAATATAATAAAAGAAAAACATAGTCGAGGACTGGCTGGATATTTTGGGCGAGATATAACCATTTCTTTGGTTAGTGAGAAATATTATTGGCCATAGTTGTAGAAAGATATTAAGAAATTTGTATAGGGTTGAAGGTTATGTTAGATGGAAAAAGGAGTGAAGAAAAATGCAGGGTTGTATCAGCCATTACCTATACCAGAGAAGCCATGGGAGGATATTAGTACAAAATTTATTCTTGGCCTATAGAGAACTCAGAGAGGCCATGATTCCATCTTTGTAGTGGTGGATAGGTTTTCAAAAATGGCACATTTCACTCCTTTCAAGAATTGTTTTTCAGGGACGTGTTAAGACTACATGAATTACCAAAGAGCATAGTTTTAGATCGGGACACCAAGTTTTTTGGGTACTTTGTGAGAACCTTGTAGAAATATTTGAAGACAAATTTGAATTTCAGCTCAACACACCATCCACAGACTGATGGAAAGACAAAAGTTATGAATAGGAGTTTGGGAAACCTGTTGAGATGCTTGGTTGGAGATAAACCAAAGGGATGGGATTTTTTTTTACCACAGGAAAAAATTTCATATAATAATTATGTCAATAGGAGCACTGGTAAATCACCATTCCAAAAAGTGAAGACTTTGCAGAGCACTTTAAGAAATTGCACGAGGAGGTGAGGTAGCATATTAATAAAATGAATACATAGTACAAGGCTAAGGAAGACAAGAAAATGAGGCATAAGGAATTCTAGGTGGGAGATAAAGTCACAGTTAATTTGAGAAAGGAGAGATTTCCAATAGGAATATATAATAAGTTGAAGATGAAGAAGTTTGGACCATGCAAAATACTGAAGAAGCATGATTCAGGAAATGCTTATGAAGTAGAGTTTCCCATTGAACTCAATATTTCACCAGTGTTTAACATTTCAAATTTGATAGAATATCATGAGGGAGGTGTTGAGGATCAGATCACAGAAGCACAGTGGAATATTCCAGCAACTACTTTATCTATAGAGGAGATTGAAGACATTTTGGACAGTCGTGTTGGCAGAAGCACAAGGAACATGACATATGAAGAATATTTGGTCAAATGGAAAGGATAACTTGTAGAAGATTCATCATGGATATCAAGGGAGGAGGTTAACCATCTTGGTTTTCCTTTGACCACTTGAGACATGATAGGGTCACTTCTCAAATTACCTTGGGTGTCTGATGTAGGAGCATCCTGGGAATAAGAGCAATCTTGCAGCACCCAAAAATATTTCCTGGTTTCTTTTCAATAAGGGTTATTTTGTGTAGAGTTACTATTTTTGGAAAGTTAATATTTTTAGTAATTTTTCCATTTGAGCTCATAATGTTCTATTTTATTCCATGGAGATACACTTTGATTGTATCAGCCTGCCAGTAAAGTTTCATTGCTAGAGCAAGTCTAGTTTTGTAGATATTGGATATTTTCAGTATTAGCAGCAGGGTACAAAAACTTTGAACTTAGTTTTGAAGGCTTTAGAGTCTCCAAATGGGGTTGAAAATTTGGCTAGATAGGTAATCCCAAGTCAAGTTTTGTAGATCACTTAATTTCATTTTTGAAATGGGGTGTCGGCGGCCCATCGAGTCAACGGTTGATGAGTTATGGTCTTCGGAAGTTGCGCTACCTAAACTTGAAAATGTTAAAGTTTTTTCAAAATTTATTTTTTTGTTCCAAAGTTGTTTGGGCCTACTCTTATGTAATAAAAATGAATAATCATATCTTAGGGATGGTTGGTCTCAAACTTTAGGGTTTAATTTCTAGAGTCTTCTTGGGCGGTTAAAATTGTCTATATATTGAAGGCCCGTAGGGTTGTCTAGGGCAGTTCTGGGTTATGCAGCTGGTGGCTCTAGCTTGCAGATTATTGTAATAAAATTCCCATTTGGCTATGCATGTTGTATTTCTAACTATGCATGTTATATTTTAGAATATTGTAATTTCCTTTCATGGTGGATAATAGAAAGCCCATTTCTTGTCTTTGTAAATCTTTTTTTCTCTTGATTTGTTGTGTGTTTGTGTTTATAAGGGAAATAACCTTCATCATATGTATATGTTTTCAAGTTGACTTCTTGAGGATGCATGACTTATTTTTTGTTGTCATCATGGAAACAAAGTCATACTAAGTTTCTGTCTAAGTAAACTTAGAAGACAAAATGACAAGTATGGAAAACAGGATAGACATAGTTATACAACGATCACCACATCAGCACACGTGTGAGCGAGTGAATCAGAGTATGCACATTTAGATATATGTTCTATGTTTCATGTACATACTAAGTATAGACACACATGGTATGGAATGATAGTATGGAGAAGTTACAGACAGATCAGTGCACCAGCAGTCCAGAAGACAAAACATGAAAGCCGACTAGTGTTTTGATCAGCGTATATTATTTTATTATGTAAAGGCCAAGTGCCTATGATAGTTTGTTTGTAATGATGTAATTAGTAATGTTGTAAACATGCTTAAGACAATTAGTTTGGAAGCATTGTGTATTATGTTCTAGGGCCGACCATAAGTCTTATTTTGGGTCGCGTCTATTCGGGCATGAACATATAAGTATATAATGTAAAGTTATGTTACAAGTGTCAAAGAATATGCATGAGAAAGACATAAAAGAGTAGTATAATGAAGTCAGTATGAGATAAATCTCTTTAAGAGAGTAAGAGCATCCGCACATAAATAGAACTGATCAGACAACAGTGTCATCATAGCAGTTCATTTTGATATAGTGTATATCAACTATCAGGAGGTTTTAGCCTTCATCTTATTAGGTAGTGAGCTCAGGTAGTGAGCCATATACCTTTAATAGGGTTTTTTAATAGACTCCTAATAGGGTCATTGTACTTGGATTGTAAAGACTACTCCTAACAGGGCAAAGGAACTTTAATAAGTTCATTATACTAGTGAAATATTTGTGGGTACTAATTCCCATCGGGGTTTTCCTCTGATCAAGGGTTCCCCATAAACATATCATGTGTTATGATTTATTGTGTTTAGATTCATTGAATGTATGTTTGATTTATGTTTAAAGTGCTGAAATATAATTAATAGACAAACACTAATTCACCCCCCCCCTCTCAGTGTTTCTAAAAATTGGTATCAGAGCTCTGGTCCTCTAAAAGAAATTTTAACCACTTGAGGATATCATGGACTCAACAGAAGAAAAACATTTGAAAAATAATCTTGAAGAAGCTCTTGAAGATCTTGACAGATCTAAAAAAGAAAATGAAGAACTTAGACTGAAAGTTGATGGCTCACAAATGCTTATCAAGAAATTGAGAAAATATTTGAAAGATTGCTCTACAATTGATTTAGGGAAAATGGTCAAAAAGATGAATGAAGAGAACATGTCTCTGAAAGATAAAATTGAAAATTTGGATGAACAACTAATTGACAGTCAAATTTCTATTGAAGAAAAGATCAAAGAAAGCAAACAATTAGAAGATGAAATTTTGCAAGCAAACATGAAAGTCTTGGAAATGGAGGACATAAAGAAAAAGATGGAATCTGAATTAACAGAAGCAAAGGATAAGATTGATAAAATCCACACAAGTTCTGATTCACTTCAATCTCATCTCAATGCACAAAAGCTAAGAGGTGACACTACTAGTCTTGGATATAGTGTAGCACAAGTTGAAATCAATTCATTAGAAGAAAGAAAGAAAGCACATGAAGCATCTTCAAAAGCAAAGAAAGTTGAAAATGTTGCAGAGATTAAAACAGATCCACCTAAAGGAGAAATCAAGCAAGTTACCAAAACTTGTTATGCATGTAATAAACATGGTCATTTGGAAAGAGATTTCAAAGAGGTAAGACCTTTCAATGGTTATTGTTACTCCTATAATAAGTTTGGTTACAGGGATATACAGTGCAGAACAAATCAAACAAATCAGTCACAGCAGAATCAAAGAAAAATGAATCAAAACAATTAGAGAAATCAGCCTCAAAGAAATTTGCAGAACATTACATGTCAGATATGTAACTATAATGGACACACAACAAAGCAGTGCAGCATGATGAACAAGAACATCAGACCTCCTATCATTTGTCACACATGTAGAAAGGCTGGACACATCTCAAGGTTCTATAGATCCAGAACTCAAAAACAAGAGGATCCTAAGAAATCACTATTTGAAGAAGAAGGAAAAGTCAAGTTTGTTCAAGCAAAAGAAGATTCAAGAAAAATTTGGGTTGAAGTAAAGAAGGACAATGAAGATAAAAAAGTAATTGATGCATCCACAATGGACACATCCTCTACTTCTAGTTGAATAGACCTTCTTGGTCTTAGGGGGAACTATTCTAGCTCAGAACCCATGTGCAGCTGGTATACTCACCTCTAAGTATGCACCTATGAAATTATGTTTATGATCATAGTTGGATGCAGTATGCATACACGCATTATCTATAATACACTATGAACAAATTTTGATATTCTCTGTGAAAACTACGTACAGTTGCAAACATTAAATGCAGTAACTTTTATAAAAAAAGATGTAAGTGTTCGATCTTCTTCGCATTCACATTTGAGATCATAGAATTTGGAGAGCACATGAGCACTGAGCATCAAAGCATGGAAGCATAAAAGATTTGGTGGTTAAGAATCATGGTTAAGAAGTTGTAATGAAACCCTATCAGTCATGCCATTTTGAATTTTTGTGAAACCCTATTTAATCAATCATCAAGTAAGTATGGTGACTCCAGTTGTATTTGACATTGCTAAGAGGAAGAGATTTTTATTTAAGAGGCATCCATTTAAATCCATACTGGATGATGTGGAAGGAGCTTTCTCCAAAAATCTGTTAGGAGTCATTCACGTAGAAGACATCCGTGCATACATTTATTGTAAAAAGGAATCAGTTGGAGATAATAGTATAGCCACTCTCATGGCTTTGATGATGAAACCAAACTATTCATTCAAGGATGAATATGTGCACCTCATAGAAATCCCTATCTTTGAGTAGTCAAATGTGCATGAATTCTATGAACTAGAATGGGTTAAAATCTTGTTGAGCAGGATTCATGATGACCTCTACTGGATTGGTGAGGTTCCTGTCTGCATCACCTCTGACCTAATCCATGAATTAACTGGACTTCCTAAGACTGGACCAGTTCTTCCTACTGGCAAGGATCTCAAGAAATAGGTTGAGCAAGCATGCCTATCCATAAGTGACAGGTGCGGTATGACAGTTGATCCTATCAAGGAAGAAGACATAAAGATTCTAACTATGATCCTTGGTTACAAGTTCCAGCAAGCAAGTAGATTGAATAGTGTCTCTGCAGCAACTGTTCTAGCAACTATAAGGATGGTGAAGGATAACACTCAGTACAATCTATGTGAGATATTGTAGCTTAATTTATTGACAACATCTGAGCCATCAAGCATGACAAGAGTAAGACATTCATGTTTGGGTCTTTGATCATCTATTTATACTTCCATATTGTTGGTAAAGTTGAAAATCTTTACCTAGACAGAAGCAAACCCACTATGTCTCAAATTTCACTAAAAGCCACATTAGAGAGTAGTGAAAAGGATGCTATGGACATGGACATCAAAACTTCCAGGATCAAGATGCAGAAGAGGTTTAGGATACCTGAGAAGATTGTTGAAAAGTATAAGGAAACCATATGCTTCATGGTAGAGACTAACTGCACTTGCATGGAGGAAGTTAAACCTAGAACTAAATGGATTCATCCACTTGGGTATGAAGTGGAGGAACATGTATTGGAAGGATATGCACAAGTCCTTTTGTCTACACCCAAAGATCCCAATGAGCCCAAATGGGGCACTTATAGAGAAAAGAAAAATGAAGTTGAATCTACTCTATATAGTGTTGATAACAAAAGGAAGGCATCTAAGATTACATCTAGCATTCTAAGAGTTCATGGTGTCACTCAAGAAGATCTTGACAAAGCTAGAGAAGCCAAGATAGCCAAAGAAATTGAGAATACTAATGACATCCAGAAGAAGAAGAAAGTAGAGAGCACCTCTACACCCTCTACCACCATTGACCTAGACTCATCTCCACCTTCTATACCAAGTAAGAAGTCTAGAGGAAGGAAGGAAGCACCCACAAATCACCCATCCTCAAGGAAAACATGGAGCACAACAAGGAACACTCAAGCTCCTCCTGAGGTAGGATTCAGACCTAGTCTAAATGTCTTAAAGAACAAGATTGTTAATGAAGGTAGAATAGACACAATTGCTAAGGTCTATGAAAAGTATCAAGAGATTGATAAAATAGAGATACATTCTATGATCATCTCTCACATGATTAAGTTTAAGAAGTTAGTTCTTGAACTTAAGAAAGTGATACCTGATAAGTTATGGAACATACTTGAAATAATGAAGAGACATGCAATTGAAGAAGATATGAGAATTAGGGAAGAAAATTTGAATAATCTTCTCCCTGTATGCTCACATGATGAGAAGGCAATTATGTTAGATCTGGTGAAGCCTCATCTCAGAACTAAGACAAGGAAACTTCATATTATGAACAAGGAATATGAGTTAGTTGGGAAAGAGATAGAAAAATCTTTTGCACAAGTGTTTATGGATAGACACATGTATCCATAAATGATGCCTACAACAAAGGTAAATCCAGCTCCTCCCAAACATGTTACAGAACTAGTGATTCAAAATACACCTATGACAGGTCCATAGGTTTTAGCACCCTCAGTGTCAATAACTTCTGATATAGAAAAAGAATCAGAAAATATTGTAGTGGTTGATAATATCAAGATATCCATGACAACATCTAACAATGACATGGACAAAGTTGATAAAGCATTTGTAAGCACTGAAGAGATGTGCACTAATGATACATCTGTACAACAAGATGAAGTTCCCTCCAATGATCCAATAGACTTGAATA
>MU225079.1:4020004-4040724 GCA_018584345.1 Thuja plicata
ATTCAGGAGCACATAGGTTCTCGATAAACACAAACACATCCACAGTATACTCATAAGACCATAAAGCACATCATAACAGAATTAGGTTGGGTATAGGAGATCAAGACTATGACATCATCATAAATTACCAATTAACATCACAATAGTACTATATGGCAAGTATATTCCCGAAACCTCTAGATTTAAGTCTTAGGGTCATCTAACTCAACAGATACCCGAAAGCATGAACACATTGAAGAATATACAAGTCATTTAATCACGCACCCAAAACACGTCATAGTGCAATAATTCCTATTCAAAATGCTTAAAATCAAATATAATGTTAATGTAGGAATAAACAAATTTATAATCCCTAATCATGCAAATTCATTTACCCATTACAATTACTATCCGAAGATAATTAAATACTTCATATTGGTAACGTTAACATATCCTATAGATCTATTTATAAAATCAGCATATAAACACATCCATAGAATAATTACCCATTTTAGCTATAATTAGAAAACTATGAAATCTTAGGTGTAACATAGCATTAATAAAATTCGTCCAGTAATGACTCTATTATTATCTAGTTTACACCATCAAAAACCCGTTGATTAATAACAGTCAATTTATAATCATGACAAAATAAAAATCCCTTTCTGGAAAAATAATCTCTTTCTAAAGGAAAATCCTCAATCACCAATTCAGCTAATTTAAAATAAATTTTAAAAATTAGCTCTAACTGATCTCACATTAAATCTAAATTAATTTAAAAATTAATGATGAATTAATTTGAATTAAATCATAAATCAATTTAAAACTAATTAAATTAATTTAAAATTAACCATACCTAAATTAAACTAAAAATAAACTAATTTAAATTAATTTAAAACTAATTTAAATTACCTAAATTAAAATTCAAATAAACTAACCAAACAAAATTTTTAATTAAACAAATATAAAAAAATAATAATAATAAAATACACGGGGGTCCCGCAGCCCCCCACCCATCTCCCAAAGCCGCGGGGGACAGTGTCGCGTGGGCACTGCGGCCCCCGTGGTCCCCCCTGCGGGGTTCCACGGCCCGTAGGCCCACGGCTCCCCGTGCGGTACTGCAGTGTGCAGACCGCCGGGCCCGTGGTACCCACGCGGCAGGGGGTGGGGTAAGGTGGTGGCCCCCGCCCCAAACCCCTTTCAATATATATATATTTTTAATTTAATTTAATTTTTTTTACAAAACTTAAAAACATGCTATTTGCAAAGTCATTTCATTTATTTGTTTTTTTTAAATAGGATTATTTCCGAAAACGGAAATTAAAAGCATATGTATTTTTTTTTGTCTTTTTCCTCATTCTTTTTTTTTTACTGGTGAATTTTATTCACTGTATTTTTTTTTAACAGAGAGGTATATTTTTAATAGAGAGGTATATTTTTAATAGAGAGGTATATTTTTATCCTCAATTAATTTTTATCAATAGCAATTTACAAAGGGGAATATATTTTTCCTTCTACTATAGTTAGAAATATAGGGTAGTTTAATTTTTCGTTTCTTAGGAGATTCGTAGGGTATTTTCGTACGAAATTTTGACAGCATTTCCATACCAGGGTAATTAACATTTCCCTTCAACAATCAGGGATCTAGGGTTCCATAAGCACATACTTCAACGACAATTTCAAACAAGAAACCCTAATACCCTTTTTCTCATATTGCCATAAAATGAAACCCTTTATGCCCACAAGCACAGATCTAACATGCAAGCCTGAATTAAAACACGAAATTGATCTAAACATAATTTACAAATTGAAATCAATCAAACCCAAAGTAAACAAGCAAGGAATAATCAAACAAAGGATTCTTAGTTCTCCGGATGCATAGAAGACAAGGATTTGAAAAACCAGAATTGACATGGACAAGACCCTACCTCAATAACTGTTGAGGAATGCACAAACCAAAATCTAAGCGAGGAGAATTCTCAAAATTATCCTCCAAAACCAAGCACACACCAAAGCTTCCAAAAATGCTCCCAAAACCTGTTATGAGATAATGAGAGAAGAATCCCCCTAATGAGGATCCATTTCCCCTAATCAAGCAAACCCTAATGCCAACACATCCAGTTAACTCCTAAAAGGACTCCTTTCCAAAATTGAAATAAAATAATAATTAATAATTAAAATATCTAATTACTTGCACAACTCAACTTTGACTCCTAAATTCAAGTTGAGATCTCTTGAGTTGAAAATACTTTTTCAACCATATCTTGCACATGTAATTAATAAAATATTAATTTAAATAACTTAAATATTTACATCACAATTGTCTATGCAACTAAATATTTAATTATTTAGTTAAGCATAAAAGCATAATTACTCTAATTTTCAAATTAAATATTCAATTAAATATATTTATTCAATAATTGCACTTTAATTAAACTTTCAATTAAACATAGGTATTTAATTTAATTTTCAATTAATTAAATACCCTATATTTAATAATTAATTGCAATAATATTCAATTAAATAAATAACATGATATACCACCCACATAATCGTATCAAACACCTAAAATCAGGCACATGCAAAATCAAACATGCTCAAGGAAAGGGATACACGAATTCCTATCAACTATACGAATTCGGTCAAGGTAGTCAAAATAGATACTTGTCCTCTAACTAGGACAATTAGGTTCAGGATAGGATTTGGACCTGAAAACTATCTCCCCTCTCTTACCATTGAGATTAATGTGATAGGGCACGCTCACTCCTGCCAATTTAGGGAAGACGTAGCCCGATACCTGCAAACCTATCATCACAAGATGAACATACATGCATATATCATATAGCAAACAATGGTTGAGACCAGGTTATCATGTGGATCTCACCGAAGCAAGTAACTACGACTCTGTCCCATACCATACCAAGCACATCAAACAGTAATGAAAACATACAATGATTTATGTGCATATAAATCTAAGGTCAGTATTGTCAGAAAATCATAATCGAAATGAAATCCTAACATATACATAAGCATCCTAAAATAACCATAAATCACATATACACCAATGATATAATGTACTAATAATGGATCAATAACATACTAAAATGTAACACATAATATCATCTAAACCATCTGATTAAATCCACACATACATCCAAAATGCCTAAAAGAGTTTGGCATTCACAAACTGAAAAGCAACCTAGGAGGTGGGTATTACACAATCACTTGGTTTTGTCACTTCTTCATCAGGTTCATGATATTCATACAATTCTAAAATATTGAACATAGGTGATATATCCATGTCATCAGGTAATTCAACTTCGTAAGCATTACCACTGTCAAATCTTCTCAGTATTTTAAAAGGACCAAATTTCTTCATCTTCAGTTTCCCATATGTTCCAATAGGAAATCTTCCTTTCTTCAGATGAACCATCACAACATCACCAACTTTGAATGTCTTACATCTTCTTGATCTGTCTGCATCATCTTTGTATTTCTGATTACTTTTCTCCAGCTTCTGCTTTACATCTTCATGTAATGTCTTCATTAATTCTACAAATTCCTCCGCTTCAGTACTTCTTTTCTCTTCACCAACAATGTCTCCCAGTATTTAGCTTCCTCCAAAGTGTTCTCCAAAAATAGCTTACAAACTTACTATCTCTATCAGAGATGATACTCCTTGGTAATCCATGCAATCTGACAATCTATTTAAAGAAAAGATCTGCTATATGCACTACATCTAATGTTTTCTTACATGGTATGAAATGTGTCATTTTAGAAAATCTATCCACAACAAAAAATATAGAATCATTACCTCTTGTTGTCCTAGGTAAGCCAAGAAACAAATACATGCTGATATCACTCCAAGGTTTCTCAGGAATAGTAATAGGTGTATACAAACTAGTGTTTTGACTTACTCCCTTTGCAACTTGACAAACTCCACAACTATTTACAAATTTCTGAACATCTTTATACAATTGAGACCAAAAGTACCTCTCCTTCAGCAAACTCAATGTTTTATCCAAGCCAAAGTGTCTAGCCAATCCACTACTATGTTTCTCCTTTATCATATTAGTTCTCATTGATCCTCTTGGTATACATAACTGAATACCCTTAAACAAAATATCTTCTTGAATGAAATAGTCTCATACTTACTTGATTGATTTGCATTAGGTGCTCTCCACGCTCTCCACTGCTCTGAAAAATCAAGATCATTTTCATACAAATTCTTCATGTCATCAAAGCCAACAACTTCAACTCTCATTTCAGTCAATAAAGATCGTATTCTACTCAATGCATTAGCAACTCTGTTAGAAACTCCACTCTTGTGCTTAATCACAAATGTAAAGCTCTACAAATATTTAACCCATTTCATATGTCTCTAATTCAACTTATTCTGACTACCCAAATATTGTAAAGACTTATGATCAATATACAACACAAATTCATTTGGCATCAAGTAATGTCTCCATTTCTCCATAGCTTTCAAAATAGCATAGAATTCTTGATTATAGATAGAATATTTCCTCTTTGCATCATTCAAATTTTCACTAAAGAAAGCAATAGGTTTACCTTCTTGAATCAATATAGCTCCAATTGCACTTCCACTTGCATCACATTCTACTTGAAGTACCTTATTAAAATCAGGTAATGCTAACACAAGTAACTCAATAACTTTCAACTTCAAAGCTTCAAAACTTTTATCAGCTTCATGTGTCCATTTGAACTCTCTTTTGTCACCTCTCATTATCTCAGTCATAGCATTGAAAATTGAACTGAAATTTTTGATAAAATTTTTGTTAAAACTTTCCAATCCATGAAATGATCTTACCTCTGTAACATTCTCAGGTGTAGACCAACTCAATATAGCTTCAACCTTCTATGGATCCATCTTCAAACCATCGGCTGAAATCACAAATCCAAATCGCACAAGCTCTTCTTTCATGAAGGAACATTTCTTCATATTTATCAGAAACTTTTCTTCTATTAATCTCTGTAACACTTGTCTTATATGCATCAAATGTTCTTCTCTGGTCTTACTGAATATCAAAATTTCATCCAAATATACAATCACACACTTATTCAAGAATTTCTTCAGAACTTCATTCATCAGCCTCATAAATGTACTGGGTGCATTAGTTAAACCAAAAGGCATAACCAACCACTCATATAAACCTTCCTTTCTCTTGAAAGAAGTCTTCCAATCATCACCTTCTCTGATTTTGATCTGACGATATCCACTTTTCAAATCAATCTTGGTAAAATACTTTTCTCCACTCAAACAATCCATTATGTCATCCATTCTTGGTATAGGGAACCTATACTTCACTGTGATCTTGTTTATTGCTCTGGAATCAGTGCACATTCTCCATTCTCCATTCTTCTTAGGTTCCAACACAGCTGGTACTGCACATGGGCTCAAACTTTCTTGGATCAAACCTTTGTTCAACAATTCATGAACTTGTCAATTAAGCTCTTCATTCTTGGTAGGTGTTAACCTATGTGGTGCTTTGTTTGGTAAACTAGCTCTAGGAATTAGATCCATACAATGACTGATATCTCTGATTGGTGGGAAACCATCAGGTACATTATCTAAAATGATTTCTTGGTATTCAGTCAAAAAAATTTCAACTTCTGCAGGTATGTCATCTTCTACATTCTTACTTGGTTTGTTAGGAATCAAGGCATAACAGATATCATTTCTTTTCAAATCCTTAACAAACTATCTACCTTCCATCAGACAAAATTTCATAGACGTACATAACTCATCAGGAGATTATTCAACCAAGGGTAACAAAATTTTCTTCTTACCATCAACCCAAATAGAATATCTATTCAACCTTCCATCATGTATAGCATGTCTATCATATTTCCAAGGTCTACCCAACAAAATATGACAACAATCCATATGCATGATATCACACAACACCTTATCATAGTATTTTCCAATTTTTAGATTCACAAAACACTATTCACTCACCATTAATGTATGCTCATCCTTGATCCATGAGATATTGTAGGTTTTTGGATGTTTCATCCTCTCCAACTGCAAATTTGCAACCATTTCCTCAGATGCCAAATTCTCTAAAATTCCACTATCAACAATGACTTTCCAAACCTTGTCAGCAACTCTACATCTAGTCTTGAATAAACTTTTCCAGATCAGATCTTGCTTATCTTTCTCACTCCATAGTATCCTTCGGATCATGAGGTTACTTTCAGGTTGATTGGATGTCTCCTCTTGGATTAATGCATTTCTTCTACTATTACCACCTTTCTTGCTTACATGTGTACACTCAAAGGATTTATGTCCTTCTTCACCACAATTGTAGCAAGTTACTTGGAACCCTCTTCTTATATATCCACCTCTAGAATAATTGCCTCTTCCTCGGTATGAATTTCCACCTTTCCATTCAGTCTTTCCTTTGTCTTGACTAGTGTTTGTATTTGAATTTTCTGGTTCAGATCTACTATTTTCACCATGAGATCTACCTCTTCCTCTAGGGAATCTACCACCTCTACCTCTTTGTCTTTTTTTATACCTTCTATTCAACTTTTCTTTAGCTTTTAGGGCAAATTGATATGCCTCTACCATGCCTTCCATTTTGACCAAACTGATTTCATCTTGTATGGAACTTCTCAAGCCATTCAGGTATCTTGCAACTCTTTCCACTTCATCTTCAACATGCCCAGATTTGATGTCTAATATGTAGAATTCCTCAGTATAGTCTTTGACTAATTTTTCCTTCTGCCTCAAACTTTGTATTTTCCAGATTAGGTTAATCTGATAATCACAAGGTAGAAATTTGCCTTTCAATTTGTTAACCATCTTATCCCATACCTTGATTTTGTCTTTACCTTTCTTCTTTCTATCCAATTGCAGATGTTCCCACCATAGGGATGAATGACCTTTCATTTTTGTGCTTGCAATCTTCACCTTTTTATCTTCTGCAACATTCTCATATTCAAAATACTTTTCCATTTCAGTTATCTAGTCAACCAATTCATCAGAATCCAATTTCCCACTGTACTCAGGAGGATTGAACTAAGGTGTGGATTTCAAACTTGCCAAGGCTCTCAAGAATCTCTCTTCTTCCTAATCCATCATAGGTGCAGCTTCACCCTGAACCTCTTCAAATTCATCATCACTAACATCTTCAAGATGTCTTCCTCTGTGATGGGATATCTCAACAACTTCCAATCTTGCAGCCATTTGTCTAAGCATATCAGCTAGACCTTGATCAACATTTCCTCTCCCATGAACCATCTTGAAACTCTCTGCAATTGTAGGTTAGATCGTAACCTACCACCCTACAACAAAATATCTTTAGAGTTTACAATAAGGAATCACAGATCTCAACTCGCTCTAATACCACCTGACGCAAGAAGGTTGGAGACGGGGCCCAGGGCACACCCAAAACCATTCAGTTTGTAGATACAATGTGGAATTAACACAAAAAATAGTAGGAGAAGAGAAATGTAGAGATCTTTATTATTAAATCATCAAACTTAATACATGCCAGGTTATAAGGCCTTCCTGGTTATGGCCATATACAAAGAAATGTATTACAATTCGATCTTCTTACAATAGAGATCTCAGATCTTCAATATATTAACATTTTCCTTCTTGCTCTAAGACTTGCTCCCAAACTAAGAACATACAAAATAATATATACAAGAGACCAACAAGGAAGTCTATGCTCATAACCCAAAGGAGAGACCTAGATTTGGGTCCACAGGGATCCCAAGATATATCCCAAATAAATCCAGCCATGAAAACTAAATGAAGAAGTCAGCCATAACTCCAACTCCAAAAATAAAACAACTTGGCAAGGGAATGACTGAGAAATAGAGCACCTTAGCCAAAGAAGAGTTGAGCATTAGAACACAAGAATGGATGAGCTATTCGGAAAGAATGTCGAGCAATAGAGAAAAAACATGTCGAGCAATAGAGAACAGACTAAGGAATAAAGTAAACATATTTTTGGTTGAGCAGGATTGCCAAAGACCCAAGATGCTCTTGCATCAGATGTTGAAGACAATATGAAGCTGAAGCAGGCCCTTTGTGAACTGGTGAAGTATATATAGCAGATTTAAGACCTAGTTCCTCAACCCTTGTCCATGATACCTATTGACTTGTAGGATGACAATTCTCTAGAAAATCATAAATTCCTCGATCAAGTTCATAAGGATAGCTCAATATCTAAAGCCTTCTTCATCTGGATTGATAAGTTCACTAAATAAATCACTAGATTCACTAGTGATTTTAATAGTTTGATGGAAAAATATGATAATTTGATCAAAGCAGTAGAGGAGGATGTTGAATTATGGAAAAAGGAAAAGGACCGATTGGAGGCTGAAACAGGAAACATGGAAGAAGTTTATGCTTATGGTATAAACAAATTTCTCTCAAAGAAAGAAGTACCAAGGGTCGAAGAGAACTCATTGTTCATTTCTAAGGTGAACATAGAGTGGGGAGGTGCACTATACAAAAAATCCATTGAAGAGTCTGCCCAGATCATTGAAGCCCATATCAGTGCAAGAGAAATTATGCATACCCAAAATGAATGCTTGGGAAAAATAATTAGATATGAAATTGGGACTGGGAGTGACATGACCAAAGTGCTTTCCTCTTATGAGGAAAAGATAAAGAATATGAAAGCTACTAAAGAAGTAGAGATGAAAGATTTCTCTATTATAGCTCATGTGGAATCAATAGTTGTTTATGGCTATGAATAGATGAAAGTTTTTAAAAATAATTCCCAGTAGATACAAAATTTCAAGAATATTTGGGGACAAAGTTTTGAGACACTTACCACACCAAATCAAGAACTACAACTAAATTTCTCATCTATTTTTGAGGAATGGAGCACAAAAAAACACACCACCAATGCTGCTTGGAATGATGGAGTTAGAAATGACCAATCAGTCAATAAGTTTTTTCTAGATGAGTGTTCTATTTTTGCAAGTTTTCCAAAAATCTATGCTATCTCTTTGGACAATTAGTTTTCAGAACTAAATTATCCCTGTTTGTCTATATATTTGAATTTTGATGACCAAATGGGGGTTGGTTCTCTGGTTCTAAAAAACATCATTTTACTATTTTATTTTCTAGAAATTTCTATGGTTATACTGTGAAGAATTTGAAAACATATATAATATCAGTTGGTTTATAGCAGATTATAGTGTTTATCTTCAATCAATTGGTTGATGGATGCATGATTTAAATTTCAGTTGGAATTGAATGTTGTACCACATTAATATGTGCTTGTATTTCCCTTAGTTTTCATGAGTTATATTTCAAAATGATAACACAAGTTTGAATCAGCCATTTGCAAAACTTATATTGTGGGATCCAAGTCAGTTGGCTTTGGTGTTTGAATCTTTTTAGAAGATATGAGGAAGAACTTTTTGTTATAAGTTTATGATGAAATGTTATTAGCATTTTTATGCTTTTTGGTTAAAAGTATTCCTTGTTTGATTATTTTATAATAAAGGTTGTAGAGACAAATATTTATAGAAGGTAGCTGCTCCTTCAAAGCAGAGAGTTTAGTTGTGAGTGACTAACTCAATTGTCCATGATAATTTTCTTTCTAATTTTGGGTTCAAGAGTCAATTTGATTATTTATTGTAAGAGAAGGAAAATCTGCTCACTAATAGATTTTTGGTGACTCCACTGGGGAGACGTTGTCAAGAAGATCAGTATGCAATTTTGTTTCTATAAAAGATTAAATCATGGTGTTTCATGTTGATGCAAGACCCGGTCAAGAAGAAATCCCTCCAGTCCTACAACTTGACCTACACTTTCTAGATACTTAGGAGGATATCATTACTGATCTCAATGCTTTGGCCTGATGGTCAAGAATAAGTAACCAACAATATCAACAGGTTTGGCTAGTTATAGAAGAAGAAGAAGAGATTGGGGAGTGGCTAAGGGGACTTCCCATATCTCAAGAGGCTTCCGTGATAGATAGGGCATCTCAGGGCCCTTAAAACCCTAAACCCTATATTCACGTCCTTACACCAGATCCCAAAGAAGGGAGGGTATTTTTGATAGATTCTATCAAGAGTTACAAAATTTTCATTTTCCAATTACCTATACCCCCAAGAAGAAAGCAAAGAGTAGACCCTCCTCTCCACCCAAAGTTTCTCCTGAGGCATATTCACACCGCCATAATTGGCAAGCCTTAACTTTATCTGGAATCCAAGATCCACCCATTGTAACTATATTTCTAGAATCAATTATGGCACAACCTTGGGGAGTGGCAGTTGGCCCTTTGAATGTGGGAGGAAATCACCCCTTACCAAAAGGAGCTAGAGATATCCTACCTAAATTTTATGGCCATGGAAAAGTATCTGTAGATGATCACTTGAAAGTTTTTAATACTTCTTGTGGAGTCTTAGATGTTCAACATGAAGATGTGGCAGTTAGGTTAATGTGCAAACCCTCGCTAAGTCAGATGTTGATTGGTTCTATCATTTACCAAATGGTCATATTACTGATTGGAATTCTATGAAAATGGCTTTCGAATCATGTTTCAAATCCACTGAAGATGAGAATTCACTCCTACTTCAATTATCCCAACTAAAAAAAGAAATGCATGAACCGATGAGGGAATTCATGGAAAAATTCAACAAGATTCTCTATCAAATTCCTAATTCCAAGAGACCTAATGATGAGAACCAAAAAGGTTTCTTTGTCAATGCTATGCCACTAGACATAAGTTATCAGTTGAGATGGGATAGAGTTGTTGATTTAGCTATAGCCCAGTGCTTTGAAATATAACTTGAAGATGATTTAATAACAACAAGAAAGTGGAAACAAGAAGTGAAAACATCAGCTAATCAAGCATATACCTCTAGTTCTACCGACTCGATAGTGCCCTTTAAAGGCAGATACCTAAGTCTACACCTGCCCCATAACAAGAAATTCCTCGTAGATAACCAAACTAGGGGACATGAAATTATGGGAAACCATTAATTGCATTGCCAACCCAACAAAGGCTTCAAATTGAACCTCCTCCTGCTAGAAGTAACATGTGTATTTTTCATTTAACAGATGAACATGCTAGAGATACATGCCCTAAAATAGTGCGGCACAAATAGATGGAAGCCAACAAAGAGACCATTCAAGAAATCCTTTTTAACGAAGAGAACTTCGAAGGAACTTGTTGGAACTCCAAAAATTCTAGGTACATTTTGGAGTGACTATAATGAAAATTTCTCTAAGTGTAAGTTGCTGCCCTAAAAATCTTTTGTGAGAAGCCAAGTTTGGATGCAAGTAGCAAGTGACCTGATGTTTTTCATGAGATACCACTTGGAGAGTGTGTTTAGCACTTTTCATTTGGAAAATGTAATGGGTTTTAGCTATTGGTTTTTAGTTTTGATGTGTTTTAAAGGTAATCATTTGGAGGTGGTTACACAGATCTGCACTGTGCACTTATTCTGAATTTCCTAAATGACCCACTTCAGAGGCTTGTATCTAATATCTGGTTGTTAGTCGAGACATAAGGGTTTTTGAATTATTTTGTAGGCATGGAAATGAGTCTCTATCCCCATTTTCAGACCCATGTGAGCTCATTTGATAACTTTTCTTAAGCCATTCCATTTGCATTTTATTCTGGTTTACCAAGTGTGAAAATGCAGATTTCTAAGTGCCTTACTTTGAGGTCCCTCCATTTGTACCAAGTTCAAGATATTGAATAATTGATTATTCCCCTGCATTGAAAACTTGAAATTTTACCCCTTTGAAAAGTTTCAAACCTTGGTCAATCTATTTGACCACTTTGCCTAGCTGATTCTAAATCCAATTTCTACATTTTACTGTGTTGAAGCTCAGAAAGTGTTTAAGTGCTGACTTTGTAAATTAATGTTGGTTGATCAGTTCATCATCAGAGAAAGCTATTGAAGTTATGAATTCCTTGTGTGAAATTAAATCCATGTTCAAAGGTTTAGACTTTAAGAATCTCTTTTGATATGTTTGTGGAATCAGAATCAAAAGTGATTCTACAGATCCCAAGTGCTAGAAAAAATTAATTTTGTAGAGTTTCTCATTTTCAGTAGGTTGTATCTTTATGTCAAGTGGTTATCTTAGGATGCCAGTTATGGATTTATACTCTTTGTATCTGAATGTACTACTTGGATCAGTGGTTGATTCTTAGGATGTGGTTTGATATTTTTGCATAAGTGAATCTAAGGGTGGTTTGCATGTGTTTTGACAAGTGCATTTGCTGTTTGTGAAAGTGGTCAACTTGGGAGTTTAAAATATCTCGCTTCCGAAAGTGTCATGGAGATATGTTTTTCCAGGGTGTGAGTAAACATGAAATAATTCATATCTTCTAGACTTGAGAGCTCTGGGAGGTCTTCTAGTCATTTTTTAAATCCGGCTCGAGAGGCCAAATGTTGTTATTGTGTTCAAATTGCAGAATTGTAATGAGTTATTTTTAAAGTCTGCCAGTTCGATGCTTTATGTTTAGATTGCGTAATGGTTTATACTTGGAATATGGAAGCATATCTAAGGCACATGAAATTTCTGACAGTAGAAAAAGTAGAAACTTGATGAAGGGACTTTAGAGCTTTCAAGCATTTGTAATGGCATGTATGAGCCAATGCAACTTTAGTAGATGTAAAGCACGGAAAGCATTTCATTGCCAATGCAAATGGAAGATGTAAATCATTTTGGAGCTACGCATGGAGATTTTTTATAAAAAATTTACAACTTGCAAGAAAGTGCTATTGGTAGGAGGCTGCCCACGCATGGTGAAAGAGGATGTTCATTAAAGTTTCCAAAGCAAATGACAGGTGTCAACCAGAGGGATCTTGCACAGGACATGGATAAATATGCAAAATATTTTAAACCATAGAAAATGCATGTCGGCATGTATTAAAGCCTAATGTCTATGTAGCACATTGAAGGAGGGCATTTAAAACATTTAAAATAGCAAAAACATTTGGCAAGGGTGTATGCCAAGATGCCACACAGGAAGTAGTGTTTTAAAACTTCAAAAAACATTCAAATGCATATTGCATTTGGCAAAATGAAAGACCAGAGCCTACGCAACACCAAGGAGAATCCCATACATGTTTTTTTAAATACTTTGAAAGAATGTGAATAAATTGGGAGGCTGCGTGGCATGCTAAAGGTTGAACATTGTATTGCCAACGTATATGTGCAACATTTGGCATGTGTAAAACTAATTTCTACAATCATTAAAACCAATGAAAGGGGTTACGCTAAATAAAAGGGGAGTCTTGCGCAAATTTTTGAAGGAGTGGGCATTGATAATATTTAAGATCCTGCACAGTGTTTTGAGAGAGGGTGTATTAAATGGAGGAAGAGCCTGCACAAGCCATGGAGGATGCAAGATCCCCCCAAAAAATGCAATTTGGCAAGGTAAAACCAATGAATGGTTGTGCAATACATAGAGGAAGCTTGCGCATAAGACAAGAAGGAGTTGCGTAGATAGTTGTGGAGAATTTTTTAAAAACATTAATGAAATAAAATTTTGAAAAGAAGACCAGTCTGTGCAGGTTTAAAAAACTTGAAAAATGGAAAAGGGCTTTATCCCACATTGCTAATGGGTGGGGTTTTATAGTATTTTTATACTCCAGTGCTTACAATGTAAAATGAATAGGATTCAAGAGGCCCATTGGCGGGCCCCTTAGCTGGAGGAGTGTAGGAGGTCATGGGCCCCATAATTTTGGGTGAAGAATGCTAAAAGGCTTTAAAAATTCAAAGGGGATTAATCCCACATTGATCCCATAGGTGAATTCTTGCGTGTATAAAAGGTAAAACACACACAAGGTAATATGAAGATGAACATGAGGCTCTCCACGGGCCCGCGCAGATGGTGCCTTGGTTTGCATGCCAAGTGGGAAACTTCAAAGGAAAGATAATTTTGGTAGGACCCACATGCAAATGGTGACGAGGATGGCAGGATAGATGGCATTAGGGGTGCGATCATGCATTGACATCAGCGGTGTGCCTAGTTGGATCACGTGGTCACGTAGGAGGCCAGATGTAGGGTGACATGGCGAACACATAGCAGGTGGTCTTAAAGTTGTGAGATGAAACTGTGGTTAGGACAAACCTTTGGAGATCATGTGATTGGCAGTCAACTAACCATGCACGAGGTCGCTAATGCTAGCGATTAATTTAATTTCCTTTAGAGATTCCGCCCATCAGCTAACTAACCGTTGTGCCAAGTTGTGAGATGTTAACAGTTAAGTGCCTATCATTTTGAGATCATGCGTGAACCATCCAATAGAGATCAAGATCAAGGGCTCACATGCAATCTCAGAGTAAACCTAGGGTTAGCAAAGTCTATCTAAGATTCAGAGATACACTAGCCAAGATAAACCATGGTCAGAGCAGGGTCAAGGTTGAGTTTATTTAGAGACTTAGAGACTAAGGCTTGTCTCCAAGTCTCCATATCTAACCACTGTCAGTGAAATATTTCAAAGACTCAGAGATGGCTTGTCTCTGAATCTCCAAGTGAACCAGGATTAGAGGAAGAGTTCTCAAAGCCAGTTAATGAGTAGTGAATCAGAGAATGCCAAGTGTCCAAATCTGGTGCATTCTGGGCATAAAGAGGAAAAGGAAAAAAATTCAATAAAAAGCATGTGTATAGGATTAAAAATTAAAAGGAATTAAAAGGTATAGTTTGTGCATGAAAATAAAAGGTTATAGTCAAGTCAAAATTGCATAGAAAAGTATTAAATGCAAAAAATGAAACAATATGCAAAGTTAAACATTGAAAAAGAATAGTCTTGCATATAGTTTTCAGAAATATTTTATATTTCAAACTTGAAAGATATGCATTCACGGAAGGATTTCTCAAAATCTTGAAATCATATTTGGAAGATATTTTCATAGAATGAAATTAGATTTTGAAGAAGGCAAGTGGAATCAAACTTGTTGAGGAGATCATATTTCTTTGGAGGAGATCAGATTTCTTTGGAGGAAAGAAGATATTTTTCTTGAAGACAGACAAGTGTCAGTAGATGGAACTAGCTTCCCTTTTCCTATATCTTTCTTCTTCTCTGTTGTTACAAGGATGTTGAAATTAATACTGCTGGGCAATTTCCTGATTTCTGGATCTTTTCTCTCTGAGCTTTTTGTCTTGTAAATATGAAAAATCATATAGCAATTTAATGAAGAATAATGGAATCCCTGTTCAATACCTGTTGATGTCTTTGTTTCTTGTCTTCAAATATTGTGTGTTAACCTATAAGGAATTTTAATGCACTGGTTATAAAGTAGCTGTGAGATGTGTTTTTAAGTTTCTTTCAAGGAGGGTGTAAATCTTAGAGACAAATTCTGAGAGTTTAAGGTTTCCATATGAATTTGATGTCCAAGTGTTGGAGTGAAGAGAGTGATTTGTAAGGCACTTCATTTGGTTTTTGTGTGTTTGGAGTTAGAGGGTTTTCAATGGATGTATGTTTATTTGACTCTATTTCCCATAGATAAGGCACTGGTCTTTGCTGGTCTAGCAATTTTTATCATCAATAAATTAAAATCTGGATATATTTCATTTCTTATTTAAGAGCACGGATGTTTAGGAGCTATATTGAATAGTACAGACACTATTATTGATTCATTAAAGAATTGAATCCTTTAGGTTATCCTGCCTAAGTTTTAAATTGGAAGAGAAGAAGGATGACTATCCTTGTCATGTTGGTTATTTCCTGCAATGTTATTTACTCTTTTTAAAATCATGGATTGGCTTTTGAAGCTCTACACCAGCTGTAGCAAAAGACATTAGTAAATCATCGTGAGAATCTTGAATCCACTATCTGATTTATTGGAAATCAATAAGTCAAGAGGTACACCCACCTGAGTCTATAGAACTCAAAGTAGAAGGAGGACCACATACTCATTAATTAGATGTTTACTTGCATGAGTCAAGAATTGGGAATCTAAGAGTCAAGCATTGATGCTGTATTGAGATTCTGCAAGAAAATCTCTAACAAACCTGGTGACTCTATAAGTTACTACCTGGAGTATGAATCTAATTCAGATTGTGGTGGTGATATTCTATTCACTTTGGAGAAACCTTCATGTTCAGTGCTTACTAGAGGTCAGCAAGGTGGCAAAGTTACTAATAAATTTTCATATCCATTTTAAAACAAGAAGGATAAAGAGAAGATGAACCAAGTTGGCAGCAGCTCAAAGGTAGAAGGAAACACATCACCAGAGGTAAAGATTCTTAAAAAATAAGATCCTAAATCTACCTTCAATTTTATTCATTTTTGTAAGTCTTCTAAAATCCAGATTTCTCTTGCTGAGTATTTGAAGTTGAATCCTAGTGAACTAGATAAATTAGTAGACTATGTAAAAGATTCTCCTCCTAGAGTTACAACTAGTCAAAAAAATGTTGTATCTACTCATGAGACTCCTTTGGACACTAAATTAGATCAACCTGAGATTATCCAACCTATCCCTAACCTAGGATCCTTAGAGCTTGCTCATGTAATGGGTAAGCCAGAGCCTTTTTATGTGTCTTTTTTTATTCATGGTCACAAACTTAGCAACTGTATTATAAACTCAAGGGCATCAGATAATATCATGCCCTCTTCTGTAGAAAAATCCCTAGATTTGTCTTTAACAAAGATGTTTGGTAAATTTTATTCAATGAATTCTAAACAGGTTCCCTTACTTGGTCAAATTAAGGATGCCCAGGTTTCATTAGCTTCTTTCCCAAATAAGAGGTTGAAATTGACCATCCTAGTTGTTGATATACCTGCTAGCTATGGTATGGTTTTAAGCAGAACCTTTTGCAAAGACTTAGGTGGCAAAATCAAATTAGATTAGTCATAGAAAATAGTCCCCATTGGAAACCAAAAGGTTATTTTTTCAGCCAAAAACCAAATCAAAATATACTGTGTTTCCTTTCGAAGATCCTAGATCCCATATTTTGTATCATGAGACTAATTTTGCTAATTATGTAATTTTACCTGAAGCTGATGTTGCAGATATGAAATCCTCAAACAATGAAGGGTTATGGACACTTGAATTTGATGGAATTTTTTCTTCTACTGGTTCTGGTGTGGGGTTGGTTTTGATATCTCCATCTAAGGAAAAAATTCCTTTTGTTTTTAAGCTAGAATTTGAGAATACTAATAACACAGCCTAGTATGAAGCATTACTACTTGGGATTCAAGAAGCAAAGTGGAAAGGTATTAAAATATTGAAAGAAAAAGGTGACACTAAGTTGATCATGAAGCATGTGAGAGGGATGTATGTAATGAGAAATTAAAGGATGAAGCACTACCAGAATTGAATCTGGGATGAAATTGAAGGGTTTAAAGCATTTTCAATTGAAGTAGTACCTAGGGAATTGAATTCTAGAGTAGATGTTTTGGCTGGTTCTATAGCACTATTAATTCCTCATCCAGAATTTAACAATGATCACTAAACAATAGAGCTTGTTCATCAGCCCAGCGTACCTGATAATGCTAATTCTTGGCAATTCAAAGTGATGATGCTCACGTGTTGACATTCCTGCAAGGTATTGAGAAGTTCTCTTTGATGTTCTTCAAAGGATCATATTTCAAATGTAAAGAATTTTGTGTCAATGAAGGAGTTCATCAAAAAGAAGATATTGTGCAATTGAAAGGAAATCATATCCCAAAATTCCTTGTGATGATGGAGAGTTTGTTTGATCGCAGTGATTGCTTTATCGATCAAGTTAATGAAACCAGCAGCAAACAATCCAACAATTTTGAAAGATTAAATAAAGAGTAATGAAGATCCTAGATTTGTGAATTTGGGCACATGTTGTGCTCCTGAGGAGAAAAATATATTCACAAAATTATTAAAAGAGTTCAAGGATGTGTTTTCTTGGTCGTATGAATACCTAAAGGATTTCAGGAAAGGACAATTTAAACATCATATTCCCCTGAAACCTGGGGCCAAACCTTTCATGCAAAACTTGAGAAGTTACAATCCCAGATTAGCAGATGCCATTTTTAAAGAGGTGGATAAGATTCTTAATGCTAGAATAATTTACCCAATTCATCATTGTAATTGGGTGGTGAACATAGTACTAGTTCACAAGAAAAATGGAGAGATTCAAATCTGTGTTGATTTTAGGAATCTAAATCAATCTAGTTTGAAAGATAATTTCACCTTGCCTAACATGGACCACATTTTGAAGATGGTAGTAGGTTCTGAGATGATGTCTATGATGAATGGTTTCTCTAGTTACAACCAGATTAGTGTGGCTCCTAATGACCATCATAAAACAACATTCACCACTCCTTGGGACACGTTTGCATATAGTCAAATGCCTTGCGACTTGATCAATGCAAGTGCCACTTTTCAATGGGCCATGAAATCCTCTTTTGGTCATTTGATGAATAAGGTAATTGTGGTATACCTCGATGATATGACAATTTTCTCCCGTAAATGAAAGAAAAATTTAAAATATTTGAGGCTCATCCTTCAGGAGTGTAGAGATCAAGGAATATCACTCAATCCAAAAAAGTCTATCTTTTGTGTAATTGAAGGAAATTTTTTAGGTTATATAGTGTCAAAGGAAGGACTTAAGATTGACCTAGAAAGGGTGTGAGCAATCCAAAAATTATGTTTACCTTCCAACAAAAATGGAATACGGTCTTTCTTTGGACAAATAAACTTCTTGAGGAGATTTGTGCTAGATTCCTCAAAAACAACCAGACCCATGGTAAGTTTGTTGAGCAAGAAACAAACTTTCAGATGGAACAATGAAGCCAGGAGGTCTTTTGATGAAGTTAATACTACAATTGCTCGGGCTCTAGCTCTTGCACCTCTGGATTTTCTAAGGGATTTTTTAATACATTGTTATACTTTGGAGCACACCATGTCAAGTGTTCTGTTATAAAGGAATGAGCCTAGTGAAGATGTGTAATGCCCCGCCAGGGAACCCAGGAGAACTAACCTAAACTTGACACCGAGTTAACAGGATAATTTTTTTTTTTAAATGTTTACAACCATTATTGATAACGATGCGAAAGCAATGCAATTAGATACATGACATACACATAAGAACAACTCATATATAGATACCAATCCTTGAGGGTTCCTTGACGTAGAATCACTTAAGAAAGATAATCTATGAATAACAACTATAAAGAACTAACACAAAGGATACAACAAATGAATCCAATAATATATATCTCATAACTCACATCCTCTGCACATGTCGCAGGGTATGTCTAATACAAGATCACAGCTGATATGATAAGATCAAAACCTCCTAGATAAACATGCTGAATACAACATGATACATCCTCCAAAGGATGTCAACCAATAAACACATATGGTACAAATATACAACTCATGAAACTATACAAGTCTCCATAAGAATCAGAAGATATAACTACAACAAGGATCATCCAAGTAAGAAGAAGAACCATCGGATCTCAATGGTAATAAGAATCACTACCACCCGACTGCGTGGAACCAAAGGTCCACTCCCACCATGCTAAGGAGATAGTAACAGACCCACTCACACAGGTATACAACATGAAGACAATCAAAGGCATACAAGCCATCACAAAGAACACATAGGAAGATCCTAGAAGCTTTCTGATCACAACGAGAAAGACTAAAGAAAAAGCATAAAGATGGAAAGATCAAGACAACTAGAAATCCAAGATCAAAACAAAGGTACACCATCCAAAGATAAAAAGAGCATACATAAGATATCCAAAACACCAACATAACCAAATACTAAATCCAAAAGCCAAATGTCATAGACACAACCATAAAAGGTACAACAGGACCTATGGAGGAGACTTAGGCTACATGCTATGGGAGTGTCATCATATGGTTGTACACTTGAGTTACCCGGGACTAGTCTCTATGGACCCCGGACCCTCAAGCATCATCTAGTTGAGTTTACCCTAGACTGGTCACTCTGGACCCTGGATGCTCAACATGCTAACTAATCTTGTATTTAATGTTAACCCCAAGTTTTATTATTAAGTTATCACTTATTATTCAACTTACAATAGGTCACCCTGGACTAGCCTCTTTGGGCCCCAGAATCCTATTGCAAGCCACTCCCCTAAGATGCACCTAACTAACCATCCCCTAAGCTCAAGGTCAAATATAATATCATAGATCTCATAAACTGGTTCCTACCCATATAGGAACTACTGGTCCTTACTAACCATATGAGTCATTCTCAAGGATCACATATCCTATGTTCAGAACACTCGGTTCATAAAAGACAATCAAATCAACAAAACATAATAAGACACATGTACTAGAAATCACTCACAAGACACCATGCAGAATCCAATCTCAAAACCCTAACCGACTCCCAACATGATAAGGTTCACAACCGAAAGGACACGCACATCATGGCATAAAATTACATCCAGAAGGAGCTAAACAAAATGCATTGATAGCATGACGATAAACAAATTTATAACCTAGTTATGCAAATTCATTTATCCTATACAATTACTAATAGATTATAATTAAATCTTCAAACCCACGCAACCATAGCTCCTATATAGGTTAATTTATGAGGTCTGTCATACATAAATTATCCTAACAAATAATTACTAAAATTCATACTATAATTACAATATTCATTAAAATACAAGTGTCACAATAAATGACATATATTAAAAATAACTCCAATATTACTTTACCCACAATCGTTCTATGAACCTCGCATATAGAGAAAATAAACAAACGAATGAGTAAATTTAAAATTAAAGATAATAAAGCATTATTAACCATATAA
>MU225079.1:4042344-4057202 GCA_018584345.1 Thuja plicata
TATGCACAATTAATTACAATTAATTGAATTTAATATTTATTAAATCTCAATTATTTTAATCAAGACTTAATAATTAAATCAATTAATTAAATATTGGCATTTAATTAATATTTAATTATTAAATAGCCATATATTTCATATATCAATGTTTTAACCTTACTACAGGTGCACTAATTAACATTAATATTTACCATGAAAATTCATTAAATAAATCAAGCTAAAAGAATCATCAAATCACCTAAAACTCATCTAAACAGATAATCAACTGAAACAGACAATCAACTGAAACCGAAACCCAACACACACAAACAGGCTCACGAATCCATGTCACTTGACGGATTCAAACACTAGGGTAGTCAATCAGATTCTTTGTCCATCAATAGGACAAAATAAGGGTTTAGGGTATGGATTTGGACCTAAATACTATCTCCCCTCTCTTACCATTGAGATAATGCGATAGGGCACGCTCACTCCTGCCAATTCAGGGAAGACATAGCCCAGTACCTGCAAACCTGTCATAACAAAGACGAGCATACATGCATATAATATAGGAAACAATGGTTGAGACTAGTTTATCATGTGGATCTCACCGAAGCAAGTAACTACGACTCTATCCCATACCATATCAAGCACGTCAAACAGTAACGTAAAACATATAAATGATCCATGTGCATATAAATCTAGGGTCAGTATTGTTAGAAAACCATAATCAAAATGACATCCTAACATCTACATCAACATCATGAAATAACCATAAATCATATGCAAATAGGAGATATACCACTTTAAGCAATGAATCAATAACATACTGAAACATGATACATAAATATCCTCTAAACCATTTGAATAAACAACACATACATGAAAAGGCCTAAAAGAATTCAGCAACTGAAACTGAAAAGCAAACTCAGAGGTGGGTATTACAAGATGTCCCCATTTATTTTATGAGTATGCCATTAAAGAAGCATGAATTGAAGTACTCTCCTTCAGAAAAGCAAGCCTTTGCAGTGGTAACAATTGTTAAACAATTCTGGTACTATATTCTTCATTCTCATTCTACAGTTTATGTTCTGAATACGGCTGTTAAGACTATTCTAACTCAACAGGAGGTGTCTATGAATAGTAGATAAACTTGGCTGGTGAAGCTACAAGAGTTTGATTTGGAAACCAAACCAACCAAATTGGTGAGAGGTCAAGGCATGTGTAAATTATTTGCAAAAAATGATTAAAAATCTGGTGATGAGATTCCTTTGTCCCTGTTTACAGGACCGAAAGATGCATGGTTCTCAAATGTAGCTTATTATTTGACTTATGGAGAATATCCTAATCATCTAACAACAAAGGAGTAGAGAAATTTAAAACTCAAAGCAGCCAAATATTTTATAGCTAATGATATATTATAAAAAAGAGGCTTAGATGGGATATTTCTCAAGTGTGTAGATGAGGATCAACAAAAGAAGTTACTTCAATCTTTCCATAATGAAGCTTGTGGTGGAAATTTTTCATCTACAGTAACAACGTTCAAAATATTAAGGAACTACTATTATTGGCCTGGGATGTTCAAAGACACATATAAATGGCTGGCGTAATGTGATAACTGTAAGTTATTTTTTGGACAACCATATTTAGCAGCTTTACCATTAATACCTGTAGTCATTGAAGAACCATTCAAGTAGTGGGGCCTAGATTTTGTAGGTCTAATACATCCTCCACCAAGTGCGGGACACACCCGTATTTTGAATGTTATGGATTACTTTAAAAAATGGGTAGAAGCAATCCCTGTGAGGAAAACTACTTTAGAGGCAGTATGTTCATTTCTAAAAGAAACTATTTTGGTAATATTTTGGATTCCCACCAAGATAGTGGCAGATAATGCACAAAATTTCTCTTCTCATGAGATGCAGTTGTTTTGTTATGATAATGGGATTCGAATCTCACACTCCTCTGATTATTTTCCCCAAGGTAATAGTTAGGCTAAATCTACTAACAAGAATTTAATTGCCATAATGAAAAAGTTGGTTAATGAAAATGCCAGAGATTGGTACAAAAGTTTGTATGAAGCTTTGTGGGATGATCGCACATCACCAAAGTGAGCCATAGGGATAAATCCTTTTGAATTAGTATATGGTGTGGAAGCTCAAATTTCTCTTCCCTTGGAGCTGGAAGCAGCTAAGTTACAGAAGGTAATTGAAGATCAATAGTTCCAAAGTGCTTTAGAAAAGAGGATCATGTGTTTGAGAAAAATCGAAGAGGAACGAGAAAGTATTGTCAATCATATTTCCAGTCACTAGGCTACAGTAAAGAAAATCTTTGACAAAAAATCCCGGCCCTGGAAATTCATGAAAAGAGACAAATTTTTATTGTGGGATAAGAGGTGGGAACCTTGAGGTGCACACAAAAAATTTGAATCATTGTGGAAGGGCCCCTTTGAGATCAGCCAAGAACTTGGACCTAATTCTTTCAAATTAAGGTATGTTGATGAAACCAAATACCCTTGTCCTTCAATGGGAAAGATCTCAAGCTTTATAAATTCTAAGTAGCAGGTCTTTTCTATGTACATAAGTTTTGTTGTGCTATAGGTTTTAGTGACTTCTTTTTAGTCAGCTCAATTTTGTGCAAAACCAGAGATTTTGGGTTCATTGTTTAGTCCCTCATGGTCCTAATCCCCAGTCAGAGCCACTTGTTGCCAGTCAAAAATCTTCCCTTGTAAAATTTACTAAGTAGCATGTATTTTGTCAAGTGCATATTGAATATTGAATCTTGAACTTCGTAATTCAAAGTTCAAGATTCAAATTACAATCCCCAATGTTACTTTGTGTTTACCTTTCTTTCAGTTGGAGAGAATTTTTTTGTGAGTAATACGTATTTTTTTCTTTGCAATATTGAATCGTGAACCTTGAACCATCCTTTTGGTAGTTCAAAGTTCAAAATTCAAAATGCACCCGCTTTCTAGCAGTCTTTTCCCTATATCTCCATTTGCTTTAGTGTCCCCAATTTTTCTCATCTTGAAAATTGAACTTCTCCTTTTTGGTTCATAATTCAATATTATGTGTGTCATGTATAAGTCTTATCTTATCTATAAGTCTGTAAAGTGATCAAAGCATTATGGATTTTGAACTTTGAACCTCACTTCACATAGTTCAAGGTTCAAAATTCAATGTGCAATAAATAATCAAATATCTATGACTCGTGCCAAATCTGGTCATTTTGCAAAAATAAATTGAAAATACGTTGGATTGAAGGCCAACTCATAAAAATTACATGTTATGCGGAGATGAAGTAAATGTGATTGGACATGTTCAATGAATGGCGGCAGGAATAATCAAGATGCGACAAGCTGTCATGTTTTCTAAAAAGGCAACTCAAGTGTATGTGTTAATTTCTCTCATTTCTTGCCATTTCTATTTACTAGCAATAATTATAGCATAATTAGAAGTGAGGTGTAGAAAAGGTAATCACATGAAAGAAAGAACAGAGCATCAGTGAGCCCCAAGAAATATTCTTCATTTCTATTTCTAATTTAAGATTTAACTGTTGTAAGAAAGAAAATTAGACTTTTCCATTGCTTTTCTTGGGGTTACTTGTTTAGTATTGTTATGCCCAGTCCTAGTATGTCGGCCTCAAAGGTCAAGTATGTAAAAGAGAAAAATTTCTCTCCTATAAGTAGTTGTCTTCCTAAAATGAGAGACACAATATTTGTAGATGAACATTTAGAAGAAATTGTTCATAGGCTAAAAAGTGCAAAAGATGGAACCTTTGCCGCAAAAATTGTAGAGAGTGGTGTGTTAGAAGCAGTCATTTTTCCTAAAGTGACTCCTTGCCCAAAATTAGTGATGGAATGAAAAAATAGATATGACAAGAGTAATAGGTGCATTCATTTTTTCTTTCAGGAGAATGTTGATATCCATTAACAGGTAGATAGTCATGACGACTCTGCAAATTCCTCCAGTGGAAAAATATGGCGATTGGAGTATTGAGAAATCTCAATGAGAGTATGACCAGAACATGAAGGATTAAAACAATAACATCGCTAGAGACTGGTTGATAAAATCCAAAAGGGGTGGTTCTAGGTTACCTAAGCCATTGAAAAAGAATCACTTGATCAGAGAAGTCCGTGACATAGTTATCATGCTAAGCAGAGTGAACATAAAACCTAATAAATCCCTATGGGAGGATTGGATGTACATTTTCATCCAAGTTGTTCTAGGTGAGTGACAGTATATTGATTGGACATAAGTGATAGTGGAAAAGCTTCATGAATAATTATCTCAATCTGTAGAAGCATTAAATTTCTTTTTGTCTTCATACCTGTTTTATGTTCTTGCTTACTTGCACAAATTGGGACGGTTTGCCACACTAACTATGGAAGGAGAATATGAAAATTTATGAATACTACCCTCTACTTTAAAAGAAAATAAATTTAGAGGATTTCCAAAGGGTTCAAAACACATTCTTGGTGAAGCTCATTTTTGAGCTAAAAGGAAATATCAACTGTAGGATGTCTAAAGAAGCTATGGAATTAGTCAAAATTTATGGTAGCTTTTTCATCCAGTTCCCTACCTTTAGTTATCTAAGAGTGGGAGGATTCAATGGTGAACCCTTAAAGCTTCCAAGGTACTGTCTAGACAAATATGTCTTATTAGAGGTTTGTAGGCAGCTGCTCCAAGTAGAGGTGAAATTCAAACTCAAGAGAGGAGTAGGTTTCCTGTTTGCCATTGATTTAGGGCATTATCACTTCAGACTAATGCACACCAGCTTTTCCTTAGATGTAGAGATGAAGATAATAAATCTCCCTCCCTACTAGAAAATAAGTTATTTTGATAGCAAACAATTTGTAGAAAATCATTTCAAAATTAATGCCACTTTTTGGCATCAAGCAGAGCTAGAAGACTTTTGGGCAGATTGTGTGGATGAAATTGAGGTTGAAAAGAAGCTTCATTCCATATTCATCTTGCAACAGATTGTATCATTATGATTTCCTTTCAAGATTAAAGGATTTGATATTGAAGATGAAGATGACGTCTTGGAATTTGGATATGTGGATCTGAATGAGGATGCATTAGCTAGGAAGATAGACTGGAAAGAAAGGGAAGAGGAATATATGAACACTCTATCCCAAGATGTGTTCAAGAGAACACATAAATGGCTAAAATAAATAAATCAAAAGAAGAATCAAGAGACCTATGGTTCATTAACCAGAAAGAGCCCAAGGATTTCAAAACTCATAGCTTCTCCCATCCATACTGATAAAAATGAAATATTTTTTTCTGCAGGTGAATTAAAATCTAGAGCAGAAGTCCATCCAAAAGAGAAGAAACCAATCATTGAACAGTCCATGAGAGTCACAAGAACCAGGAGAAAAAGGAGGGAAAAGATAGATAATATTATTTACATTGTGATAGATCCAGAGGAGGAAGATGATTTTCAACCTCAAAGGAATTCCAAAATGAATAAGACACCAATCAGCTTACCAAGAAATGAATCAACAAAAGAGGGTCAGCAGGACCTAAAAATATTGAAAATTCATATAACACAAACCTCTAAAGAGAATTCCACACCATAGACTCCAAACTGGCTATAGTTATCAGTCAGCAAGAAGAGAAACATTGTACCTATCTCAACTCTAGTTGGGGATTTGGTCTGTAAATACCTGGGAAAAACCCCAAGAGAAAATAATCCCAAAGTAGAGGCTATGTTGGACATGGACTCTAAAATAGACCACTAGTTCGTAGAGATTTTTAAACCAAGTTTTGACAAAACTAGTGATGAAGTGATAGAGAAAGACTTCAACGTAGAAAAGGTAGACTTGGGCATGGCTACTAGAGCTGCTGACTTCAAAATATTGAACTCAGTAAACAAGAAAATCAATCATCGAGTATTGAAATATGCTGAAGACAAAATGAAGCTAAAGCAGGCCCCTTGTGAACTGGTGAAGTATATACATCAGCTTCAAGGCCTAGTTCCTAAACCCTTGTCCATGATACCTATTGACTTGGATGTCAAGTCTCCAGAAAATCAGAAATTCCTCGATCAAGCTCATAAGGATAGGTCAATATATAAAGCCTTCTTCTTCTAGATTGATAAGGTCACTAAAGAAATCACCAGATTCACTAGTGATTTTAATAGTTTGATGTAAAAATTTGATAATTTGATCAAAAAAGTAGAGGAGGATGTTGAATTATGGAAAAAGGAAAAGGACCAATTGGAGGTTGAAACACAAAACACCGAAGAAGTTTATGCTTACGGTATAAACAAATTTCTCTCAGAGAAAGAAGTATCAGGGGTCAAAGAGAACTTGTTGTTTGTTTCTAAGGTGAACATAGAATGGGGAGGTGCACTATACAAAGAAGCTATTGAAGAGTCTATCTAGATCATTAAGGACTAGATCAATGCCAGAGAAATTATGCATACCTTAAATGAACGCTTGGGAAAAAAATTGGATATGAAATTAGGACTTGGAGTGACATGACCAAAGTGCTTGCCTCTTATGAGGAAAAAATAAAGAATCTAAAAGATGCTAAAGAATTCAAGATGAAATATTTTTCTATTATAGCTCATGTGGAATCAATAGTTTCTTATGGCTACGAACATATGAAAGTTTTTAAAAATAAATCCCAGCAGATACTAAATTTCAAGAATATTTGGGGACAAAGGTTCGAGACAGTTACCACACTGAATCAAGAACTGCTGGCAAATTTCTTGGATGCATTTGAGGAATGGAGCCTAGCAAAAGACACCATCAACACTGCTGTGAATGATGGAGCTGGAAATGTCCAATCAGTCAATTAGGTTTTTCCAGATGACTATTCTATTTTTGCAAGTTTCCCAAAAATCTATGCTATCTCTTTGGACAATTAGTTTTTAGAATTGAATTAGCCCTACGTGGCTATATATTTAAATTTTTTTGACCAAATGGGGGTCGTTTCTCTAGTTCTAATAAACATCATTATACTATTTTATTTTCTGGAACTTTTTGTGGTTATACTGTGAAGACTTTGAAATACACATATAATATCAGTTGGTTTATAGCAGATTATAGTGTTTATCTCCAATCAGTTGGTTGATGGATGCATGATTTAAATTTTAGTTGGAATTGAATGTTGTACCACAGTAAAATGTGCTTGTATTTCCCTTAGTTTTCATGATTTATATTTCAAAATTATAACACAAGTTTGAATTGGCCATTTGCAAAACTTATCTTGTGGGATCAAAGTCAGTTGGATTTGGTGTTTGAATCTTTTTAGAAGATATGAGGAAGAACATTTTGTTATAAGTTTATGATAAAATGTTATTAGCATTTTTATGCTTTCTAGTTAAAAGTATTCCCTGTTTGATTCTTTTATAATAAAGGTTGTAGAGACAAATCTTTATAGAAGGTATCTGCTCCTTCAAAGAAGAGAGTTTAGTTGTGAGTGACTAACTCAGCTGTCATTGATAATTCTCTTTCTAATTTTGGGTTCAAGAGTCAACTTGATTATTTATTGTAAGAGAAGGAAAATCTGTTCACTAACAACTTGAAATGTCTTCGCCAAAGGATGGCAAAGGTATTTTCAATTATGACATTTATAGTGCATTTATAATAATTGAAGCCATCATTATTACCTTTATATCCCCACATTAAATCCATCATCTCTCTAGGTATAATGACATTTTAATCTCTTTGTCCTCGCTCTCTAGGTATACCAAAATGGAAACTCTGATAAAACTAGGAGGTCTCAATCATTTGATGGCTTTTGATAAGAGAGTTGCGATTGATAGGATTAGGAAGATAGTTCAAAGTTGATGTTAAGACTAGGGTAATTTGGAGGGCAGTTTATGTTACTTCTAAAGTGATTTTTTTTATCATTCTTTTTCAGAAAAATCATATATCGATGAATGTAACCGAAGTAGGTAAGTCAATATAATGCAGGATATACAGTCGGTAAAGGAAACTAAGATAGCCACCAAGCACCGAGTAGTTATCAAGAACTGAGCACCGAGCATTTATCAAGGAGTGAGCTACACATACAGAGTTATACAAAGACAGTTATCGAGCGCTCATAGGCACCGAGAAGAGAGTTCAAAGTTATCAAGTAAGCACAAGTATGTTACTGAGTATTCTAGAGCCTACATTTCAATTAGATTTAGAAACATTGAATCTAGACAGCAAGCAGGAAGCGATGCACAAAATTCAAGGTAGGTGTTAGTTGAATCATTGGGATTCCAAACACATGATTGAACATGATCACGAGGTAGATCCACCAATGAATTTTTAGAAGGCACGAGACATTGGAGATGTGACCAAAGTTTAAACACTTAATCTCTATCATTGAATGATGATGTGCTAGATCTGGTTAACTGCCTAAATCATAATTAACTGCCTGGAAATTGTATAAGAGATTAGATTGAAAGAAAGAGTAAGAGTTGTTATTGAAGTTGAAGATTTTATGTTGACGAAGTTATTGTGAAGAGAAGCAAAGGAGACATATACAAAATGAAGTAGAGCTTATAATACTAAGCTACCATGTGCAGATAAGGTAACAGAGTTAGTAAGAATAATGAGTCTGGATAGCATTGGATTGATGCATTTCTATTAGGCATTTTGTACTAAATTTTTTTTGTAATTAGAGAAGTACAAATCCTATTTGTGGGTAGACCCTAATAGGTCTTTATATTTTGTAAATCCTTTAACCAGGTAAATCTCTTAGATTAGAGATTCTAAAATATTTTAACAAGGTAGAATGAATAAGTCTTTTGTACTCTTAACCAAGTATCATACTCCTAGCAGGGTAAGCTATCAGAAGTAGCTAACATTGTAGCTCTAACCAAGAAAACTTTATACTCCAGTAGTAAAGGATTGTGGGTGCTATCTCCACCATAGTTTTTCCCTAACAAAGGATTTTTGCATGACCAAAATCATTGTGTTATGTGCTACAAATATTATGATTTGAGTTATTTACTTTATGTTCATATTATGCAATGTATTCAACTTGATAATTGATCAGATTATATTCTTAAAAGTTTTAAGGGTACTTATTCACCCATCCCCTCTTAGTACTTAAGTTTCCTAAGTTATTCCAACAATTGGTATCAGAGCTAGTCTCTTGAGATAAGGGTTTAACCACCTGAGAGTAAAGATCATGGCTATGGAACGTTACAAGAAATCTAAGAAGATTGAGAGTCTTGAGTTTGAGCTGGAGAATGCACAAGAGGTGATTGAAGATCTGAAAAGAAAGTTAGAAAAGTCCTTCAAACTGAGAAAGCAATTGTGTAGCGAACTAAAATCTACACTAGAGCATGTTGATACTCTTGAGACAACATCTAAAGGTAGTTAGAATGATGAAGTTGAATTATCCATTTCATGGAAAATAAAAAGACACTCACCAAAAAACTAAACTTAGAAAAGATAGATCAAGAAGTACAAGGAATAATAATGAGTGAGATACTTGACTCTAAGGGAGTAGTTGAAGATGCACTAAGATTAGCTAGAGAAGATAAAAGACTCTCTGAGACAAGAATAGCTGAGAAAGACAATGAGATCATGAGGATAACACAAGTACACTATAATATGACTGATAAACTAGTGAGTAATAATCTAGAGTTGACTAGGAGAGAATTTGAGAATCAAGAACTGAAGTGTGAAGGAGAAAGATTGGCCAGTGAACTAAAATATGAAAAAGAAGCCAATGAGGTACTAAAGAGAAATAAAAAACAATGAGATCATTGGATACATAGATTAAAGGTCAAAAACAACCAAAAGACAAAAGTGGACTTGGATTCAATAGTGTGAGCACTACTAAGAGAGGAGAGTCCTCTAATCAAGCTGATAATCAAGACACTTTTGTCCCACTAAAGTCAAACAAGCCTAGTTTCTACTACTGTGGAAAACTTGGACATACTGCAAATGTATGCAGAAGAAAAAAGGGTAAGTCACTGAGCTCACCTAAGTTTGATGGATATTTCTATAAATGCAATAAGTATGGGCACCGAGTACTTGAATGTAGATCAAGAACTGCAAACAATACAATAAAGCCAAAGTTTGATGGCTACTACAATACTTGAAACAAGTATGGTCACAAATATGAAGATTACATATCACAAAGGAGAAATGACAAATGGGTATCGAACCGACATAATATGCCAAGTAACCGACATAGTACATCTATATCATGGGACTACAATACAAATATCATGTTTATTCTATGGAACATATGGACATATTGTTGCAAACTACATGTTTCTACATGGAAGGAACAATAGGAGATCTTGGAGAAACCCTAGTATGGCATGCTTTCATTGTCACAAGCTAGGTCACCTTACCAAAGATTGCAAGTACTGAGGCAAATCCCCTACCAAGGGAGAGACATCTGAGAAATCAAAATTAATTTTGAAGAGATGATAGATCAGATGAATAGGACAAGGAGAAGAAAGACTATGGATGATGGAACATCATTTGGGACAATTGAAGGCACCACATCCTACGATTTGGGTGCAATCAACTCTGCCTAATAAGTTATAAGGTATGTATAGGAACTGCAAAGAAAATCATTAAATATTAAATCAGTTCCTAGTATATGTGTAGAGATCCATTTTAGCATTCTTAGATGCGTTTAGATACATACTATTGAGTTTATGTTTCATATTCATTCAGTGAAAGGAAACAGTGAAGGTAATCAGTAAAGTAAGTCAGTGGAGCATTAATTGTTATTGTTTTTACCATTGGAAACCCTAAACCTATAAAAAGATATAAATAAACATCATCATTAATTATTATTACTTACCATTTTTAGAGAATTGTGAGCAAAGTTACAAAACTGAATCTTAAAGCAAATTTGAGTGATTGACAAAGTATTCCTAAACTATTTTAATCTATTATAATATCAGTTGAACACATTTAAATATCATTTGGTGTTTCCCTAGTACTATTTTTGCAACTGAACTAATAGAATAAAATCCCTAAGAAAATCTAGCAGAGAAATTTGAAATAATGGAACCTCAACTTAAGAATCTAGTTGTTGTAGAAAATACTGAACCTGTGAACCCTAAGAAAAAGTTACCCCCAGTGATAGCAGTAGAACATGATAAGATAGGAGCTCTAACATTGATTCCACTGAGGGTTATATTTGTGTGTGTGAAATAGTGCACCTGTTACCTGCGACACAACACTTCAATAGATCATTATATTAGTGGAAAACATGATTAGATGAGCATATAAAGAACTAAAATTGACCTATTGCTTTCTAACTAAGAAGAGTATGATAAGAAACATAACAACCCTTAGATTATGCTACTATCAGTGACATATATGACTTAGCATGAAAGATTTGAGTTAAAACAAACTATTTAATCATTAAGCAATGCATATTAACTCTAAAAGTGAACATTATAACTATGCATGATAATGAAACTATGAAGCAATATGGAGCTATGTAAAAATGGATAGCATAACAATGCTTGAAACTCCTTCAAAATATGGGCATAACAATATTACATTCAGAAATTAAGGGCTTATTTCTACTCAAAAACTCCTTCTATTTATAGAAGAAATGAGGAGAGAGAGGGGGACAAGGTTCATTAATGGAGTTGAAAAACTCATTAATGAGGTGTAAGAGAAATAAATGCCAAAGACATTGAAGAGGCATGGGCTTAAAGAATCTCCATTAATGAGGCATTAATGAGAGTCTTTAAGAAGCATGGGAAGGGTGTAAGAGGCAAGCTTGAGAATGTGGACTTAGAGAGAGTCAAGCTTGAGAAAGCTGACTTTTTCAAATGGGATGAGTTCCTAATCACACCTTAATCGGATGTGACATCATTAGGAGGTGGGTTAGAATGGGATTATGATTAGGATTAGATTTAGCATGGGGTGAATAGGTTGGGATGAGTTTGAACCCACGGTCAAGGTGGTTGAGGTAGGTTAGGTTAGGGGTTTAGAGGAATATTAATGGAATGAATTATATTAAATATATTCATTCAAAAATAGGAATATTAATTACTTAAGATTTTTATTGCTTTAGATAATTAATTAGGACTATAGCCAATTAATTAGATTAATTTAGGCTAGAAGATAGGATTTTTGCAAGTGGTTTGATATAATAGGGATTTATTTAATTCCTCTTAAATTAATTACCTTATCCATGTTTGATTTGAATTGATTTGAATTAAATTGATTTGATTTGATTGGCTTAGGTGATTAATAAAATTTAGTGATTAGATCACTTAGGAGATTGAATCTAATTCAAATGAATTGTGTCAGCCGATTGAAGAGTTGTCTGAACATAATTGGGGGTATGATCATACTTAGGGAAAATAGGGTCTATGGTCAGAGCAGAACAAATCCAGGTGGTTACATTTTCCCCTCTTTGAATTGATGTGTGAGCAGTGCATTGATTCAAAGAAAGTTTTTTATGTTGACTTCAGAAAGCAAAGAAATTTTTTGATGTTGACTTTAGAAAGATTGAGAATTTTGCTCACGATCGAATGAAAATGCTTGATGAGACCAGTCTCGCCCTTGATTGAACTAGACTGATAGAATTGACTTTGAACTTGGTTGTTGTACAAAGGTCAATAAAAGATCTTAAAGATACCAATTCTGAACTTGGTTGTCGTCCAAGGATTTGATACTACTGATTCCGAACATGGTTATCATCCAAAATTCAGTATGAAGCTGCCAAGAGCTTAATAAGAATCTTTTTAAAAATGAGGAAACACAAGATATCCAGCTTATGAGAACCAAAGCTTTCTATCCAACAGTTCCAACTTAGTCAAGGAAACTGTCATGCCCCTAGTTTGTTTGATTACGAAGTCATTTTAATGTTGTTTTGAGCAAGAATTGATTGATGATAGTGTGATCATGCCCCTTCAGGAATGAAATCAAAGGAAAGAAATGAAATCCCTCTATTGAAATGATGTATCACTTGCATGGAATAGGTAGGTCAGAATAGATTAGAAGAAGTGAAGAAATGAAGGTGTGTTTAAGAGTAAACACATGAGAACCAAGTTAATTACATGAAAAATGTGAGTGGTGCGACTGATAAAATGATGTTGGACCAAGATTTATGATGAAATGTGCAATTTGACAGAGTTGTGGAATAGATGGAGCAATTCTACATTTTCAAGAGTTGTCGCAATTCTGCACCTGCGCTATTTGTGTGAAAAAGTGAGCTTGTGAATTATCTTCAATAGCATCTTGCTCAAATCTGGTTTGAATGTCCAAACTTTACTTTTAGGTATCTCCTTTTCTTTGCTCATTTTGCATGTCATAGACCAGAGATTTAACAGCTGAGATGACCTTTGTACTGCCGGCGTAATGATAAACCTTGTCGTGTGGGTTGTTGAATTCCTTGTCAAAACTTATCACTTTGATTTTGTTCCCGATTAAAATGAGTTTAAGTTTCCTGGGAGGAGTTTCGAAACCCCTAAATAGATCAAAAGGCCAATATATATCTCAAAATTACATTTTTACTATTCATTTTCACTTTTATGCATAGTAGATTTGAGAGCTCTACAGAGAAGATGGTGTTCCCTATTAGGAAGTATCATTTTAAGCTCAGTCATTGTCATCTACGCCTGACCGATTATGCACCGCTGGTAAGTACTTGCAAAACTACCTTGTGAATTTTGCAATTTTGATTTTCATGTATTTTTGTAGCTTGTAGAGCCCTTTTAATTCTTGGTCACATTCAGGATTCTGGATCGCACCCTGCTAAACCCATGTTGCATCCAGTATTTCCTGGATCACATCCCATTTTTTTGAATTTCTATGTCGCATCTAGGATTTCTTAGATTGCATCTCATTATTCTATTTTAGCCTTAGTTTAGTAGAAGAAATGTAGTTTAGGTCATACCCTATCTGCTCAAGATTGTACCCCATGTCATGGGTCACATCCAAGATTTCTAGGATCGCACCCTGTATTCTCAATCACATCCTATATTTCCAGGATCGCATCTGGTAAAAGAGATCGCACCCTGACTTTCCAGGATTGCATATCATTTTTGGACTTAGAAACTTATCTATTTTGAAATGTTTGTCTGTTGCAGACCCTGAATCACTTAGCTGATCACGATTTTGCATTTTTGTCATAGATAGAACATTGATTTATCTATTATTTTTCCAAAATAGGTCAATTTTTAGGTAGTTGCATTTTGAGGCACATATCCAGGGTGTGTGCTTGCCTTGGCTGGTCTTTTGTCTGATGATGAGTAGGAGACAGTGGTCCGTTATGGATTATGATCATTGATAGGTTTACCCGATATAGGGGTAAAATAAGAGTTGTTGACTGCTCTTGCTGAAAGATGACACTAAGAGCACAACACCTTCCATCTCCCGACCGGGGAGATGACAGTTAATCTTGAGGATGTATGGTGCATACTACACGTTCCCATTATTGGCCATGAGGTGCGCTTTGAGGTGAATTCTAAGGTGGTGATTGGTGTGGCTCATTGGTATTTCTAGGATGATAACAACGATCAAAGATACCTTTCTTGGGATTACATGTGCGATCATTATGATCAATTATCTATATATTTAGCAAGTTTGATTGGTGGCATCCTGATGCAAGACAAAGGACAGCATGGATTCCTTGTCAGAGGGGTAGACATGTTAGAGAAGATGGTCATCTCAAGGTGGAGATTTTCATGGGGAAGCTTCATGTATGAGTTAATTTTGGCCTTCTCAATCAATCACACACTTCAACATAGTCCTTCTTCACCAGGTGCAAACAAGACTGAATATGAGTTATTCATCCTTCCTGTTTGGGTGATTCGACCTGTTGCCTTCTATCTAGATGGGGTTTTGAAATTTGCTCTCAGGACGAGGGCCTCACAACTATGAACCATCTAAGAATGAAGGATTTAATCATGATAACAATGCAATGCAAAGA
>MU225079.1:4087325-4118539 GCA_018584345.1 Thuja plicata
TATGTATATATATATATGTATATATATATGTATATATATATATATGTATATATATATATATATGTATATATATACACACACACACACATAAATATATACATATATATATGTATATATATATGTGTATATACACACACACACACATATATATATGTATATATATATGTATATATATATGTATATACACACACACACACACAGATATATATATATATATAATTCTTCCTATCTTTTTGTTTCTCTAAAACACTGATACTCTTTGTGGAGACTTGTGCCATTTTGATCTGTACCATGTTTTTATATAGATATTTGATGCAGTTGTTTCTGATGCTGACATGTGTCATGAGTTCCATGTGTTGTGATAGATTTGTTTGCACATGTGATGTAGATTTATCTTGGTCTCATGATGAGTTAGCTTAGATGATGACATATTTTATGTGTTTTGATTATAAATATGTTTCAAATGATACTATGTGAACATGCAAATGGATGTTTTTGAGTTTTTCTTATGCAAGTAAAATGTATGGATGCACTTAGGATGTAGAAATAAATGTGATGCATAAAATGCTTTATTTTTTTTTTATTTTCTCTGTCTCATTTTATGAATGAAAAATGTATGCTATGGATGTGCAATGATATAAATATCAGTAATATTAAATGGATGTAATTAACTTGGATTTTTAGAAGAAGAAAATAGAAATCATTTTTGAGCTCAAATTCCTTATGCTTTTACTTCTTTTACAAATGCATCATGCAATCTCTAAATACAGCTATATGCAGACTCTTAGGACTTGTCACTGATTGGTAGATATAGGACATTTTATCATCATTGGGCACTTTTTAGAATGGATACCACCTGATAGTACAACCATCACTAATACCCACTAATATTATGAAAGTATGAATACTATTATTTTTTTGAAATGTCAGAAATAGACTTAGGCATCAAGGCATAGAAGCCGGGATAATAAAATAGTCACCTTCCTTTTATTATATCATAATCTATGTAAGGAAAGATATTGGACTCACCATGACCTTGAAAATTCATATCCTTGGGTACATTATGCTTCGTATACCTTCGTATATCCTTGGGTACATTATGCTTCATTTACACATAACAAAGATTGAGATATATGCAACTATCCACTCATGGAGGCAGCTCTTACCATAAACATCTAAGTTAGGTGAAATTTATAGGTTTATTTGGAACAATCACCATATGTAGAAAACCAAGAAAAATTTATGCCCCCATCCTTGTGACTCTTTGTCTTTGCGTAGATGTCATGGAGTAACTCGGAAGACATAACAACTTATCAATTGTGAGTAAATCAAATAAAATTTATAACTACTTAGATGCCCCTAGTGAAAACACCATGGGTACATAAAATAGCCATAATCAAACCAAGATCAAACTATGTTTAGGTAGTATTGAGAAATACTATTGATTCAATTTTCAAGCACAATAGAGATTCATCAATCAAAAGTTGGAATTCAAGCAATATGTGGTCCATGTCTATGTATGTTTCCTTTTTGCAATCCAATGGAGGTCTTAGGAAAACTGTCTAGGTTAGTGAAATATTTGTGCCATCCTTGTTTCATAAAAGTGTCAGTTTGGTGCAAGTATCGAGAAGCATTATGTCATGAGACAAAAAATCCCATGATGACCTAGTAGACGCTACCTATTATGCTGGCAAAGATTCCCTAGTATAGAATGACTTGATCCTAAGAAAAAAACACCGACAAATCCCAAGCAAGGATAAGATTTTTGTAAGGAAATAAAGTCAACTCTTAGCACAGGTGTAATCGTGATGGCCTAGTATCAATAGTGCATTGATAGATGGAGCATAGAATACAAGTGACGCCTAATTGCCAGGTTTTCACCACTTGGAAAAACTTTTTTATTCTTTTTGCTACCAGGATGCTTGTTTTACCAGGTTGTCATCAAGGCACTTTTCTTTTTTTCAAATTTTTTGCTATTTTTGAATATTTTTGTAGTATCAAGGCGCCTATTTTCAAGGTTATCACCAAGGATACCTTTCTTCAGGACTTTTTCCACTATTTTTGGATTTCTTCAGGATCAATTTTCTAAATGTTTTTGGTATTTTCTAAGAACTATGTACTATACAGGCTCTTCTAGCCAGACATTAAGTGTAGAACCGCTTCAAATGTAGAGTATTGATAGGATCTGGAAGAACGTCGCCCTCAGGTGTAGCTAATTGATAAGCTCTAGTTCCAATAGTAGCAGTGATAACATAAGGTCCTAGCCAATTAGGTTCAAACTTTCCTTTCTTCTCTTTATTAGGCTGATTTTTAGGATTCTCCTTTAGGACGAGATCCCCCATTTGAAATTGTCATGGCTTGACCTTTTTTTTGTATCCTTTGGAAATTTGTGCTTGGTAGTGTTAGGAATAACATTCCACAAGACAACTAAGAGGGGGGTGAATCAATTGTGCAATAGATTATTAAACTTTAAACTTTACGAACCACAACATCAAAAGTAAATAACATAGTAATTGCCAACACCATAGCACAATGTTTGTTTTCGAGGAAACCTTGTTAAAGGTAAAACCCCAGTGGGAATTAATACCCACAAAATAATTTAATGAGAGTATAGTATCCCTATTAAAAGATATTAGCCCTGCTAGGAGCTTGTTATTACATTACAGTACACAGTCCCTGTTAGGAGATAGACCCTGTTAGGAGTCAATTAAAGTAGTAGGCTCAATTCCAAGGCTCACTTCCCAAAGAAGGTTAAAGCCACCCTCAAGGATTCACAATCCGCATCAAGTTTATACAACAAATACACAATCTAGTGAACTGTCTGATAGCAAATATCTTTGCTTGGTCAGTTCCAATGAATTACCAACTATGCTCTCTATCCAGCAGTCAAGCTTCGCAGCTTCACAAATCTCTTCTCTTTTCTTTCTCTACCACACTTTTCACAAATGAAAAGATCACTCATATATACCCTCTTACAATAACCCATTAGGTTGGCCAATTAAGATTTCCTAATACATAATTAACTAGGGCAGCCAATTAAGGTTTCCCATCATACAAACAATTACATAAGCCCTTGCTAAGATACACACGGTACCTATAAAAAGTATACAATATTTACAATTCATTACAAATACTTCCAGATCCACGATCCATGCTCAGAATTAATTTCCAAATGTTACAAGTCTAAAGTTGGCTAGGAAATAAGTCTTCTCCAGAACACACACCATAGCTGATGTCATCAGAACCCAAACATAAATTGAACTCAACCCATTTCACCATCATATGTTGGCTCTCCATCAATAAGATTGCAAGTTCTAAAACATCTTCCTCAGCAAGATATGCCCGAAACATAGAGACCTTCTCTGTCTAAAATCACAGTCACAGTTTAAAAAAATAGTCTTTACTAAAATAGCTGTAACATCCATGATATGAAACATAAAGTCAATTGGCCTTAGATGTAAGGTCAAAACTCATTCTTCTTCTTAAATCCAACTTTTCTCATTCTGGTTCATCTGTACAGTGTTCGTACATGCATTCCAGTCAAGTAACTAGTATGTCTTCTTTCACAGAAATATATGTTGACATCAGTGAAAAAACATGAGTATAAACAACATATGGGAAAATCCATATGCATCAACCCAAAAGTACTCTCTCTTTACAATCTTCTCAATATCCTCAACAAATATCCCCAAAATAGTAGGGATTTTCACGTAGATTCCTTCCCCCTTTGGCAGCAATGGCAAAGGGTGCCATAACTCATCTGTAGTCTTTGGTAAGGTGTAGCTTTGTCAAATATTCATGTCCAATCAGGTGCAAGATCACCCAAATGTGCTCCATAGTGTTCTCCTGTGATCACTCCCCCTAAGGAGTAGATCCATACATCAAGTCCAAAGAATAATATAGCTCTGAGATCCACTGGATTGATGCATATCTACATCATTTAATTACCACTGGGAGGGGTCATCATCCCAAGCATGCCTCTATGGTATTCAAAAGAATCTTTTGGAAAAGGTTTAGTAAATATATCTTCTATCTGTTCCTTTGTGCTTATGTACTCCAGTTCAATCTCTTTAGCAACTACCTTCTCCCTCAAGAAATGATACTTGATAGAAATATGTTTAGTCTTTGAGTGCATTATAGGATTATTCAACATGTTTACTGTACTTGTATTATCAAAATGAATAACCACTGGCTCCTTGAAAATTATTCCAATATCTTCCAGCATTTGTTTCATCCAAACAACTTGTGTGCAATTTATTGCAGCAGCTACATATTTTGATTCAGTAGTAGATTGAGCAATATAGTTTTGCTTCTTGCTTAACCAGGAAACCAAAATCTTCCCAAGGAAAAATGCACCACCACTTGTGCTCTTTCTATCATCCACATTACCTTCCCAATCTACATCAGTAAAAGCCTGCAAAGTAAAATCATCATATTTTTCATACCACAATCCATATTCCACAGTTCCTTTCAAATATCTGAAGATTCTTTTCACAGTAGAAAAATGTGTTTCTTTAGGATCTGCTTGATATCTAGCCACAATTCCAAACACATTGGTAATATCTGGTCTAGTGTGTGTTAGATATTGTAGACCTCCAATCATTGATCTATACTTAGTCTAAACAACACTTTGAGTCTCATCATCACTAGTCAGTTTGTTTCCAGTCACCATAGGTGTTCCAACAGGTTTACAATCTTCCATTCCAAAAAATTTCAACATTTCCTTAAGATACTTGGTCTGAGATATAAAAATGACATTCTTTCTCTAATTAATTGCAAACCAAGAAAATATTTCATCTCACCAATCATAGACATTTCAAACTCATTCTCCATTTCTTTAGAAAATTTCTTACTCATTTTGTCATTATCTCCAAAAATAATATCATCAAAAAAAACTTCTATAATCAAGATTCCATCTTCATCAGTTCTTAAATACAAATTACTATCTGCATTACCTTTTCTGAAACCAAGATGAAGTAGATATTTGTCCAGTCTTGCATACCATGCCCTTGGTGCTTGTTTCAGTCCATACAGTGCCTTCTTTAATCTACAAACCATGTTTTCATCATCTGTCAAAGGAAAACCATCAGGTTGCTCAATGTATACCTCTTCCTCTAGATCACCATTCATGAATTCTTACTTCACATCCATCTGATACACTTTAAAGTATTTATGTGCAGCATAAGCAAGAAATAGTCTCACAGCTTCCAATCTAGCAACATGAGAAAATGTCTCCTCATATTCTATACCTTAATGTTGTGAGTAGCCTTTACAAACCAATCTATCCTTGTTTCTTACCACTGTACCTTTCTCATTCATCTTGTTTCTGAAAACCCATTTAGTGCCAATCACATTTTTGTTCTTAGGTCTTGGAACCAATTCCAAAGTATTGTTCTTCTTAATCTTCTCAATTTATTCTTCCATAGCTTTAGTCCAAGATTCATCTCTACATGCTTCATCAGTAGTCTTTGGTTCAACTTGAGAAATCAAACAAATCTCTTCTCTAGCCTTACATCTAGTCATTATACCTTTACCTATATCACCAATAATCTGATCTTCAGGATGGTTCTTCTTAACATAACTTGGTGTCTTCTGTGGATCAGTATCTTTAGTCTGTTCATCTTCACCTTCATTTTCAGTCATCAGAGGTTCATTCTCAATCATCAAAGGTTCTTCAAGTTCTGTAGTAACTTCTTTTGTTTCTGTAATCTGATCATAGTCATACATTCTTTCCTGAATTTGGAACTTTTCATCTATCTTCACATTGGCACTTTCAATCAACTTTCTTAATCTCAGATTAAAACATTTGTATGCTTTTCATTTAGTAGAATAACCAAGAAAGATTCCTTCATCACTTCTAGCATCAAATTTTTCAATCTCATCATCTCTTCTGATATAACATTTACTTCCAAATATTCTAAAGTATTTCACAATAGGTGTATGATCATACCATAATTCATAAGGAGTCTTACTTGTACCTTCTCTAATTTGAATTATGTTCAGTGTGTACAAAGCAGTCCCAACTGCTTCTCTTTAGTGAACATGTGATACATTTCCTTCCAGCAACATAGTCCTTGTAGCATCTAATATAGTTTTGTTTCTTCACTCTGCTATCCCATTCTGTTGTGGAGTTCTAGGGGCTGAAGTATGTCTGTGTATTCCATTCTCTTCACAGTATGTATTGAATAGTTCTAAAGTAAACTCTCCTCCTCTGTCTGATCTCAAACATTTCATCTTTAAACTAGATTCATTCTCAAATTTTTCCTTGAATATCTTGAATTTGTCAAATGCCTCAGATTTCTCTCTTAGATATGTAACCCGCATCATTCTAGAAAAGTCATCAACAAAAAGTATAAAATACCTTTCACAATAGTATGATCTTGTTCTTCTAGGATCACACAGATCTGTATGCACCAGATCCAACTTTCCTTTTGTAGAATATACCTTGCTCTTGAAAGTTCTTCTAGTTTGTTTCCCCATGACACATTCTCTACACATAGTGTTAGATGGCTTCACAATTCTAGGTAGATTTCTTACTAATTTTTTCATACTTGCCTTCACAATATTATCAAAACTAACATGACAAAATCTTCTGTGCCATAACCAACTATCATCAACTCTAGAAATAAAACAAGTAGATTTAGATGTTTTAAGTTCAAATATATTACCTCTGGATTTAGAACCAGATGCTATCAAGTCTCCTATCTTACTCTTGATAAAACACTTCCCATTAATTAAATTCAGCTGATAACCCTTGTCCACTAGCTGTCCAACACTGAACAAGTTATATTTAAGTCTATCAACAAGTAATACATTGTCAATGTTAGTATTTCCATCCAAAGAAATAGATCCAAATCCAATAATAAGTTTAGGAGTATTGTCACCAAATCTAACAACACCACCATCATTTTTCTTCAAACTCACATACTTATTCCTATCTCTAGTCATATGGTGTGAACATCCACTATCTATAACCCATTCAGATTTATTTTCAACTCGGGATACTAGGGCTTTTTCCTCATGCATAGGTGCATCATCTTTAATAGCAATGAATCCAATCTCATCAAGGTTATCATCCTCATCATCAGATATTCCCTCATTGCATAATAACATTCCTTATATTTTGAGAACTTAGACTTGAAAAACTTAGGTTTGTACTTTGAGATTCTTGTAGGACATCTAGATGCAAAATGACCGATATTATTACATGAAGAACATTTCAAAGGTAATTTGCCTTCAAATTTACCATTACCTCTCTTTTCTCTTCTAGCAATCAATGCCACAACTTCATCTAGCTTTCTTTCTTCTTCCTATATCTATTCCCATTCATCAGCATAAGCTCCAAGTTCTTCTTTTAGATCACTACTGCTTGCATTTCTAGATAAGGTCTTCTTTTTCTTGTGCATAGTTGCCTTGAATGCTGACTCTACCCTAGGTAAAGTGTCTCCCAATTTTGCAGCCTCAAATGTAGTAAGCTTTCCAATCAGCATCTCTCTGGTGAAGTTCGGTGTCAGAGGTATGATCTCCTCTATAGCCTGTACTTTGGTTCTATATGCAGGTGTCAAAGATCTAAGAATCTTTGCAATTACTTCTTCCTCATTGTAAGTACCTCCAAAGTTCCTAATACTAGTAACTACCTCAATAATTCTCTATGCATATGCTCTAACATTCTCATCTTCTCTCATCTTCAGTGATTCCATCTTTGTTTTCTAGTTTTTTAACTTTGCTTGTTTTGTAAATTTGTCTCCAACATACAATGCTTCCAGTCTTGTCCAGATGTCATGTGCAGAGTCCAAGTCCTTCACTTTAGTGAATTCTCCTCTAGATAGGATGCTAATCAGAGATTCCCTTGTAACCATATTGTAGGAAAATAGTTTCTTTTCATCTTTAGTAGCCTTGTACATCTCATCTTCAGTCGCTATTTCTAAATTCTTCTTTGTGATCATCTAGTACTCAATTCCCAAACATAGAAAATGTGTTCTCATCTTGTTCTGCCAAATGTCAAAGTTTTCAGGATCAAACTTTGGACTATCCTTCATGTAGTAAGTCATCTTCAAGATCACCTCAAGCTATTAAACTTTATCTTTGAGGACTAGTAGCTCTGATACCAATTGTTAGGAATAACAGTCCACAAGACAACTGAGAGGGGGGTGAATTAGTTGTGCAATAGATTATTAAAATTTAAACTTTATGAACCACAACATCAAAAGTAAATAACATAGTAATTTCCAACACCATAACACAATGTTTGTTGTCGAGGAAACCCTGTTAAAGGTAAAACCCCGGTGAGAATTAACACCCACAAAATAATGTACTAAGAGTATAGTATCCCTGTTAAAAGATATAAGCCCTGTTAGGAGCTTGTTATTACATTATTGTACATAGTCCCTATTAGGAGACAGGCCCTATTAGGATTCAATGAAAGTAGTAGGCTCGCTTCCCAAAGAAAGCCACCCTCAAGGATTCACAATCTGCATCAAGTGTATACAAAAAATACATAATCCAGTGAACTTTCTGATAGAAACTATCTTTTCTTGGTCAGTTCCAATGAAGTACCAACTCTGCTCTCTATCCAGCAATCAAGCTTCACAGCTTCAAAAATCTCTGCTCTTTTCTTTCTCTACCACACTTTTCACAAATGAAAAGATCACTCATATATACCCTCTTACAATAACCCATTAGGTCGGCCAGTTAAGCTTTCCTAATACACAATTAACTAGGTCAGCCAAATAAGGCTTCCCATCATACAGATAATTACATAAGCCCTTGCTAAGATACACATGGTACCTATAAAGAGTATACAATATTTACAATTCATTACAAATACTTCTAGATCTACAATCCATGCTTAGAATTAATTTCCACATGTTACAAATATGAAGTCGGCCAGGAAATAAGTATTCTCCAAAACACACACCACAACTAACGTCATCAGTACCCAAACAGAAATTGAACTCAACCCATTTCACCATCATATGTCGGTTCTCCATCAGTAAACTCACAAGTTATGAAACATCTTCCTCAGCAAGATATGCTAGAAACATAGAGACCTTCTCTGTCCATAATCACAGTCACAGTCCAGGAAAAAAATCTTTACTAAAATAGTTGTAACATCCATGATATGAAACATAAAGTCAAGCGACCCTAGATGTAAGATCAAAACTCAATCTTTTTCTTAAATCTAACTTCACACGTTCTGGTTCATCCGTACAGTGTCCATACATGCCTTCTAGTCAAGTAACTAGTCTGTCTTCTTTCATAGAAATATATGTTGACATCAGTGACAACACATGAGTATCAACAACATGATTAGTACCAAAAACTAATATCATCCAATAGGTACACCTTCAGATGATCAAATTCCTATTGCCTGCACTCATCAAGTAGGTCTAAAGAATTCACCCTATTGATATGGTATTGCTCTTCAGTAACAAGACCTTGTAAAGATATCTGCAAAGACAGTATTTAAACCTCAATAGGTATTACTGCTTTAACGCCATAGATAGGGAAAATGGCGTGGCTCCAGTTGGTGTTTTGATGCTTGTTCAGTAGGCCCATAGTGCTGGATTCAGTTGTAGATGCCAGTCTCTGCCAAACTTACTCACAGTTCAGTGTAGGATCTTGAGAATATTTTTATTAGATGCCTCAGCCTATCCATTACCTTGAGGGTAATATATTGAGGAGCAATGTTGAGTAATGTGGAACTATTTGCAAAGGTCATCAATGTATTGATTTTTAAATTGGCCCCCATTGTTTGTTACAATTGATGAGGGTATCCCATATCGATAGATAATGTAGTTCAAAATGAACATAGACATCTATTTCTAGTGGTTTTGATTAGCAGCATGGCCTTGAACCACTTCATGAAATACTCAGTGGTCATAATGATGAATTTGTGTTCATTTGAAGAATTGGGATATATTTATCCAACCAAGTCAAAGGCCCATTACTGAAATGGCCAATGTGTTATAAAAGGTATAAGTTCTCTGGCAGGAGCATGGATGAGATTTCCATGTGTCTGGCATTTATGACATGTTTTGGAAAATTGAATGGCATCTTTTTCCATGGTAGGCCAGTAATAGCCTACTCTGAGCAGTTTCTTTGCTAGTGAAAATCTATTTGAGTGTGATCCACATACACCTTCATGGACTTCTTTTAACGCATGATCTGACTCTTTGAGTTCTAAACATCTAATAAGCGTACTGTCAAGACCTCATCGATATAAGTTATTAGTTATGAGGACATAATGTGATGTTATCCTAATCAGGGCTCTTTTCTCATTTGTAGATAGATTGTTGGGAATAGTTTGGTCATTGAGGTAAGCAATGATATTAGCATACCGAGATTGGTCTGGGGTGTTCAAAGCACAGATTACTTGATATTCAGGGGTATCAAAGGTAGGATAGGATAATTATTCCACTGAGAATTCATATCAAAACTGATGTTCCTCCAGTTTTAACATGGATGCCAATGTAGCCATAACATCTGCAACTTTGTTCTCTGTTCTGGGTATCTTCTCGAATGTGATGAAGACGAAGTACTTCTTTAAGTCATCAACAAGTTGTTTGTAGGGTGTCAACTTCTCATCTTTTATATGGTAATCTCCATTAACTTGATTGATAATGAGCTGGGAGTCACTATACATGTGTAACTCTACAATATTCCATTCCATGGAAAGCTTAAGACCGTTTACTAGTGCCTCATATTTAAAAATGTTTTTCGTGCATGGAAAAATCAACTTGTAAGACTTGGGTATCTTGTAACCTTGAGGAGTTATGAACAAAACTCCTACTCTAGAGCCTTATTTCATGAAATAACCATCAAAGTACATCTTCCATGGGTACTCAGTTAGATGCATGATGGTCTCATCAGGGAATTCAATCCTTAAAGGTTGTTCATCTTGAAGTGGTAAATCAGCTAGTTGATCTGCGAGGACTTGTCCTTTAATAGCTCTTCGGTCCACATATTAAATGTCAAATTCACTTAGAATGAGGACCTCCTTTTCCAGACGTCCTATTAATGTTTTTTTGCTCAGGAGGTACTTCAAAGGATCGATCTTAGCAATGAGCCTTACTATATGTGAGATCATGTAGTGTCTCAATTTTTGTGATGCAAAGACGACTGCTAAGCATGCTTTCTCAATAATGTTGTAGTTGAGCTCATAGGAGACTAATGTTCTACTGATGTAGTAGATATCTCTTTCTTTGTTTGTTTCATCCTCTTGTGCGAGAAATACTCCTAGTGATGTAGCTATAGCTAAAATATATAGGAGTAATGGCTTTCCATGAATGGGTGTCATAAGAATGGGAGGAGTAGCCAGGTACTCTTTTAATTCTCTAAAGTTGGCTTCATAGTGTTCATCCCATTTGAAGGTGACCCCTTTGTGTATAAATTTGGCAAAGGGTTGTGCTCTATCGACAAGTTGTGACATGAACCTCTTGATTGATTGAATTCTCCCTTGTAATGTCCTCATTTGACTAATGTTGCATGGAGGAGTCATCTCAAGAATAGATTTGACCTTTGCAAGATCTGCCTCAATTCCCTTCACTAAAACAATAAACCCTAAGAGATTTCCTAATTGGACCCCAAAGGAACACTTCTTTGGATTGAGCCTGAGTTTAAATTGCTCCATATGATCCAATATCTTTCTTAAGTCAGCAATATGAGTACTCCTTTCTTTGGATTTGGCAAAGGTTTCATCCACGTAATCCTCCATGTTTTTATGCATCATATCATGAAATACAGTAGTCATTTCTCTTTGATATGTAGCACCGACATTCTTTAACCCAAATGATATGATGTTCCAGCAAAATGTGCCTCATGTACATGTAAATGCAGTCTTTTCTTGATCCTCAGGGGAATTTTTTATTTGATTATATCCTGAGAAGTCATCCATTAGTGAATATATTTGGTATCCTGTTGTGAGGTCTATGATAATATCAATGTTATGTAGGGGGAAGTCATCCTTAGGACATGCCTTGTTTAAGTCTCTAAATTCTATACATATCCTGATAGATTTATCAGATTTAGACACTAGGACCACATTAGAGATCCATCCTGCATAAGCAATGACCCTAATGAATCCAACTTTTAACAATTTCTCTAGCTCTTCTTTTACTAGTAATGCAACATGAGGATGCATTTTCCTAAGTTTTTGTTTCACAGGTTTGATCCTGGGAGCTATAGACAAGTGGTGCATTATCAATTCGAGATCCAGTCTAGGCATATCTGTATAAGACCATGCAAAGTTGATCTACTTCTCTTTTAGGAACTCAGTGAACTGTGTCTTCTCCTTTTCTGATAAAGATTGTGCTAGGTGTACTATTTGAGGATCTTCAGTTGTGCCTAAATTAACTAATTGTGTTGGTTCTATCAGAACTGGAGACCTTTCTTGAAAGTTCTTAGGAAGGATATCAAGAATCTCATACTTTGGTGCCTCTGAGAGGTTTTCACCATCAGATACATCTTTTGTTTGTACTATTTTAGAATTGGACACTTCCACAACATGGTTTTCACCGTCAGTTCTCTTTTTCTTTTTATTTTTTGATTTTTGACAAAGAAACTTGATATCCTCCTATGACATGTTCACGCTCCTTACATTGGTGGAAAAAGGATAGGGTTCAAAAGCATTTAGATTGAAAGCCAAGGTGTACTCATTGGGAAAGTCGAGGATAGGAGTAGGGTCCATACTAGTCCAATCAATTAGGTATGGGTTTATCAAAGACAAGGAGTCAGACTCTGGGAAGGATAGCATCATGTTAGTGTCAAGACTATTAGCTAACATGACATGTCATGTTAAGTTAAGTTCTTTGATGTTTAGATTAATAAGAGTTAGATTGTCATTAAAAGGGTCATTGTTAGTTATATGCGGACCAAACTAGTGACTCGTCAGTAGAAATTTCATCATCATCTCTTTGTAAAAGGAGGCTTCTTGCTTATCACCTCTGAATTTCTTCTAGACCTAAGAGAACACTAGTCTCTTCATCAATGATTGGAGGAAGGAACTCTTCCTCTACTTTAGGGATATCAATATTGTTGGGAGCAGTATCAGAATGTTTGTTGGGTGCTGATGGAGCTACAAACATGTGAATCACATCTATCTCAATGTCCTCTATCGTGACAGATAGATCATCCCACTTAGAATCATGAGAGTCAGTTACTTCGTCATCAGACCTGTTTAAGAATTCAGCAATAGTTATTTTATGTACCTGATTAGCCACCTGTGGATCAAAGTGTGGTAAAGCAAGGACATGTGAAATTGTGACTAACTGCCCCAAGTTAGGATGTAAATCATGTGGTCAAGGTGTGTCTTCAGTAATTGTTGTGACCAATGGTACTGTTGGATTGTCTTCTGTTGTTTCTTCTACCTCTTGAATATGAGTTTGTGCTAAAAAAGGAATGAGAAGGTCTTGTGGTACTTCAAAGCTTGGTACATAGCACTTGCCTTGATATTTGTGATTCTCCATGCCAACATGTAATAATATTTCATAGGACCATGGTTCCAGCTCTATTTCTTCTGTTTCATCACTCCCTTTGTCATAGATTGGACTATCCCTTGAAGAAGGGTCTTTAGATTTATTATTGAAGCCTAGCCCCATTTTATCTTTGGTATCCCTGAATTCCATGTGTACAGGTTCAATGAGTCCTTTCCCTTTTTCATCTAAAGGTCCTTTTCCTTTATATCCCATTTTCTTGAGGAGATCATATCCTTTTCCATACTTCTCTGGGGGTATTTCTACACGATTTACCTCAGCCTCCTTTGGTTCTCCTTTGTAAATCCAGGCCAAGACTGCCTATTCTTCTGTGTTATCTAAAGAAGATGTGGATGCCTTAACCATGCCATTTTCTTTGTGAATTTCTAGCATTTGAAATGCAGTAGGTGTGAATGATGAGGAAGTTTTTCCATAGGATCTTGGTGACACTGGGAGTTTTGTTAATGACGAGGTCATGTCTAGCTTGTATTCTCCCATAAATGTTTCTTCAAGTTTTAAGGTTTTTCCAAAGCTTTTCATAGCCATGTCCTTGGTAGTCTCAGGAGAAATCTCATCTGTAGCCTCTTTGTTATGCGGAATGACACTACTTGCCTTGATATTGTTGCAAGTATAATTGGTGTCTGTAGGGATTGTCACTTCCACCCCATTATGTGGGAACTTGATACATTGATGGAAGGTAGATGGCACAACTTGCATTTCATGAATCTAGGGTCTCCCTAACAGTATGTTGTAAGCCAATGGTAGATCTAGAACTTTACAAATGAAATTCCTTTCAATCAGCCTGACTCTGATGGATAGAACAATAAGACCTTTAGAGGATCTTTCTTCCTCATCATAAGATTTGATAGTGATTTTGCTTCTAGAGTCAATGGTCTTTTCTAAGAGACCGAGTTTCCTAATAAGATTAAGGATTCAAATATTCAATCCTGTGCGTCCTTCTATCAATACATGTATAACATGGGATTTATGAATGAGGACTTCAATATGAAAGGGTTGATTATGTGGATGTGTCAATGATTTATCATCCTCTTCAAAAAAGAGAGGTAATGTGGCGCTGAGATGTGATTAACCATTGCTTGGAATTTGTCTATATCAAGGTCCTTTGGTACATTTGTGGCATGTAGGGCTTGTTTCAAGATTTTCCTATGCACTGTGGAGATTTTAAGCAACTCAAAAATGGATATTTTAGCAGAGGTTTGTTGCAATTGGTCCACCAGGTTGTACTTTGCTATAGGAGTAGTAACTATTTTTTTTATTACTGTCAGTTTAGGGATAGTGACAATGGGTACTTTGGATGTTGACGCTGGTTTTGATGTAGAATTAGGTCCTTTGATTGTGACTTGTGCTTGACTTTGGGTCACAACATTAGATTGGGAAGACGTGCCTTTAACACCTTTGATAGTGATCACATTAATTGATTCAGTTTTAATGTCTAGCATGTTGATCACGTTATCACTTTTAGAGTAGGTGTAGTTCACCTCATTTCCTTTTCCTTTGGATGCTTCCCCTTTCTTGTAATTAGGGAACAACTTGTTAAATGTTGTATGATCTTCATTAGTGGTGTGTCCTTCCACCTTGATCTTTCCTCCTTCAATAAGTTCTTGGATAACATGTTTGAGTTTAAGACAGTTTTTAGTCTTGTGTCCTTTGTTTTTGTGAAAGATATAGTAAGAATTGTTGTCCCACCATCTTGGTTTCAAATCCAGCTCCCATGGTTTGGAATCTGGGATTGTGAGAACTTTGTTGTCTAATAATGTCTTCAAAACAGTCTCAAGAGGCTCTCCCAAAGGAGTGAATGTTCTTTGAGGTTTTGAAGTCCATGCCCGACCTTTGTTATTCTTGTTGTTTGCTTTTGGTACAGAGGTTGTTACCTTGGCATCTTTTCTTGCTTGCATGCTATTTGTTAGGTTGAACACCTTAGGTTTAGGACCAACATTGGATGTGTCTACCACTCCATCATTAACAACATTTTTTTTCTGTTTCCACCATTTTGGTTTGTTGTTGGAGTTGTTAATTTGTTTTCACTTTGGAGAGTGATTTTTCCCTTTTTAACCATGAATTCTTTGATACAGGTGGCATTTTTTATCATCCTTTCGAAGCTAGGGGAGTCTTGCATTTGCAATGCATATTTCAACTCAGGTACTAGGTTATTAACAAATATTTTCATTTTCTCAGCTTCAGGAATAGCTCTTGAATACCATGAAAATATTTTCCTCCACCTTTGTAGAAAGTGTGTAAAGGATTCGCCAGTCTTTTGTTTGGTGTTGCACAGATCCATCATAGTCATGTCATGCTATATATTATAGGAGTAATACTGGATAAATCATTGAATTAACTCCTCAAAAGTTTTTACCTTAGGTGTAAGTTCTGAGAACCACTCCATGGCATTTCCTCCTAGACTTCCTGGGAAGAGCCTCATGAGGTACATAGGTTCATGCATGTATTCTATGCTCAAAGCACAAAATTCTCTTGTGTGGTCAAGTGGATCTATCTCTCCCGTATATTTTTCATATTTTGGTCTTGCCATGTTAGGAGGAAACATAATCATAGTAATACTCTTGTCAAAGGGAAATGGACAAATGGAGTCCAAAGAATATTTCATCTTGGGTTTAGCCTTCTCCTGTTTAAGAGTTGCGAGCTCTATTTGCATCAAGGTGAGTTGTTTGACGAGAATAGATATAGGAGTTGACACCTCCTTTTCTTTTAGTTGTTCCACATCATAATATTTGGGTAACTTTACGCCAGTGGATGCTAGATGGAGAAATTATTTTTCTTTATCTTCACCAATAATCTTTTCCATTATATTTTGGAACTTATTGCTCTGTTTGAGTTTATTGTATTCTTATTCAGTGATATCTTCCTCATTGCCTGATTCAAACAAAGGATGGCCAAATTATGGTTCTTCTTCCTCATCGCTATCTTCATGATTTTGGTTTTTATAAATTTTGTAGTCCTCAAAAGCCTTACTCCATTCGTGAGTGGTTTGTTCCATTTATAAAGAATCTAAATCAAATAGGGAACCACAAGATGTTTCTCCTCACTGAAAGTGTAGTGATCTTGGAGGTACTTCTAATTCCTTAGAAGTGTACTTGTTGTGTCTTGTGTTAACCATGTATTTGGATCTCAACTTCGTCAAAGTTTCCCAATAGTGTCAAGTAGAGTCCCAAATCGTTCAAGTGAGTGTGTCTAGGTGGAAGTATCGTTCATGTTTTGGTGGAAGTAAATGATTCCAACATCAAAGGGTTAGAATGCCTTGATAGTGAGCTAAGAATCAAGTTATTGTAAAAGTGGATAGACCACACATATTGAGACTGATTGCGAGAAACTGACAAGACATGCAAGGTACACATCTGACAAAGTATTTTGACACAGAAATAGGGAGACCAAAAAAGAAAAAAGGGGCAGACTAATGAGCCAAAAGGGTATCCAAATCTACTAAGTTTTTCTGAGAAACTAATCTGCAAGTGCCCACTATCCTAGATGTGAGCCCCTAGATGCGAGCCAAAAAATATAGTATGCGAGCTTCAGATGACCCAAGATGTGAGCTTTAACCCTAGATGCAATGATGTACTAACCAGATACGATGAAGTACACTAGATGTGATCCAAGATACCAGATATGAGCTAGAAAATCCAAGATGTGAGTTTCTTATGTCTCTATCAGATTTTGTCAGTTTTGAAAATTTTGTCTTGAAAGTACATGAAGTTTGTTTGATCCTTGATCGTGTTCAGAGACTTGGTAGTAAGTAAAAAACACATGTAGATCAAGGATTGAATTTTGTTTCTTATTTTGAAGGTGTTATCTTGTTAATGATTTTCAGATATATCAAGCAGATTTACATTGTTAGGGGAACAAACACATCCTTATGTCCTATTTTCTAGGTAGAGGATGAAAATCTTTGCTCGTTGACTTAGGTACACACTCAAATGCTAATCATAATACAACCATCACCAAGCACGCAATGGCTCCATTTATAATGCTATATTAGCCAACTCCAAACACAAGTGAGGGCACAATATGACAACTATCTTGGGGCAATTACTTTTTTCCTTGCACAAGGATTATCACCCTTTTAGAGGTGAATCAGGTAGTTTTTTCTATGAAGTTTATTGTTTATGATGGGGCAATCCATTTGAAACTGTCTCCCATAGAATTTCACAAGGCAAAATTGAGGCATATAGCCCTATAAGTACTCAAATATGTGTAGTCTCGCAAGAAATATTCAAGTGACTCCCCTCTACACATACCCAAGCATGTTCAAGGAATGATGTTGAAATTCTGAGAACAAAACCGACTCCATCTTCTGAGGCTTTGTCCTATGAGGAAGAAATTATTTATAGTGAGTTGGAAGGGTTGGCGTAAAACCTGTCCTCACTTGGGTCATTCCTGGGAGATTTTTTCCTCAACCGGTAGGCCCTCTACCATTTAATAAGCATACAAAGGATTGGCAAGTGTAGGATTTCTATATTTCTGATTCTTCAAAAGAAGAAGAGCATAATCTCCTAGTCAATGCCATTTTCTCTCAAAACACTTCAATAAAAGGTTCATTCCCTAAAGATATGTTGAGCTTGATTTAAAGATTCCTAAATTATGAAAGCATTGCATGCGAAAGTAAAGTTTGTTTGTTCAGTTGACCACAATTCTTAGTGTTTTGCTTGTTCAATTACTATTTTGAAATAAATTAAGTAGTGTGTTTGTTCATTGAGCCAAAAAAATTTAGTGATTTGAGTTGTTCATTTACTATCCCAAATTGAAATTTAAACTATGTGTTTGTTTGCCTTGTTCTATTACTCCACTTTCTTTCCAAGTTTTAAATCGATGTTTGATTTTCTCATTTTCCTCTAAAGGAAAAAAGCATACTTATCTAATCATTTTAACAAATGAGAAGAAAAGTGTTCTTAGGTTTGAAAAACAAAAACAAAAATAGAAGAACCTCCATAATTTCTTTGTAGATTCTAGTGCTTTGGGAAACTTCATGCCCTTATCCATATGAAAAAAGCTCATACTAAATCCCACTCCATCCAAAGGTGTAGTAGTCTAGCTAGACAAAACTACTGTAAAAATGGTAGGTGAGCTGAAGAACGTCTGGATTTAGCTCATCCAAGACCACCGGATAGCAAGCATAATTGACATCCAAGTGGTGGACATCCCAGAGACTCACGGGATGCTATTAAGTTGGAATTGGTCTAAGTCCCTTAATGGGTACTTCTCCACTAACTTTTCCCACATATGGCTCCCCTGGGAGGGAGAATCTTACCAGATCTAGGTAAAAAGTGAGCTCCAGGTGAAACAGGCCCTCACTAAAGTCGGGAGGGTGAATGAAGTCATCTTCTCTGAGACTTCCCTTGGGGTGTACCAACCCCTAGAAATATTGACCTTTGATTTCATCCCTGGGGAGGACCCCATAGTCTCTCAGAGGACACAGGACCTGGAAAAAAAACTAAGGAGTGAGGTTAACTCACAAGGTACCATAGTGACCCTTGCTACACTCTTTTCTGACACCTAGTGTTGGGTGCATTATCAGAAACATTCAGAACTAGAGTCTGAGCCCTATATTTCCACTACTACCCATCACATCAATGCCCTCTGAGAGAAGAAACATGAAGTGGATCTTCCTGGACCCAAAAATCATTCTGATGGTATCTCCATGATGTCACCAGTCCAGGAATCCCAGCCACAAGCTTCTCCGAGGGAAAACCTCACCCATGTACCATCAAAGCCAGAGGAAAATCCTCCCAAGCTTCCCAAAAATAATCCAAACACCATTTCTCCTTCCCAGCCCCAGACATCGAATGATGACATATGGACCCTTAAGTTCGACGGGTCCCGGTCTAAACAAGGCTATGGAGCTGGAGTGGAATTGACTAACTCATGGGGGAAATCCTTCCTCCCATCTTACAAGATGCAATTCAACTGCATGAACAATGTCATAGAATATAAGGCCTTGGTCTTTGGACTCCTATTTTCCCTAAGAAAGGGAATCACTCACCTTCGGGAGCTAGGTAAATCAGAGTTGATCATAAAATAGGTTCGGAGCTAATACACTTGTCATGATAAAATATTGGCCACATATCGTAGTCAAGCATGGAGTGTCATTGAGTATTTTGATGCCTTTGGTATTGAACTCATTCCCTAGAAAAGGAACTATGTTCTGGATGCCCTTTCTGTATCTCCCAACACTGTTGAGCCAATGGCTGACTTTGAGCTTTGGAAATTCTTTGTTGAGATGATCCCCACCCCATCCATTCCAAACAATTTCACCCACTTTTAGATCTTTGAGGATGATCAGCATATCCTGGCCTTCATGGCCAATGTTGGCATTTTCAAGGACCAGATAGTGGAAGAGAGAGATCATGATGATACTGGGTAGGGTGATGAAGATGACAGGATCATAGACTTACCAACCAACACCATCCCTAAGGGGATGGTAGCACTAGAAAAAATCTTTGACTCGGACCCTCAGGGCAGGGAAAAGATATCATCCTCCTCTGAGGGAGGAAAATTTGAGAAAATTAACATCGGCCAGGCCGGTGAAGAAAAATTAGTACACATTGGAACCTCTTTCTCCCCTGAAGAAAAGGAGAATATTCTTGTAGTTATCCAAGAATACATTGATGTAATTGCATGGGGGTATGAGGATTTAAAGACCTATGATACATCGATCATGACCCATACCATCCCACTAAAACCTGATGCTAAGCCCTTTTGATAAAATCAAAGACTGGTAAACCCACTAATAGAACCTCTGATCCATCAGGAGGTCCATTAATTGTTGTCAAACCATATTATCTTTCCAATCTAGCACACTACGTGGGTTGCCAACCTCATCCCTCTGAGGAAGAAAAGTGGTGAGATCCACCTTTGCATGGATTTTTGAAATTTAAACAAGGCATCTAAGAAGGATAATCACCCTCTCCCCTCGTTGGATGAGGTATTGCAAATCGTGAATGGATCACAAATTTTTTCCTTCCTGGATGGGTACTCCGGGTATAACCAAGTCATGGTTAAGTACGAAGATAGAGACAAAATGACATTCACCACCAAGTGGGGAATGTTTGCATACCAGAGGATGCCCTTTGGCCTTATCAATGTAGGGGCCACATTTTAGAAGGCTATGAACATTGCATTCGAAGGCCTAGTAAATCAGTGCATAATCATCTACATGGATGATTTGACCATCTTTTCTCAGGACAGGCGTGATCATTCCATCCACCTCGCCCAAATTTGTGAGAGATGTCGCTAGTACGGAATATCCCTCAACCCTAAGAAATGTATATTCGGGGTCACTGAAGGGAAGCTAATCAGGCATATTGTCTCTGAGAAGGGTATAGCCATCAACCTTGAGAGAGTTGAAGCATTGCTAAATCTACAAATGCCCAGCAAAAAGAAGGAAATGAGATCTTTCTTCGGGAAGATAAATTTTGTCCAACGATTCATTACTGGATTCGCTGAGATAGTGAAGCCACTCAATGAAATGATGAAGAAAGATACAAAGATTGAGTGGAGTCTTGAAGAAAAGTGAGCATTCACCCATATCAAACAAATGATTATGGAGGCACCAGTCTTGGCTAGTCTAGACTATTCCCTCCCTTTTCACATATACTCCTTTGCTTCACCGCATTCTACCATGGTAGTTTTGACCTAGAAGGTCAAACGGGAAGAATGACCAATAGCTTTTATGAGCTCCCCTTTTAAGAATGCTGAAGTCTGGTATTCACCTTTGGAAAAGTAGGCCTTTTCTCTTGTCCATGCTATGAAGAAATTATGGCATTATATTCTCTAGAGAAAAGTGCATGCTATCATCCCAGACCAAGTTGTTAAGTCTCTGCTCTAGCAGAGTGAATTGGGTGAATGACAGGGGAAATAGATGGTCATCCTCCAAGAGTACGATATGGAAATGCAACCCATGAAGATAGTCTGAGGCCAGGGACTATGGAGAGCGATGGTAGAAGAGACTCCCAACATTGAATGCCAAACATATACAGTTGAGTCTATCACTCAAGATCTGTGGTATACCAACCTGGTATACTTATTATTGAACAATAGATGCCTGGAGGGGCTGCCCCAAAAAAAAATTCATGCTCTGTGATTGAAAAGTATGCACTTCATGATAAAAAATGGAATGCTTTTTTGTAGAAAATATGAAGGGTTATACCTCTGGTGCATAAACAAGGACCAAGCTGCGAAAATGATTGAAGAATTTCACAGGCAGTTTGGAACTGGGCATGGCTTAGCTAATGCCACTTCCCATAAGATCCTCTGGGCTAGATACTGTTGGCCCTGTATCTTCAAAGATGTCTACACTCAGGTTAGGAGATGTCATACTTTCCAGATGGTGGCACATCGTGAGCAGAACCCAGCTATGCCTTTGCAACCGGTCTTCGAAGCCAAACCCTTTGCCCAATTGACATTTGAATTTATCAGAGAAATCAACCCCAACTCATTTTCCAACCATCAGTACATTTTGACTGCTACCAATTATTGCACCCAGTGGTCTGAAGCAATCCCTTGTAAAAACAACACGGTAGATGTAGTTATAAAATTCTTGGAAGAAAATATAGTCACAAGATTTGGAGTGCCATTTTCTATAGTATGTGACAATGGTCTGACATTTTCTTTTGTGCAATTACTTGAATGGACCTATGAAAGAAACTTCACTATGAAGTTCTCCAGCAACTACTACCCCCAGGGTAATGGTGTTGCTAAATTAACCAACAAAAATCTACTTGAGGTGATCAAGCATCTGTTAGAACAGAACCCACAAGATTGGCACCAAAATCTTAGATTCGCTCTCTGGGTGGATTGTATCCGCATAAAGGAAGCCCTGGGGACATCCCCATTCTATCTATTTTATACCAAAACCCAGTATTCCCCGTCAACTTACAGATCCTGGTTTTATAGTTCATGCAGGAATTCAGCAACCGGGACAACATCATAGAGGTTCGGCTTCTGAACCTGGTGCGAATGGAAGAACAAAGAGACGCAGCCCTTGAAAATTTTTCATGTCATCAAGTAGTAGTAAAATGATGGTTTGACTGAAGAGCCCAGTATAAGGCCTTTCAGATTTCAAACTTGGTTCTCTTGTGGGACAAGGCCCAAGAAAAGAAGGGAAAGCACACTAAGTTTCAATAGCTCTGGCTTGGCCCATACCTGATATCTAAGATCTATGGGGAAAATAATTATCACCTTAATACTATGACTGGAGAGGTTGTCCCATTGCCTGTCAATGGGCAGTTTCTCAAGCATTACTTTGAATAAGGTAGGTGGTGAGTTTGTCCAAAGTTGTACTATATGTATATTTTGGGAAAGTTGACTCCCAGGGAGTATATGGCTTAATTTGTGTTGTCATTATGGCAACAAAGTCATATGAAGTTTTGACAGTAAACTATGAAGTGAAAATTGACTAAGTGTAGAAGACAGAACATAACAGTGACTTACAGTCAATTAGGGCATCAACGCACGTGCGTACGACCACATTAGGATATGCGCGTTCAAAATTAAGCTCTATGGTATGTTATTAATCTTACCCTATACATGTATGGTATGGAAAGGTAGTACAGACAAGTTACAGAAAGAACAAGTACACCAGCAGTCCAGAATACAGAGTATGGAGCTGACTTCATTGTTTTGATTAGCATGTAAACTTTTGTTATGTAAAGGCTAAGTGGCTATTGTAATAAGTTTCTAATCATGTATTAAACATTATTGTAAACATGCTTAAGCCAATTTATTTGGAAGTGTTGTGTATTATGTTATTGGGCTGACTAAGGTCTTGTTTATAGTCACATCTATTCAGGCATAAAGATATATATGTGTGTGTGTGTGTGTGTGTGTGTGTGTGTAATGCAAAGATACATTTGAAGTGTCATCGAAATAGTTAGAGAAGATGTATAGTAGAGTAGTATGAAAACATCAGTATGAGATAAATCCCTTAAAGAATTTAAGAGAATAAGCGCATAACTAGAACTGATCAGACATCTGTGTCACATACAACAGTTCACTTTTGGATATAGTGCATATCTATTCTTAGGAGGTTGTAGCCTTCTTTCTCTTTGATTAGTGAGATCTTGGACAGTGATTCCTCACCCCTAAGAGGGTTATTTGTAAAAGACTCCTAATAGTGTTAGACCCTTAACCAGGTCATTGTACTCACATTGTAAAGACTGCTTCAGGGCAAAGGAACTTTAACAGGTTCATTATACTAGTACAATATTTGTGGGTACTAATTCTCACCGGGGTTTTCCTCTAATCAAGGTTTCCCCATAATCATATCAAGTGTTATGTGTTCTTGTATTAAGCTTCATTTAATGTATATTTGATTTATGTTTAAGTTGATGAATTTGAATAATTAGCTAAACACTGATTCACCGCCCCCCCTCCCAGTGTTTCCAACAATTGGTATCTGAGCTTTGTCCTCAAAGGGAAAAGTTTAACCACTTGAGGAGATCATCGATTCAGCAGAAGTCAAACATATAAAAAGGAATCTTGAAGCAGCCCTTGAAGATCTAGACAGATCTGAGAAAGAAAATAAAGAACTTAAACTAAAATTTGATGGCTCACAAATGCTTATCAAGAAACTAAGGAAAGAACTAAAATATTGCTCCACCAATGATTTGAAACTGAATGAAAATAACATGTCTCTAAAAGATAAGATAGAAGAATTGAATGATCAGTTAATTGATAGCTTAACATATATTGAAGAGAAAAACAAAGAAAACAAACAATTGGATGAAGAACTCATGCAAGCCAATATGAAAATCTTGGAATTGGAAAATATCAAGAACAAAATTGAATCTGAATTATCAAGAGTAAAAGACAAGATTGATAAACTACACACAAGCTCTGATCTGATTCAATCGTAGCTCTATGCACAAAATCTAAAAGGTGACACCACTAGTATGGGATACAACTTAGCTCAAATTGAGATCAACTCATTACAAGAAAGAAAGAAAGCTCTAACAGAATATTCAGAAGAAAAGAAAACTAATCATGAAGAGACTAAAGTAGAATCACCAAAAGATAAGCACAAGGTAGTCAACCGTACTTTCTATGCCTGTAACAAGCATGGACACTTGGAAAGAGATTGTAAGAATGTGAGACCCTTCAATGGTTACTGTTACTCCTGTAATAAGTTTGGTCATAGGGCTATTCATTGCAGAACAAATCAAAGAAATCAGCCACAACTGAACCAAAAGAATCAAACTCAATTCAATCAGAGAAATCAACCTCAAAGCAACTTGCAGAACATTACATGTCAGATATGTAACTATAATGGAAACACAGCCAAGCAATGCAGCATGATGAATAACAACACCAGACCTCCTATCATCTATCACTCATGTGGATAAGCTAGACATATCTCAAGGTTTTGCAAATCAAGAACAAAAGGACAAGAGAATCCCAAAAATTCTTTGTTTGAAGAATCAGGAGAAGTCAAGTTTGTGGAAGCCAAAGATAACTTAGATAAAATATGGGTTGAAGTAAAGAAGGCTAATGAAGAGAAAAAGGTAGTAGATGCATCCTCAGTGGACGCACCTTCTACTTCTGAATAGTTGACCCTCATGGTCTTAGGGGGAGCTATTCTAGCTCTGAACCCCTGCGTGGCTGGTATACTCACCTCTGAGTATGCACCTATGGATTCATGCATGTAATCACAAATTAAGGTTGTATGCATTCATGCATTGCCTTTACTTTGTTTAGAACAAAGTTTGAAATTCTCTCTGTAAACTGCTTTACGGCAATGAGCATTAAATGGAATTGATCTTTATAAATGGGCAAAAGATCTTAAAAACCTAACTTTGCATTTGAGATTGAAGCATTCAGAAAGCAGATAGGTATCAAGCATCAAAGCACTACAGCTTGAAGGATTAGTTGGTTTGTGAAAATATTACATTTGGAATGGAACCCTAGCAGTCGCATCATTTCAGAATCGTCTTGAAACACTACTTAACCTAGTTACAAGTAAGTATGGCAACCCTTGTTGTATTCGACATTGCTGAGAGGAAGAGATTTTTTTTTAAGAAGAATCCATTCAAGTCCATACTGGATTATGTTGAAGGAGAATTCTCTAGGACTCCACTTGGAGTTGTACATTTAGAAGACATCCGCACATATGTTTATTGCAAGAAGGAAACAGTTGGAGACAACAGCATTGTAGCTCTCATGGGTTCTATAATGAAACCAGATTATACATTCAAGGATGAATACGTGCATCTCACTGATAACCCTATCTTTGATTATTCCAATGCACATGAGTTCTATGAGCCAGAATGGGTGAAGATATTACTGAGCAGGATACATGATGATCTATACTAGATAGGTGAGGTTCTTGTCTGCGTCACTGCAAATCTATTTCATGAGATGACTGGACTTCTGGACTAGTTCTTCCAATTGGTAAAGATGTTAAGAAACAAGTTGAGAAAGCATGCTTATCCAGGAGTGATAGGCACAGTATGACAGTTGATCCCATCAAGGAAGATGACATAAAGCTAGTTGCTATGATACTAGGTTATAAATTTCAGCACACAAGCAGACTAAATAGTGTATCTGTAGCTACTGTCTTAGCAGTAATAAAAATGGTGAATGATAATACTTAGTAAAACCTATGTAAGATTTTGTGTGCTCAATTGATTGACAACATCTGAGCTATTAAGCATGACAAGAGAAAGATATTCAGGTTTGGCTCACTGATCATATATCTTTACTTCCACATAGTAGGTAAGGTTGCAAATCTCTAACTAGACAAAAGCAAACCCACTATGTTACAGATTTCACTAAAAGCCACATCATAGAGTAGTGTGAAGGATTCTATGGACATGGACATCAAGACATTCAGGATCAAGATGCAGAAGAGGTTCAGGATACCTGAGAAAATAGTTGAGAAGTACAAAGATACCATATGCTTCATGGTGGAGACTAGCTATACTTGCATGGAGGTAGTTGAACCTAGGAAAAAATGGATTCACCCTCTTGGTTATGAAGTTGAAGAACATGTTTTGGAAGGTTATGGAAAAGTTCTCCTATCTTCGCCCAAGGATCCCAATGAACCTAGATGGGGCACTTACAAAGAAAAGACAAATCAAGTTGATTTTGTCTTATACAATGCTAAGAACAAAAGGAAGGCATCTAGGATTACCTCAGATATCCTAAAAGTCCATGGTCTTACACAAGAAGATCTTGACAGAGCTAGAGAAGCTAAGATAGACATAGAACTTGAGAAAACTCCCACAGAAGTAAAAAAAGAAAAGACTGATGATATTCCCAAGAAGAAGAAGTAGAAATCAAATGAAGATACATCTGCACCATCAACCACCATTGATCTATAGGCATCTCCACTATTAGTACCTAGAAAGAAGTCTAGAGGAAGGAAGAAAGCACCCACTAGTCATCCATCCTCAAGAACTACAAGGAGAAAGGTAAAGAACACACAAGCCCCTCCTGAGGTAGGTTTCAAACCTAGTCTTAATGTCTTAAGGAACAGAATTTTCAATGAAGGAAGACTAGAGTCTCTCAAGAATCTATATGACAAATATCAAGAGATTGACAAATCAAAGATTCATTCTATGATCATCTCTCATATGATTAAGTTTAGAAGGACTGTATTGGAACTCAAGACTGTCATACCAGACAAGGTATGGAAAATACGTGATATGTTAAAGAGGAAAGCAATTGAAGAGGATATGAGGATAAGAGAAGAAACATTGGATAGTCTTCTTTCAGTGTTCTTGCATGATGAGAAAGTCATTTTGTTGGATTTAGTAAAACCACACCTAAGAACCAAAACAAGAATTCTTCATATCATGAGCAAGGAGTATGATCTGGTCGGTGAAGAGACTCACAAAGCATTTGAGCATGTATTTCTGGATAGACATATGTATCCATCAACGGTGCCTACAGCTAAGGAAACTATCGTTCCTCCTAAATAGGTTACATAACCAATAATTCAGAATGCACCTAAGATAGGTCCACAAGTTTCAGCGCCCTCAGTCTCAATAGCCTCTAATACAACAAAAGATTCAAGGGATACTATAGTGATTGATGATATCAAGATATCTATGACCATTTATGATAATAATATGGATAAAGTTGAAAAAGCATTTGTAAACTCGGAAGAGACAGAGAAGGCATGCACTGATGATACATCTTTGCAACAAGATAAATTTCCCTCTATAGATTCAACAGACTTGAACAAAGAGGAAGATAATCAAAACAATGAGACACCATTCATGGAGATCCTAGTTAAAAGTGAATGCATGGATACTAGTCAGAATACCATATTCACACCATCCATTCAACCATCTACCTCATTGTTGTCAAGTTTAACTCCTGACTCAGCAAGTTTGGATGCTTGGGGAGAAGAAGACCTGATCAAGATCAGTTTCCTTGCCATGGAAAAGGCCAAAGAGAAATAGGTTATGAGGAATCCTCTCTTCTTAGAATCAGTAAACATTATGAATGACCCAGTACCTATGGACAAGAAAGTAGAAAAAATACAGTCAGTCGATGATGTAGATAGTATACTAACAAGCTTCAAAGTACATTTTACAAGCTTAGTAGACTCAGCTACTAGAATTGCAGAAGATGAGTACAAAAAGGAAAGGTTGAATGAACTAGTAAAGAATTTTTCCTTAGATTTAAATTCATTGAAGATTGGTCAGTCTATGTTGAAAGAGTTGGTAGCTAAAGGCAGAAATATAATAGCCAACTGCATGGACAGGGTGAAATTCACCTCTGAACATATCAAGAAGATAGAGGAGGTAGATATCTTGGTTGATAGTGTTAGGAAATTGGTCGAGACATCCATGCAAGACATGAACATCTGCAACAGTATCTATCAAGGTCAACTTGACAAGATTGAAAAGGCAAAATTCAAGAATAATAAGATAAGGATCAGACAAACCCAACTGAGAAATGCACTAGCACCCTCCTTGGCAGTTCTAGATGAGAACATCAAATAGATTGATGCCACTATTGTCACATATGATCAAGGTCCCTGCATAGACCTGATAAAAATGGAGAAGCTCACTTATGCTCTATGCGCCCATCTCTGGACAGTTGATGCAATGAAGGCATTCTGACAGCAAGAGATAAAGAATTTTCAGGTTGTATATCCAGATGTATATATGGAGTAAGTATCTAGAGACTTAAAATTTTGACACCTTTGTCATTAATGTCAAAGGGGGAGTAATATACAAGGAATATGTGTATATATGGGCAGTATTATATATTATAAAGTATAATGATATACAATTTTTGTGTTAGTCAATTTTGAGTAACTTGGCCACATTCCTTTGTTGCCATTAATGAAAAAGGGGGAGATCATTGGAAAGTTGACTCCCAAGGAGTATATGGCTTACTTTGTGTTTTCATTATGTCTACAAATTCATATGAAGTTTTGACAGTAAACTATGAAGTGAAAATTGACTAAGTGTAGAAGACAGAACAAAATAGTGACTTATAGTCGATCAGGGCATTAGCACACATGCGTACAACCACATCAGGATATGCGCATTCAGACTTAAGATCTATTGTATGTTATTAAGCTTACCCTATACATGCATGGTATGGAATGGTAGTACGGAAAAGTTACAGAAAGAACAAGTACACCAGCAGTCCAGAATACAGAGTATGTAGCCAACTTCATTGTTTTGATTAGCATATAATCTTTTGTTATGTAAAGGATAAGTGCGTATTGTAATAATTTTTTAATCATGTATTAAACATTGTTGTAAACACACTTAACCCAATTTGTTTGGAAGCATTGTATATTATGTTTTTGGGCCAACTAAGGTCTTGTTTATAGTCACGTCTATTCAGGCATAAAGATATATATATGTATATGTAATGCAAAGATACATTTGAAGTGTCATTGAAATAGTCAGAGAAGATGTATAGTAGAGAAGTATGAAGATATAGGTATAAGATAAAGCCCTTAAAGATTTTAAGAGCATAAGCGCATAACTAGAACTGATCAGACATTTGTGTCACATACAGCAGTTCACTTTTGGATATAGTGCATATCTATTCTCAGGAGGTTGTAGCCTTCTTTCTCTTTGAGCAGTGAGCTCTTGGATAGTGAGTCCTCACCCCTAATAGGGTTATTTTTAAAAGACTCCTAACAGGGTCAAACCCTTAACTAGGTCATTGTACTCACATTGTAAAGACTGCTTCTAACCGGGAAAAGGAACTTTAACAGGTTCATTATACTAGTACAATATTTGTGGGTACTAATTCCCACCAGGGTTTTCCTCTAATCAAGGTTTCCCCATAATCATATCAAGTGTTATGTGTTCTTGTGTTAAGATTCATTGGATGTATATTTGATTTATGTTTAAGTTGCTGAATTTGAATAATTAGCTAAATACTGATTCACCCCCCCCGCCCCTCTCACTGTTTCCAACATATATTTCTTACTTGTAAATATCTCTCCTGGTGTTCCATTTGGAGTACCTCTGCCTTGTAAATAGTTCTTTCTAGCCACCCTCTAGGGTTGCCTTTTCTTGGTTTTTTCATTTTCTTTTTGGATTTTTTGTTCCCTGTTGTTTTTTGGGTTCCCAGTGTTTTGCCTTCATTGCATAGACTAGTATGCTTTTCATAACATCTAGTATTTGGAATGGTACCTTACGCATTCTGGTGAATTTGGAATCTATTGCTAGCCTGGTGGAATTTGTTCACACTCCAAATTTATTCTGTAAGTATGGTAAAATGGGTTGTGGGTAATCTTCATCAGGTTCACATCTTGACACTCCAAACATCAGTTGACAAAAAATTCAAGAAGCAAGTAATCAGACACCTTGAGGGAAGATCGGTTGCACTAATCGGTTGACCAAGTCTGAAGATCATTAAAATATCCTGGGTCCAAAACTTTCTCTCCTATTTGGTAATCTAGAGGTGGACGATAAGGTGAAAGAAGTACCGCCTTTCCATCTAGAAAAGAAAAAGAATAAAAAAAGTTGAAGAATGGATAATTCTGGTATCCGGGGGGAATGTGCAAGATATGATGAATTTGGTTTGATTTGTTTAGTTCCTCCTCTTCGCTTCTCCCAGAGGTCATCGGCTTGGTTTTCTTTCAAAGCACACACCTCACTGTGTGTGTGTAAATGGGTACCTATCAGAATCAACACAAACACTCAATAAGTCATTCTATTAGCATCAAAGGGGTTAGTAAAAGCATGAAAAACATAGAGAACCCACTAAAATTGACTTATTGCCTGCTAACTAGGAGGAGTGTGATTAACAACATATTAGCCCTCAGAATATGCTATTGAATCAGTGACTAATACAACCTAGCATGAAGGATTTGATTTAAAAACAAACTTAATGATGGAAAAGCATGCATTTTAACTCTAAAAGATGAAATAGCAATGATAAACTAGCATGAGATGAAATGGAATGTAATTCTATGATTATTCTAGCAGCATAACAATGCAATTCTAATCTCTAGTGAAGGCTTATTTGCTCTCAAAATAGGCTTCTATTTATAGAAGAATGGGAGAGAGAGAGAGGGGGACAAGGTTCATTTATGAATCAGGAGGCCCAATAAATGAACATGTAAGAGCTATTAATGCCTGAGGCATTAATAAGGCATGGGAGAAACATGGGCTTAAGGTCTTCATATTAATGAAGGCATTAATAAGGCATGTGGTGGTGTAAGAAGATGGCTTGAGGAAGTGGACCTTAAGGAGGTCAAGCTTGAGAAAGTGGACTTTCTCAAGTGGGTGG
>MU225079.1:4135188-4151950 GCA_018584345.1 Thuja plicata
TTTAATTATTTAAACAATTTAATTGCTTTTTAATAATTAGAGGACTATAGCCATTTTAATTAAATTAAATAGGCTAGGGGAATGGGTTGATTGCAAGTGATTATTTGATATAGAGATTTGTTTAATTCCTTTATAATTAAATACTATAGCCATATTTGATTTTGATTTGATCTGATTGGTCGAAATTGATTTGAATTATATGGCTATAATAGATAATATAAATCAGTGATAAAAATCACCTAGGACATTAAATTGATTAAAAAGAATTATGCCAAGCAGTAACAGGGTCATTTGGACATAAATCAAGGGTATGATCACACTTAGGGCAAATAGGGTCCATAGTTGCGATAGACTGAAATCAGGTGGTTACACTCACAACTGATGAAAAGACCAAAAGATTGAATCATTTATGGACTGGATTTCCTCAAACACCTCACACTTTGCAAGCAGAATGCTCTAGGTAAAGATTTATTCTAGTTTTGCTAACCAAAGATTCTGAAGTTCTTGACTGCACTAAGGCATTCATCCCAGATAGTTTCCATTTGTTATGCCTTGCATACCCATCCCTACATTTTGTAGGCAAAATGTTGGGTCCCCCTTTTTCACTTTGGCTCTTTTCTTTGGTTTCTTGTTTTTTCTTTGTTTTCCCTCCAGGCTTTGCTTCCATGAGGGTTGTCTTTCTTTTTGATTTTGTCTTCTTGTATCTCCGGGACCTAGTCCCAGAGTTTGTTTTTTCTTTTGAGTGACAGATTCTGGACTCCAGGATTCTCTGCCATCATGTCTTCTTTTGTGAGAAGGTATGGTTGCATGGAATCCATGGGCCCGGAGTCTGTAGGTTTTCTTGTTTTAGAGTTTGTGGAAAGAATGCAACACATTTTTACCCTAAGGGTATAAATAGAAGTCACCCATCATTTTCACATTTACCGCAATTAAAACACTTAGAGCACTCAAAGTGATTTCAAGGTGATTAAGGTGATTAAACAACATTTTGCTCCTATGCTTAGTGGTTAATTGAACAGACATTTGCGGTGTTGGTGCATGATCATTAGAAGGTGAACTTGTTGCAGAGTGCCTCCCATGCTCATCTTCCCTACATTCTTCACGTTTCCAGGTGGGCTTTCAGCTCTCCCCTCTCTGGTCCCTGGCTTGCTGGTTTTTGTTTGTCTTCTTTATTTTGTTTTCTTTCATTTTTCTTTTGTTCCCGCCTTTGGTTCTACTTTTATGTCACCTCCTGTTGGTGGGTTGGCTCTGCTAGAGGGTTTTCCACCCTCTATGTAGTTGTAATTATTTCCCATAGAATTGTAGGGGCCCCTACTATTCTAAAGGCTATGTGACTCTAGAATTCCCATCTTGTCCTGATGGTAGTGAGTAGTGTAGGGGTGTGAGTGTGGACTTGGGTGTTGGTGTTGTGGATAGGTGGGTTGTGTGTGCTCTCTCTGGGGTTGGGCCTTGGGCTCATCTAGAAAAATCTAGTTGGTGGTGCCTATAGAAACAATGGGCGTGTCTGAATTCCATAACTGGAAGGTGCTAGAAATAGGAACAACTGGCGGCACCACATAAATAACTCTGCCCGGGCATGCTTCTAAGTGGAGCACCAACTAGAGTATTCTTTTTTCGCCAGTTTTTTCTCAGCCACTTAAACCCCAACCAACTTAGTGTATAAAGTTGTATATTGTCGTAGAGTAGCTTTAGAGGTCTCTATATATTTTGTAAATCATGTAAGTTTGTGTAAATAAGTGTATATATGTTGTTCACCTTGCGGTCAGCCTACAAGTTGTGCTTCAGTCCTTGTTGTTCTTTGATCCTATATACATTAAGTGTATATTTCATATATATCCTTCCATTCTATTGAGCTCACCGTGCTCCATCACATCTTAACTACTCTGTCGAGATCGTCAGAGAGGTAGTCACCATGATTCAAACTCGGCACCTCACTGGTTCAAATCATGGCAGATTTCTCTCTCCTCTGTCATGTCATCTTAATGGCGGGATTAATTTCCCATGAGCGCACATTCAAATCCCATCCCATCTGGCATTTACTTCCCCCATGTCATCCCACTTGTCACCATTAATGTCATTATGCTGCCTGTCATGTGGCCACGTGACGACCCATGTTAGCCAAGTACAGATTCCTATCGGTCACGTCAAAAATGGCTAATTCCTCCAGACTTCAGGTGCTATGAGGCCCCTGGGTCTTCATTCCATTTTCATCATTTGGTCCAACACCCCGGAATCCCTGGGTGTTTACCAGGATCTGACTCATGTTTGGCTTGGTACTCCAGGATTTTGATGTATGCTAACATTTTTAGAAAATTGCGAAATGGTGATGAATTCCCCAGAATCTATAAACTTATTTTTATTATATCATGTATTAATGGTTCTTCGGTCTTGTAGGTTGCAGATTGTTTGATCAAAATGTCTGAAGTGATCACTCCTCCTGATAGCCCAGACCTACCTACTACCTCCACTCGGGCGGCTACAAAAACTAAGGCCAAAAAGATGCTGGCCAAGCTACCACTGACTTCCAAATACCCGAGGGAGGGAATTCTTGTGGGGTCCAAAGTGGACTCCAAGGTGCAAGAAATAATAGACATAGAACCCAGACTTTGGGCTAAAATGCAGGGCTTAGTTCAATCCATATACAAACTGAAGGCTGACGGAGATAATATGGCTATCCACTTGGCCGCCTCCAGAATCATTAAGGCTACAAATTTTCCTTTCTTGGTGCAAGCACTGAAGTTGATACTCTTACTGGCGATACTTTACAATGCTCCCACTTGGACTATTTTTCTCACCCATCCCCAGTCATTACACTATCCAACAACTATTGTCAATCTGGACATGACAACTTTTGCTTCGGGACTGGGGACCCCTCAATTCAAGGGGTCTATTGTTCTCACCCAGGCCAAATCATTAGAGGAGTTTGAAGGAGCTTCCCTCCTTTCCTAGAAATATCTCAACTCTCAGTGGCTAAAGTCCCCAAAAAGGGACCATAAAAAGATGAAGCTGGAGATTCCCCATGGGGATTTTAAAGAGCCCATTAAGGCATGCATTATATTTGTGTGTCAAATCTTCGGACAGCCCCATGCCTGTGATTTCTCAACATGGATGTACTACTTTCTCTACTGCATCACCACCCACAACCAAACCCTCAATTGGGTGGCTATCATAGCCAACCATGTGGACTCACAGTTGAAAGGCGTTCTCCTGAATTCAAAGTTCCACATGACATCTTATGTACTATGGGCATTGGCCCAACAAAGACCAGATTTTTTAGGTTTGCAAACAATGGGCATTCTCAGGAACGGGCCAGGCCAGTTGACGTCATGGGATTATTATCCTCAGATCTAGTGGGAACTCAGTTTCCCAAATTTTTTTAGGGTAAATGATTTCTTCATTTACCAAAAAATTTTGACACTCACTTGGGATTCTGAATACCAGTTATTGAAAGAGGCGATGAACCTGGTGAGCACCTACGGGAATTACTTTATTCAATTCTAGTAGCATACATATATTTGGGTGATCAGCTTCTCTAGGAAACCCTATCTTCTTCCCTTGTATTGCGGGGATAGAATCATTCTTTTAAAAATTTTCCGGCAGATTTTGGAGCTGCACACCCTCTTCATGGTAAAGAAGGTCACCAATGTCTCGTTCCCAATCTCTTGTGGGAACTATTCTTGCAGTCTTTTTGTAGCAAAAGAGGTAGATAGTGAACTTAAAATTATGGGGTTGGTTGAATTCCCTGGGTATCCCCACCATATATAGTGGATATTGAAGATTTTTGGGCAGATTGCCAAGACAGTTTTGACCTTTGGGCTAGCCAGCATTCACGGATGTCCAAAGGACTGATGAAATTACTTGACCTTCAGGCTTTCCCAAAGGGTTTTTCAAATGACAGGCCCCTTGAGGACCCATTGTATAAAGAGTAGGGGTTAGACAAATTGGATCTCCCTCCAATGGATTGGGCCACCCCAGAAGATTTTAACAATCGAGGGTGTATGCCGCCCCATTATTGAGGTCAGTCATAATTATTTTGCACGGGTGTGTCCCAAGAGCACCCGAAAGGGACAAATCATTTGAAGGCCCATCATGGCCTCTTGAAATGTAGGGCCTAGCATAATAAAGGGGAAGGAGAAATAAGATACCCCAACTAGGGTATCTCCTTAGGGCCCGACCCCCATAATGGCACAGCTACAAAAAAAAGGAGTCGACGAGGCTGGTGAGCCAAAAGATTAGCACACAACTTTCCCAGCGCCTCCTCACAACTTCAGTAGCATCTTATCACCTAGCAAGATCCCCTTTGTTGGTCACAATGATGAGCAGGTAGAATTTCACTGAGGCAGAGTCTACAAGTATTTTGGATACCAGGGTCCCACTATAAAGGAAGAAGAAGCAGAAGGTGAACCCCACCTCAAGCATAGACAAGGGCCCCGGTATGCCTGACATGCCCCCAATGGATGTTAGTTCAAATTCCCCCGAACTTGAGAACATTTTAGATACCTCTCCCACACATGATGATTTTGACGATGCCTTTAGGGCAGATGAACTCATGAACCTTCATGAGGATATAGATCAAGCAGTGGAAGAGATCGCCACCCAAGAAAAGGAGGATATCCCCACAGAAGAGGAAGTACCAGAACAAGAAGTTTCCATGGAGTAGGAAGTCTGGGAGGAAATACAAAAGGAGCCTGAATGGGAGAAAATACCAGTCTAAGAGACCGAGGATGAGCCAAGGAAAACAATATATGAAAAACCAATGATTGGGGAAACCGAACCCACGGGATCAATTGTACCCCTAATCATCATGCTCCAAATGCCTTTGGTTACCCCAAGTGACCATATGCCCCAGAGCACATTCGGTGAAGTAATCACAGTGGCCCAAAATTTGAACCTTGGCCCAATACCTCAGCCACCCCCAGAAAATGTTCTAATGGAGGAAGATGTTCTAGCAAATGAAGCTGATGAGGCCAAAGAATAGTAGCAGTAGAATGATGGGGGAATCCCCAAATATATAAATTTTGGATTGACTAATGCTGAGAAGGATGGGGAAATCCCCGAGAATACAGGTGATATTTATACTGGTGGCAAAGAAAACCCAGATATCACAGAGGATGATGCCAGTGTGGCAGAGAACACTGAGGCCTCCAGAGATCAGGAGAAGGAACAGGAACATGAAAAAGAGAAAGAGCCTAATGAAAATGTTGATCCCAAGAATGCATCACCAGATTCTAAAGAGAATCCCAATGCCTAGGTCCTCATAGAAAAGCTTCCCTAGCCACCCCAATGGTTGGTGGAATCGAGGAAAAGAAAAGCCCTGGCAGTAGCAATAGGCATTCTGCTCTCCCCAGCCAAAATGATGGCCTGAAATGCAGAGGCCAAAAAACCTAAGAAGGCTAAGATGGCCCATACCCTCTGAACTGGTCCAACAGGAAGTTCAATTACAGAAATCACAACACCTCCTCTAGATGCTAATGCAACAGTTGTAAGGCCCAAAGATTATACTATTACAGAAGTAGCACTGGAAAGGAGAGACAAGCAGGGTAAATTGGACCTACTGAAGGAGGCCACCAAAGTAATAGAGGCCCGATAAAATAAATAGACCCAGAAGTAAAAGGAGGAAAGAGAAACCAATGCAAATCTCCTTGCACTTCTGGTAGAACTTATGCAACCCCTAGCCGAGGTCCTCCCTGAAGCTTCTACCTCCAAATTACCACTTGCACAGGGTGATGTAGATTCTTTAAGGGCCATGAAGAAGAAGGCCCAGGCTGTGGATAGATGGGTCACTGAATAGATAGCTGTTGTAAGGCAATTTTTGGTGGTGTCCCTCCCAGATCTCTATCAGATTAACATTCTCCTCAGTTAGGCGAAGCCCTCTGCTATTGATTGGGAGAAAGACTTAGAAAAGTACAAAAAATGGAAGGTCAGGTTAGATGAATTTTTCAACACCAGAGAGGAAACCATCATAGAGGTGAGAATTTTGGGAGATGAATCTTATGATTCTCTCTGGGCCCAGTACTCCAGACTTGGCATCAAAATTAAGGTATGCAAGGAATTGGTTAAGGCCCTAAAAGAGAAGGTGACCATGGCCCAATATCCTTTGGGCCTATTCCAAGCATTTGTGATAGGGCTGTCACAAGTCGACCCCTTCACCACTGGGACATGTACCATAGAGGACTATGTCCTCAGCAAGTATGACAAGTGGATGGAGTCCTTGTATCAATCTGTCAGGGACTTTGATAGGGGAAGGTTATCAAGATTATCCAAGATGATGATCTAGGCACATGATTTCATGAAGATGGTAAGTGAATTCTAGGACAGGGCCGGAGAAGTCAAAGAGAAGCTAGAGGTTGTCCGTGGCCAATGGGACAACATAAAGGATATAGATGAAGATGGCGTAAGCCAAGTTTTAGAAGCATTTAAAAATAGTAAAGAGCAATAAGGTCCTCTGAAGTCTGGAGATTTTCATCAGCCGAGCATATTTTATATTCATTATTCTTTGAGCATAAGCTCTTAGATTCCAGAGTTCTAGATCTACAATTTTGTATTCTTTTGGTGACCTACATCCAGGTTCCCTAGAGCTGGCCGATCATTATTAGATAGTTAATAAGGGGTCCTAGGAAGTGGGTGACCCCAACAAGGCATGTCAGCTCAAGGGATGGCTCTAACAGGTGGTCTTCCCAAGGCACCGCTCCAACATAACACCTGGCGAATCAGAGACAGTGAGCCTCTTTTTCATTAATGTGGCATGTAGCCTTGATCCCCAGGGGATTGGATTTCTTCTATTCTCCCTCTGGCTCTATTCTTGAGGCCAATCCTTGCATACCTCCTTTCTTGTCTCATTTTTCTGACATGTCAGACCTCTGTTCTTCTCGAGGTTGTTGTGGCATGGTGCAGGTAGTACAAGCCACTGAAAATTGTATTTTATTGATTGAGTGTAAAGTTAAGTTAGGTTAATTTTAGGTAAAATCTATGTATAAATAACAAGTCCAACCTCATTCCAAGGGTCGAAAGAATTGATGATTTTGCAATCCATAGCTATAGCACTTTCATCATTTTTCATTTCATAGTTCCAGAGCTCAATGCTCCTTAGTTCTTAGAAGTTCTTAGTAGATAGATGCTCTCTTGGAGCCATTGTTGATGTACTCGCCAGTGATGCTGGAAAACCATTAACGAAGAAGGAAGGATTCTTGCAATGTTTTTGTTGGTCTCTTGATCTCTGAGTTAATCCTCTTTTGTGCTATATGTTTCTTATATCCCTTGCTCTGATATTTTAAGTAGATTAACAACCTCATTTTCCCTTGCTATTGAATATATGTGAACTGATGGTTCTGTGTATATTCAGTATTTTAGTGTAGCATGTTAGAGCATGGTTGATGTTTTAAATATATCTGCATGACTATAGGTAGATGGAATATTTCTAACCCTGGCCTATCTTTTGAAGTTTGTTTGGTTAATTAACGAATGCTTGTAGGAAACCCCACTTACCTAAATCCCCGGAGAAGATGAGATGAGATAACCAGTTATCCCCCCAAACAAAATAGTCACACCCCCAACTAAGCTCCTACACCGTCGAGACCCGACTCTCACATTCTTGAAGGCCTAGAGAATCTCATTTCTCTAGACAACCTTTACAAGCAAAGTTGGCCGGTATCCCAGTACCCGATGACAACTTACACCTGTTGGCAGACGCGGTCACAAACCCCTGTCAATAGGTAGGTTAGGTTAGGGGTTTAGGGGAATATTAATGAAATGAATTATATTAAATATATTCATTCAAAAATAGGAATATTAATTATTTAAGATTTTTATTGCTTTAGATAATTAATTAGGACTATAGCCAATTAATTAGATTAATTTAGGCTAGAAGATAGGCTTTGCAAGTGATTTTAAATATAATAGAGATTTATTTAATTGATCTTCTTAAATTAATTACTTTAGCAAGGTATGATTTGGATTGATTTGAATTGAATTGATTGATTTTGATTGGCGAAGGTGATTAATAAAATTTAGTGATTAGATCACTTAGAAAATTAAATCTGATTCGCATGAATTATGCCAGTCGATTGAAAAGTTGTCTGGACATAATTGGGGGTATGGTCACACTTAGGAAAAATAGGGTCTATAGTTAGAGAAGACCAAATCCAGGTGGTTACATGCTCCACTTGTTAGAATGATAGAAAATTACAAATTGACCTGGTAAATGCAATCTCCTATTGTTGATACAGATCAAATTTAGTTTACATGAAAAATATTATCACCTTATTGTCATTGAATAATACCTCTGATTCTTAGTATCCTGTGTTCTTGGTTCTGATAACCAAATTCACCTTTTGTTGTTCTTGAAACTCTCAATCTGATCCATAGATGTGCTTGTTGGATTCATTCATCTTCTCCTCTCTATTCACATCCTTTTTCATCCATGAATAATGAATGATTGAATCATCTATTTATAGATGTTGTTGATCTCTAAGATTTTTTGATCATTAGTGTCCCACACTTAGTCATTTATCTAGGCAGTTTTAGCTGGTCATCACTACAGTCAAGCTATCTAGCATAGTCATTGCTAAGTAGATAATAGTTTCTGGGTCACACGGTTACCAAGTTCATTCCATGCCGAGCGATAGAGTCTTTTTGTGCCGAGCAAGATAGTTTTGTTATGTATGTCAGGATTGACACTAATTTCGAGGTAAACTATTTTGGGCTGACTTATCTAAGCATTTAATGTTTTGAATGCGATAATTACATATTTAAATATTTGATCCCACTACGTGGCATGGAGCCAATCAAAAAATTGGATTTCCCAAGTGGCATAAGAATTTTATCTTGATCGTTGATCTAGATTTAATTGTCAGATCCATAAAGTATATGAAGATTGCTTCTTACCCTAATTTAATAGAGGATATTGAGAAGGTGTATGTGTACATGAGAGATGTGTGAAGGATTGTTTTGATAGAGGAAGCATAGATCTAGTAGAGTGAAAGTGCAGTGAGTAGCAAAGTAAAGATATATCATATTATTAGATCAGAGAAGGTATTAAAAGGAGGAGATCTGTTATCAGCATTAGAGTGCATATCAAAGGATCAGATTTTGAGACATTCTAACAAGTGTATTAGGTGAAATATCTTAACAGAGTGGTTCTAACAGACCTTTCTAAATCTCTTAGCTGAGTGCTTACTTTTTTGTAAGTTTAAATCCTTTTACAAGGTAGATTGTAATGATCTGTAGCTCTTAACCGGATAGACCTTTAACCAGGTAGATTATATATTGTGATCAAATCATGTAGCCCTAACAGGCACACTTTATTGTTGCAGTAGTGAAGTTTTTGTGGGTGTCATCCCCACCCCACTTTTACCTTATTAGGTTTCTAGGTTACCAAAATTATGTGTCTTGTGTTATTTATTTACTGTCATGGATGCTACTAGATGATAGATCAATTACATTTATGTATAATTGTGGATCAGTTTGTTTTAAGAGATAAAAGTTGAAGATCTGATTCACCCCCTGTTCTCAGTATCTTGCTTTCCCAATCTTGTATTTCCAACAATTGGTATCAAAGCAAAGTTTTCCCATAAAGGTTTTAATTAGCTTGAGAGTATAGATCTTGAGATGGATATTTACAAATTGGGTAAAGTCATTGAGAATCAAAAGATTGAAATTCATCTAGCATTGCATCATCTTGAGACAACAAGACAGGAATTGAGAAAGTCCTTGATATCTAGGAAATATTTGGCCAAACAAATGAATGATACTCATTATTAGGAAGAAGACACTACAATTCTATTTTAGAATGGAAACTCTACTGAGAGAGATGCAACAATTTTAGATCTACTAGAAAGGAATAATACATTGTGTGAATAATTCAGAAACTTGAAGACAGAACAAGAAGCACAAACAGTAAGACTAAGTGAAGTAGTGGAGCAAAAGAAGAAAGATGAAGATGAAAACATTGTGGCTGAAGAAGACAAAAGAATGATGACTATCAGACTTGATGAAAGGAAACATGAGGTACAAATGATGACAAATAATCAGGTTGACTTGGTGAATCAACTTCTACTTGCAAATTTGGAGATCAGCAGGAAAGACATGGAAATTGTGAATCTGAGATCTAAGAATAGTCAATTGAAACATGAATAGAGATCTGAGAAAGAAATTAATGAAAGATTGAATAGACCTAATGAATCTTTGAATAATTTTAAAAATCTGATGGAAGCATCAAGGAGATCTAGAGACTCTTCTGGATTAGGTCATATTGAACAACATACATATTCTGAGAAAGGAGAATCATCTAAGATTAGTGAAAAGAGGAATGCAAAGACAAAGAACAACAAGCATGTATGCCATCACTATGGAAAACTAGGACACACTAAAAACATCTACCAAAGCAAGAATGGTAAGTCCAATCCTAAACCTAAGTTCAATGGTTATTGCTTTAACTGTAAAAAGTTTGGACATAAAGAACATGAATGTTGGGAAAAGGAAAATAATGCATCTCCCACACCTAGATTCAATGGGTATTGTTACAACTGTCAAAAATTTGGACATAGAGAACAAGATTACAGATCTAATGCTAAACAATAATGGACATCAAAGACACAAGAAAAAGTACCAAGGAAAGGTAACAATACAATTGGGATTACAACACATGGAATAGTTTTCATTACTTTGGTGAGTATGGGAATGTTCCAGAAAACTGCATAAAGACACATTTTAGAGGAAAATCTAAGAGTTGGATGAATGGAATCCTAGTTTGCTATGATTGTCTAAAAATCAATCACACTAGGAAGGATTGAAAGATAAGGGTACCTGCTCCTACTGTTGAGGAAATTAGAGCACAGATGAATCATACATGGGTAAGAAAAACAAAATGAAGTAGCAGTGAAGTTACTGAAGCTGAGGTCACCCAATCTAATGGATTAGGTGATCACACCATCACTAATTAAGCAAGAATGGTATGTGAGGAATTGTGTTTATATCTCATATCTTTTATTAGTTCCTAACATATAAAGTGCAAAATTCCACATTTGCATATGTTAATATGCATCCGGACATATTTTTGAGACATGTACCTAGCAAAGTCAATATGCACTATAGGTGCCACGAAACGGTATTATTGTACACTGAGACCGAGCTCTCTAGTATGTTCTAAGCTGGTATGGGTTGTGACCGAGAGATAGATGAGTTTTGTGAGTTGGCTGAGGATAGTTGTTTGGCACTCACTCAATGGACATAAAATTTATTGCAAACCTAAATTTTGACCTTTGGAGCCTATAAAGGAATGAGTCGTTCATTACTTATTTTTACCTTGCGATTGAGAATTTCACAGAGTGTTGGAGCAATTTGCGAAATTGATTTCTAAAAAGATCTTTTGAAGACTTCTACAAGGTGTCATTAGCTATCCTAAGTAAAAGTGAAACTTTTGACATCTGCAAGGTATTCTATTCATCATCTTTTGAAACCCTATTTCTTTTGGAATCATGGCTGCTAGTTCTTCCACAACAATGAAGAGTATGGAGAAGGAGTTGCTAAAAGTTCAATTGGTGAGGAGCGACACCTGTGCGCATCCTAATTTCCAAGCAGATCCTGAGAGCACCATCCAGGGTGATCTGACTGGAGCCCTATCATCGATTCCACCTAAGGTACTCATGATTCATGATATTAGGTCATGTTATATGTGCAAGATAAGTGAAGTTGGTGATCATGAGCTAAGAGAATATTACAGCAAATTTTGCAAAGACGTAGCCCTAAAAGATGAACACAAACATTTATCCGAGAGAGGGTTAACTCATGCCCTAGAATTTCTGAGGGATTTTTGAATGGAGTGGATCAAGATTGTTCTGAGTCGTGTACATGACATGAACATATGGATGGAAAGTGGACCAGTTAAGATTAAAAAGGAAATCATCCATCGCGTAACTAGTTATCCAATTCTTAACGGAAAGAGGACAATGAGATGTCAGAGTAAGGAAAACATAGAAGAATTCACTGTATCTATTTGGAATAAAAGAGGGATGATGATCTCTACTACTACAAATTTGGAGCTTGATTTTGTGGTTAGGGTTATTGCTCATAAGTTTTATCAGTCGAGCCGACTGGACAGTGTCTCATGCATTGCAGTCGACCAGGCTTGGAAGATTGTGAAGAAGGATCATACTTATGACCTTTCCAAGCTTCAACTGATGCAACTGGCTGAGAACCTTGCTTCAATCAGAAAGGAAAAGAATTCAATGTGTAAGTTTGGATCTCTACTCATTTGTATATTTTTCTACATACATAATACATTTCCTACTTTTGGAAACATAGTGTGGAAAATAGACAGACCTATTACACAGAAAATTAGTGCATTTATTCAGCAATTAGGTGATAATTTTAACAATGTGATGGGAACATATTTTGTTGAATTTAAGAAAAAGATGAGATTAAGGAGTAGAATTCCCAGATCACTTGTTGAGAAACACTATGAGGATGTATGTTTTCTAGTAGACACAAATTTCACCTATGTGTTGGAAGTAGTGCTGAGGGTATCATGGCTAAGGCCATTACCTTATGAAGTGAATATTGATAAGACATCTATAGCTATAATAGCTCTATTGGCAGAGGAAATTGATGGGCAGAAATTTTTTTTGGAAACTATGAAGAATCAAAGTCCAAAATCTCAATGGATTTGAAGGCTGGCACTATGGAGAGGAAAAGGAAAAAGATTGTCAAAAATCTGAAGAAGATGGTTGGAATTGAGAGTGATGAAGAAGTAGAGGATGCACCTTTTGGTTTATCAATAGGACATGGAGAAGATATGTCTAGTGAAGAAGAAGAGAGTAAACCTGAAGAGGATATCACTATCAAAGGAAAAGGGAAGAAGCCAATAGTTTCCAAGGAAACTAAACCAAGTCAAGAAAAACCTAAGGCTAACCCTCCTGTTGCTAACCAGCCTAGGAAAAGGGCATCAAATGTTTTTTCAAAAGCCAAGTCAACAAAGGTATATACAAAGAAGAATGCTAGTGAGAGCAGTTCAGGAAAGAGAAAACAAGTTGAAACTAAGGCACTATCGAGCAAGCTTGAGAAGAGACCAAGGAGAAAACTAATCTTGGAAGAAGAAGAAGATGAGGAGAAGATAGATACTGATGAGCCTTGCAACATACCTATAGCATCACATAAACCAATGACCAATATTGATGAGGTATGAAAGAATATTAGGAGTACAACTGGTTTAGCAAGATTCAAATTTATAAAGTATGAGAAGAAAAGCATAGCAAACAAGCATAAGATTAAGGAAGCATTACTAGATGTGATGTGTATGTACAAAATGACACTTGTAGAGATAGGAAATATTATTCCTATAGAACTTTATGATATTTTATCACAAAAGTGGCAGTATGCTTTAATGACCAAAAGATAGATAAGGGAAGGAACACTAGCTAAGGTTATTCCTGATCTAACCAAGAAATAGATAGAAAAATTTATTGAACAATATCAAAGGAAGTTTATTGCTAAACAAAGAGCCTATGCAATATTGAAGAATGATGTTGAAGGAGTAGTTCATCAGAGCACCAAAATATGGAAGGAAACCTTTGGGTTAATCACTAAGAAGGCCGATGAGAAAGGTGAAGGCACCTCAGAGTCGAAGGAAATGGAAGAAGAAACTTCTACTGATCAAGATGAGACTGAGATAGAACCACAAAAGGAAATAGGAAATGGGAAAACCATATATTTGACAATGGACAGTCCCATTGACACTACACTTGGAGAGAATAGAAATGTGGATGTCGAGGATCAGAATGAGCCAGCAGACACAAGTGTGCAATCGCCCATTCATACAACTAAGGCTGAGATAGAGATAGAAGGAGAAAAGGAGGTAATCAATACTAATCCATCTATTTTAGAGGTTGTACATATATTTTTAGAAAGTGGAGATAAGATGGACAAAATTGAAAATAAGCCTACATAACAAGAGGCTATACAAGCGTTGGTGGATCTACCACACTCATCTACTCCCACTGGACCCAAAATAGGAAGTATACCTGACCCATAGTAAATCTTGACTCAGATGAAGGAAGCAATTGAAATTGATACTGACAAAGGAAAAGATATCACAGAACCTGAGCTGAGTATCAACTCACCAAAGCTCAAGAAGAGGAAGTTAAACAAGAAAAAGTCACCAAGCTTAAATGTCACATTGGATGAAGTCATTGTGATTCTTAAATGGGATACTGAGAGTTTCACATATGAGAAGATTCAGACCCTTCAAGACCTACTAAAACAAGAGGAAATGAAGAGGGAACAAAAGCATAAGCAATTTTTGCATGACATAAAGGATATGTTCATTAAAGCTTTTGATATGGAAGATGAAAATCAGCAAGCACACTTACTAGAACAGTTAGTTCACATTGTGCAGAAAGTTACTGATGAAAATATTGAGGCAAATGAAAAATTGATGGAATGGTCCGAGAGAATATTTGAGAACAAAGTATTAGAGAAGATATCTGGAGAGATTTCCACCAAATAGGTTGAACTTTATTCTCTTGTTGAGATTCTAGAGGAAGTTGCAAATAATGTCTTTTCATTATACAAAAGATTATGTGATGATACATTATTTACAAAGGAGAATCAACAGCTTATTGAGAATTTTCATCTAGATATGAAGTCAACAACAAGTTCATTGAGTGTGCATGCTAGTTCTAGCTCCATACATTTTGATAGGTTAACTCATGCACAGAGGAGATTAGCCGAGCTTATAGTTGAAGATGGCCGAATCAGGGCCAAACTAATAAAAATTTAGGCTAATTTGATACCTCATCTAGAGTTTATTTAGAAGGAACTCACAACTGCACAAGAATTGGTCAAGAGAGATTCTCATCTCTCAACTATAGATAGTTTGGTAAGTCTAGCTTTCGAGCTAGAAGTTAAGTTGGAGGTTATGAAGTTAGTTAAGGATAGTTGGGATACATCTTTTGCATTGATTTTACAGCTTCATTAACCATTTTTGGACAAATACAACTTAACCCCTACAACTATCAGTGACAAAAACAAGGGGGAAACAAGACAGGAAATAGGAAAGGAACTATCTTTGTTGAAGGCATGTATATTATGTATGAAGTATGAAGTATAATCTAAGGGGGAGTACATTGTGTACTTAGGAAAATTTTGTGAATGTAAATGATAAGTGTTTTTGCCACTAATATCAAAGGGGGAGATGTTTTATCTCTAATTTTTGTTAATCATTAGTGTCCCACACTTAGTCATTTATCTAGGTAGTTTTAGCCAGTCATCACTGCGGATGAGCTATCCAGCACATTCGTTGCTAAGTAGATAATAGTTTCTGAGTCACACGCTTACCAAGTTCATTCCATGCCGAGCGACGGAGTCTTTTTGTGCTGAGCAAGACAATTTTGTTATGTATGTCAGGATTGACACCAATTTCAAGGTAAACTATTTTGGGCTGACTTATCTAAGAATTTAATGTTTTCAACAGGATAATTATGCATTTAAATATTTGATCCCACTATGTGGCATGGGGCCAATCAGAAAATTGGATTGCCCAAGCGGCATAAGCATTTGATCCTGATCATTGATCTAGATCTAATTGGTAGATCCGTAAAGTATATGAAGATTGCTTCTTACCCTAATTTAATAGAGGACATACAGAAGGTGTATGCATACATGAGAGATGTGCAAAGGATTGTTTTGATAGAGGAAGCATAGATCTAGCAGAGTGAAAGTGGAGTGAGCAGGAGAGTAAAGATATATCATATTATTAGATCAAAGAAGGTATTAAAAGGAGGAGATCCATTATCAGCATCAGAGTGCATATCGAAGGATCAGATCTTGAGACATTATAACAAGTGTATCAGGTGAAATATCTTAATATAGTGGTTCTAACAGACCTTTCTAAATCTCTTAGCCGAGTGCTTACTTTGTTGTAAGTTTAAATCCTTTTACAAGGTAGATTGTAATGATCTGTAGCTCTTAACCGGACAGACCTTTAACCAGGTAGACTACATATTCTGATCAAATCTTGTAGCCCTAATAGGCACACTTTATTGTTGTAGTAGTGAAGTTTTTGTGGGTGTCATCCCCACCCCATTTTTACCTTATTAGGTTTCTAGGTTACCAAAATTATGTTTCTTGTGTTATTTATTTACTGTCATGGATGCTACTAGATGATAGATCAATTACATTTATGTATAATTGTGGATCGGTGTGTTTTAAGAGATAAAAGTTGAAGATCTGATTCANTTCCCCCCCCCCCCCCCCTCTCAGCATCTTGCTTTCCCAATCTTGTATTTCCAACAGGATTGACTTCATTAAGTTTTGAGAAAAACAACATTAACTCTAAGATCAGGTTTACAACTTGTACCTAGATCTCCTAGTCTGTGTGTTTCAAATTAGTTAGACTGATTAAAGTACTTACTGTATATGCTGGAAATCTACCTATTGGGAGCACATTCAAACATGCAAATGTTAGAGATATACATCAATAAATTACATTAACATATCTAAGAACATACTCTAAAACAAGACTTCCATCATAACCTCGGATGAGCTGAACAAGTGCACCCAAGCCTTGTTGATTTTATCTTAGAGAGGTTTGTAGGTGTGCTCTCCCAACACAATATTTAAATCCCACTAGATTGATTGAAAGCAACTAAGAGAGTGAATAACTCAAGAGCAAGTATGAGGAACTTGTCTCAAGTCTTCATCAAACATGATAATGCAAGGCTAATACTAAAATGATATGCAAGATTCAATGAAAATAAACTAAGTTCAT
>MU225079.1:4152521-4169578 GCA_018584345.1 Thuja plicata
AGAAGAATATAACAAATATAATTAATTAAAATTAACTATAATGTTATGGGAATATTAATTAAATTAATATAAGGATGATTTTGGACGTCTACATTTTGCCCCTCTTTGATGCATCGTCGAAAGTGACATTGTGTCAAAAAAAAGAAAATAAGATGCCCCAAAGAGGTTAGAAAACCTACGGTAGCGAGAGCGAAGGAGGGTGCCCCCTCAAGAAAATAATAGGAAAAAATACAATTTTTTAATAAAATTTTCTCAAAAAGGCAAGAAAATAGGGAAAGCAGACCAGTTGCATGGTGTGTCTAGAAAAAATGAGGACCAGAATGGGAAAAGGGGAGACCGACGGAAGAAATGGGTCCCAAGGGGCTATAAATAGTCCACCGAGGCCCATGGACAAGTCACTTTCACTCACAAAGAGAAAAAAGAGAGAAGAAGAAGAGAGCAATGGCAGTGCAACGAGAGCGAGCACAGCATGGGAAGCGCGTCTGGGTACACTAGCGGCCTATAGATGCGGGACCACCAGTGAGTAGTCAAGCACCAACTATGTCATTTATGCATTTAATATTTTGGGAGGGTAGTTAGGTGCAATAAATGCCCCTAAACAGACATGCAGCGCAGACAGCGATCGCCTTTCTGCCGTCTATGCAAACGACGATCAACAGACCGCCATCCTCACATATGACCAACAGGCAACAGTCATCTGCGTAGACAGAGATTCGACTGATCTCTGTCTACGAGGGCAGTGGAGGACAAAAGACGCAGCGGAGATGGCAATGTATAACACCGCCGTATGCATGGCAAGGGAAGCGGCAGCCTAAACCGTCATCTTCGCAGACTGACGTCTACAAAGATCCACCGGCTTTGCAGACTAGCGACTATGAAAGTTCACCGTCTGCAAGGGTCAACTGCCATTTGCGTAGATTGACCCAAAAATAGAAGAAAAGGGAGGAGGAAGAGAAAAGACAAGGGTTCAGGAGTATTTTTCAATGCCCCGAACAAGCCTGGGACATTTTTTGATGCCCCAGCATGCTATCTGATTGCTAACATGTGCTTGCTGACTACAGGAGGAGACTATTACATTTCAAGCCAGGGAGTGCTACCTAGTGACCATGGAGCTGGAGCAGCACCAGACGGAGGCAGAGTGGGGAGTGGTGATACTATGTGGACTAGAGCACGTGTGACATTGGCTGCATCTTCAAGCACATAATGCGCTCATGTCTGCATTTATAGAGAGGTGGCACAGTACCACCTCGAGCTTCCACTTCCCTATAGGGGAAGCGACTATCACCCTCCATGATGTATGGAGGATCTACAGAGTGCCCATTCGGGGGCTTATACCAGATTACTGTGTGGAGGGATCAGAGCCCTATATGGAGATGGCCCTGAGATGGAGGTTTACAGATCTACCGATTACACGAAAGTGGATGTCATGGATAGGAGCGATGACCATGGAGCCACAGCCATGGTGACTAGCTCTATATCTAGCAGGATTGATAGGGGGCATCTCATGCCTGATCAAGTAGGCAAGGGGTTCCCTATAGGCTAGGCACAAGTGCAGAGTAGTATGGTCAAGGATAGTGACCAGTACTACTGGGGATACGTCATCCTTGGTCAGTTATACTATGATCTGAATATGTGCACCTACCGCAGGGGTAGGGAATTAGGTCCTAGATATACGCTCTTATTAGTATGGGCATGGGAGCATATAGCGATCACACAACGGATCAGACATTAGGAGACCCAAGTGGCATATGAACCCTTTGCGTGCAAGTATAGGTTGCCGATTAGTTACGAGGCCATATATTTAGTGGGATACTCATGCAGGAGACTTGATCAGATGGGGGCTATACTATGGGCACCCTATGCAGGATGCGAGGTGTGGGGTCATGAGATCCCATAGCAGGATGGGTATGCAGAGGATGGATTCTATGATTCATATTACATGAGGTTCATGCAGACTGACTGATGGCTGTTTGGGAGGACAGCGTACATGATATCATGATATATGCCATCCAGGGTACGGAGGTAGATGGGCCAGGTGTAGGAGGTAGTACCGGATGGGTTTCCCCATCCATTGGTTACCCAAGAGGTAGGGAGTGTATGGGGGATGGGTGCAGATCCGTGAATAGCCCAAGCATCATTCATGGGCATGATCAAGGTCCCCTGGATCAGGGCTCGGGAGTTACTACAGGATGCAGGGGTAGTTCCTGCATATGCACAGTGGTGGGCAGCGCACAGACCTATGAGACTGACAGTGCCGAGGGTTGTTCAGGATGATGAGCAACCAGGGGTCAGAGGAGACAGAGGAGGACAGGAAGATGATGATGATGATGAAGGAGGAGATGGAGGGGCTAGAGGGAGGAGAGTCTGGCCCAGGGTGGTAGTGCCACAGTGAAGGGGCAGGTGCAGATACTAGTAGGTGGGCAATCGCCTATCATACCCAATGTGCAGGTACAGGGGCAGGATCTGCCATAGGGGCCACCACAGGCACCACAAGGGCCACCATAGGGGCCACCACCATAGGGACCTCCATCAGGATAGGGACCACTAGCGGGCTACATAGCCTAGGAGACACACAACACAGTCGTAGTAGAGCAAGATAGCCTGCGGACTGAGCTAGGGAGAGTTTAGGGATTATTGGCGACATCTCAAGCGAATGAGGTGAGCGCACAGGCTGAGATTCTATAGTTATAGGGATTATTAGCCATAGCACATGCTACAGCCAGTAGCCTATAGATAGAGGTGACCCAAGTTTAGAGAGAGCTATCACAAGAGACAGCTTGAGGGGACAGTGTGCAGTGGGCACTAGACATTTTACAGGCTTGGGTGGATAGCAGGGAGTTTGCGGTGATAAAGGAGTTTGGGGACTGCGAGGAGGAGCTGGCATATATTTTAGCATAGATAGTAGCTATGACAGTAGAGTAGGATTTAGCATGAATATGTGCCAAGGATTACAGGGTAGACCGCGATATAGCGTGGCTGGCAGACAGTGCGGCAGGGTTGGGTCAGATGATAACTGATGCCATGGCAGCTCAGAGAGAGGCAGGCTGTAGAGGCTGAGAGGCCATGTATTATATGGGGCTTTACCATGGAGCAGTGCCAAAGGAGGCACAAGAGCCTGCATATTCTGAGAGGGCATAGTCATATAGCACAGGTCAGGCATCACAGGGATTAGTGGGGTTACCACCATGTCCCAGCAGGGGAGCAGGACCATCACAACCACCGCCATGACACTTCTCAGACTTTTTGGATTCACAGTTTTGACACATTTTTGACACATGATGTATGATATGACACTTTTTGATATATATATATATACATGGACTATTTTTGGACTATGGGACTCTGATGCATGGATCGTTGTAATTTTATATGCTTATATGATGGGATGCACTTATGATGTTATATTTACAGTATATGATGCTTATGATTGACATGTAGGATGAGATGAATATATGATGATACTGACAAATTTGTGATGCAGGGATGAGATGCAAATATATATGTATAGATGTGATGTGATGTGTTAATGCTTATATTTTATCATGTATGGATGTAATGTAATGATGTATGTATTTATGATGCTTTATGAAATGAATGAACCCTAAAAAGATGTTATGGATTTTATGGATGTAACTAATGGAATGCAAGATGCAAATGGTACTATATGATGGTTAGAAATGTATAATGCTAATGGAATGATAATGCAACTATAAATGAATGAACAATGTACATAATGAACTAAATGAGCAATGCAAATGATTTAATTTAATGTACTAATAATGAACATTGCAACTAAATGAATGAATAATGTAATGTATAATGGCTAATGATGAATGAAATGAATGCAATGTGAGACTAAGGTATGATGACTAATGATTAATGGATGAAATGCAATATGAAACAAATGAACAATGCAATAGATAATGACTAATGATTAATAAACTAAAATGAACAATGCAATAGATAATGACTGATGATTAATGAATGGAATGAATGCAATATGAGACAAATGTATAATGGCTAATGATTAATGGAATGAACAATGCAATGGATTAATGACTAATGTTTAAATGAGGACACTATTTTTTGTGTGTATCACAATAAGTCTGATAAAATCACGTAGGTGACCAAATAAGAGAATAAATAAAAACCTTTGCCAAGAGCAAAATCATAATGCAATATGACCTAACTACTATGCAAAGACTAACTACATGATAATAGTGGGATTGATACCATGTTAATGTTGGAGAGCACACCCTAGTTTGATATTGCAAAAGGAGTTATGCACCATGTGCTAGAAAACACAAGTGACATGGTTCCTTTGCGTGGACTAGACTCTCAGACAAATAGGTTGTTAGGAACAAGAATGCGAGATATCAAGTATGATGAGAGCTATGAAATGTTACTCATGAGGAGACGGAGTACATCTAGATATTTTGAGGGATTTGAGATGCATGAATCCTTCCCCCAATGAGGCATACATAGTCATAACCGAATATCAAAACATAAATGCACTAAAAAACTATGACAAGCAAATCATACCATAAAGGACACGTATTTTACTAGATACTCACCATAACAAACTAAGATATAAAAGATCGAGGCTGTCGCGATAAGGACATAGTAAAAAATAAGATAAAATCAACAAAAAGGCATCCTGACCAAGTGGTCATTCAGTCCAAAAGTTCTTGCCATGAACAATTTTGATGTGAGGATTGATAGAACAGACAACACCGGAAGGATGCATCCTGATGGGCCAAAGATTGATTGATAGAAAATGGAAATTCGCTGGCAATTGCTTGTGAATAGAATGATCATTAGGAAAGTCAGTTTTGATTTGGTAAGCTCAGTCGTGCGGGAATCATTATTGCAGAAGTGAGAAGATAGTCAAAGAACTACCTGCACAAATATGGGTAGCGACACTTATTATGAAAGGCGATGCAAGCTTTATAGACAAATGGTGGAAACTGATGGTGGTTCTGACTACACATGGTGCCTGAAATAGGTTTTCACCATGGTACTTATCCATTGCACCATTGAAGTGGTTTTCACAGATGGACTGATTTTATTTTTCTCTTTCTCTTTTTTTTATTATCTTTTCAATCTTTTGCATTTTTTATGCTTTTTGATTTTTTTTTTAATTTTTTTTCTTTTTTTCTTTTTTTAATGTTTTTGGATTTTCTGCTTTCTAATTTTTGAATGTTTTTGGATTTTTGAAAAAAAAAATTGTTGTACAATGGACTATGAACTGATCAAGCATAGAAGCGCTTGAGATGTACAATATTTACAGGATCAAGGAGTGGATCTCCCTCTAGGGACGTGATTTGATAAGCGCCTGAACCATAGTTTGCTGTAACAATGAAGGGACCCAACCAATTAGGTTCAAACTTCCCTTTCTTCTCACGGTTCTAGAGATTCTTCATATTATGTTGTAGGACAAGATCACCAACCTCAAACTGATGAGGTTTGATCCTTTTTTTGAACTGAAGGCGAAGGTGATTTTGATACACGTGGAGGTGGTCTAGGGCATTGAGGCATCTCTCATCGAAGAGTTCCAGCTCTTGCAAGTGGGAAACTCTATATTCTTCTTTGGACAATAGATTCTTGAGAGAGATTTTGAGGGAAGGGAGCTCAATTTCAATGGGTAAAATAGCCTCAGTACCATAAACAAGGGCAAAGGGAGTGGCTCCCATGGGGGTTTGAATGGAGGTGTGGTAAGCCCAAAGGGCAGGATTGAGGCGAAGGTGCCAATCACGGCCAGCTTCATTGACTATCTTCTTGAGGATTTTGAGGATGGTTTTATTTGTAGCCTCAGCTTGACCGTTGCTTTGCGAAAAGTACTTGGAAGAGGTATGGTGGGTAATGTTGAATTTCCTACATAGCTCTGTGACATCCTTGTTCTTGAAAGGTCATCCATTATCAGTAACAATGTCCTAAGGAATGCCATAGCGACAGATAAGATAGTTCAAAATAAACTTCAAAATCTATTTTTCAGTAGTGTAGGTGAGATTAACAGCTTCAACCCACTTGGTAAAGTACTCCATAGTAGCTAGGATGTATTTATGGTCATTAGATGAATTAGGGAAAATTTGGCCAACAAGGTCAAGACCCCAACGTGAAAAGGGCTAAGGGGTGATGGTGGGTTGGAGTGATTGGGAGGGAGCGTGTATCAAGTCATCATGCTGCTGACAAGGCACACACTTCTTCACATAATTGTAGGCATCTTGCTCCATAGTAGGCCAGTAATATCCAATGCGTAACAGCTTTTTGGCCAAAGTAAGTCCACTAGAGTGGGCTCCACAGATTCCTTGATGTACCTCCTCCAGGGACGTTTGTGCGTCATCAGAATTTAGACACCTTAAAAGAGTTCCATTGAAATGTTTTTGAAAGAGGGTATCAGCAAGGATTGTGTAGTGAGAAGTGCGGCAAATGAAAGTTTTGTGTTGATTGGGGGTTAAAGTAAGCAGGGTATGTCAATCGCGTAGGTAGGAATACACTTCTTGGTACCACGGGGAATTGGGATATGCAATTTCACACACCATTTCAGAATTCGGCTTGTCATAGGCAGGGACTGTAAGATTATCAACAAGAAACTCACACTGTGCACTGTGTTCTGGCATAGTGATCAAGGACCCAATTGTTGCCATGGCATCTGCTGCTTTGTTGTTCGTGCAAGGGATCTGTTGGAAGGTTAGTTCAGTAAAATGCATCTTGAGATCTTCAACTGTCCAGTGATAGGGAAGAAACTTGTCATCCTTCATTTAATATTCATCCATAACTTGTTTGATAACCAATTGTGAATCACCAAGAACCAATAGGGTGAGAATCTGCCATTATATGGCCTGTCCAAGTCCAAGTACAAGGGCTTCATATTCTGCAATATTGTTGGTACAAGGAAACTGTAATTTGAAAGATGTAGGGATGAGATCCCCTTTTGGTGTAACAAACAAGATTCCTGCCCCTGATCCCTTCTGAGTGAAGGATCCATCAAAATACACCTTCCACAGTGGACTTGGGGCAAGATTTAAGACTGATTCATCTGGAAAATCTATGATCAGATGGTGTTTACCATCAACAGGTGCTTCAGCTAACTGATATGTAATCACTTGTCCTTTGATGGCCTTTTGATCCACATAAACAATGTCAAACTCACTAAGGATCATGACCCATTTTGTTGTACGACCAGTAAGAGCAGTGTGTGCCAGGAGATACTTGAGTGGATCAATTTTAGCAACAAGATGAATCTTATGATTGAGCATATAATGTTGTAGCTTCTATGTACATAAAACAATGGCTAAACATGCCTTCTCAATTAGGGAATAATTCAAATCATAGCCAATAAGAGTTCTACTGAGATAGTAAATTGCTCGCTCTTTGCTAGTGTCATCTAGTTGTGCTAAGAGGGATCCCAACGTGACCTCTGTAGCAGATATGTACAAAATCAGAGGGTGACCAGAAATAGGTGGAACTAACATGGGTGGATTAGCTAGATAACCTTTCAGTTTCTCAAATGCATTTTGACACAAGAAATCTCACTGAATCTTGATATTCTTGTGCAGAAGATGGGAGAACGGATGCACCTTGTCAGCCAACTGTGACGTGAATCTTTTGATTGATTATAGTTTGCCTTGTAAACTGTGTAATTTATTCAATGTTTTGGGTGGTGGCATCTCTAAGATTGCTTTTAATTTCTTTGGATCAACTTCTATTCCATGTCGTGACACAATGTATCCCAACAGCTTACCAGATTGTACTCCAAAGACACACTTTTTGGGATTCAGCCTAAGCTTATATTTTTCCAATCGCTCAAAGATGGTAGTAAGGATAGGAATATGTGATTCCCTTGTTTTGTATTTGCCTAAAAGATTTTCCACATAATCTTCCATGATGACATGAAAAAGGTCATGAAAGATGGTAGGCATTGCTCGTTGATAAGTGGCTCTGGCATTTTTAAGACCAAAAGGCATCACTTGATAACAAAAAGTACCCCAAGGTGTTGTGAAGGCAGTTTTGTGTTGGTCTTTTGGTGCTATCCTGATCTGATTATAACCTGAGAATCCATCCATAAGTGACAACATTTCATGTCCTGTCGTCAAGTCCACTATAATGTCAATATTAGCGAGTGGAAAATCATCCTTGGGACATGCAAGGTTTAGGTCTCTAAAATCAATGCAGATGTGAATGCCCCTAGCAAGCTTACCTATTGGTACAATATTAGAAATCCATTTAGGATAATAAATTGTTTTGATTACTTCAGCATCTAGCATCTTCTGAAGCTCTACTTTGACTACTAATGCAACTTGAGGATGCATCTTGCAAAGCTTCTGCTTAATAGGTTTTACATTTGGATCTACTACAAGATGATGCATGACAAGATATGTATTGAGCCCGGGCATGTCTTTGTAGGTCCAGGCAAAGTTGATTTTGTGCTTATGCAAAAATGTTGTCATGTCTTGCTTTTCTTGATCACTGAGAGAAGCTGCAATGTAAGTGATATGTGGATCTTCTTCTGTGCCTAGGTTGATTGGAATAGTATCTTCAATGATCATAGAGGACACTTGTAGTTCTGATGATATAAATGGCAAGTCAGCCTCTCCCTCCTCTAGTGCCTCAGAAATGTTTTCACTAGAGGAAGCATCCTTTATTTTGTCTTTTTCTTCATCCTTAGGAGCCTACAAGAGGTTTTCACCAGAGGATGTATGTTCATTTTTTTTTTTTTCCATGTTTGCTACTGAGAGAGTTGACTTGGCTACCGAAGTAGGCTTGTTCATTGTAGTGTATATGATTTTTATTTTCTCAGAGATTCTTAAGTCCAAAGAGGGCTAAAACTACCTCATCCGAATTGCATATGTCCAAAGCTAGTGGTGAGTCTTGCTGATCCCAGTCAATTAATTTAGGGTTTGTGAGGGGTAGACAAGGGGATGAAAGGTCAGCTTGGGTAATGGTGAAGACATTATTATTTTCATTTAAGTCATCTTCAATATATTGGAAGGGAATTTTGAAGAACTCTTCCTTAGTTTCTGAACCTGAGGCAGCTAAACAATAATCCTTAGCGAAGTTAGTCTTAGTTTCTATGGAACCCAATCCATGTCCTTTAGGATAACCATTAGCTGTTATGATCTTCTTCTTTCCTGTTTCATTAGCTCCAAGACCAGTACCATGATATCCCATGTTTTCAATAATGGGAGTAACTTTAGGATACTTTCCTTTAGGGAAAGTTACAAGTTGCTCTTCTTCATCATTATAGAGCCAATCAAGGACACTATACTCCATGTGTTCATCTGATAAGGACCCCCAATGTTCAAAAATAGTTGACTTGTAGTGCATAAGTGCTTTATCCTTGGAGAGGGGTAATGGTGATGGTCTTCCATAGGAATTTGGAGACAAGGGGAGTTTTCCAATACATAGAGCACTTTCAAATTTATACTCTCCCATGCCTTGATCTGTGAATGTGGCCTTTGCTTCAGATGAGGAGGGTTTGTCTTCAGTGGCTTTTTCCTTAGTGACTTTTTCCTTTCCTTTGGATTTATCAATTGATGTTTTGGATGCCTTTTCTGAAATAAGGCTTTCTTGATTGAAATGTCGGCCAAACTCATTCAACGGACAGTAATTAGCTTGTTTGCCTTCCAATCTTTTGCAATATTGAAAAGGCTCAGGATCTCCAGGAATTGTGATTTATCTACCGTGATGTGGGAACTTCAGATATTGATGATAGGTAGAGGGTACACCTTTGATAGCATGTATCCATGGATGTCCTAGCAAGATGTTATAAGGTAGATCTAGATCCAATACATGGCAAATAGTTTCAATTAGGGTCAGGCCCACTTGTAAGGGCAATGTGATCAATCCCTTGCTTTCTCATTCTTGATCATCATAGGATTTTATTGTAATTCTCTTGTCTGCATCAATGAGGTCCTCAGAAAGATCGATGTTACGAATCATTTTCAATGTGCACAAATTTAGGCTAGATCCACCATCTATGAGGACTCATTTTACTCTTGTGGAGAAGATTTTGCCTTTTATATGGAGGGATTTATTATGATGAGGATCAGGACCAATAAAGTCCTTATCAGTGAAAACTAGATGTTCTTGCACGGCTAGGTTTCCTATCATGGCTTTGAATTGTGCAGCGTTGATGTTCTCAAGGACACGGGATTCATTTAGAGCTTTATCAAGGACTTCTCTATGAATTGGTGAAGTGGTCAAGAGCTCTAGGATGGATATCTGTGCAAGAGTCTTTTGTAATAGGGCCAAAAAGTCAAAGTGCAAACCAGGTCAAGCGGCAGTAGATGGTGCAGCTAGTGGATTTGTAGATGTAGAAGGTTTATCAACAGCTTGAACAGTGACTCTGGGTCTTCATGTAGTAGCATTACAATCAACAGCTTTGAGTATTATGGTATTAACATGCATGTCAACTTCTTCAATGCGGCCACAAAGAGAGTCAAATCCAAAGATATCATTTTCATTTAAACTCCCACATGTTCGATCATGGCCTGTAATAGTATTGGTAGAATAGTCATATGGGATTGTGTTTGATGTATTATTTTGATTATGAGGTGGGAAAGGTTGATTTTAGACTTTGAGTTTCGCATTAGATCAGGATGCATTTTGACCTTCAACTTCAATTTTCCCATCTTCAATGAGGTCTTGCACAAAGTGTCTAAGCTTCATGCATTTCTTGGTATCATGTCCCTTGATGCAATGATAATCACAATACTCATTATCCCTATACCAAATAGGTTTAGGTTGATTCTCATCAAAAGGTTGAGTATTTGGGTAAACTATCATTCCTTCATCCATGAGTTGTTTGAAGATCACATCTAAAGGCTCTGCTAAAGCTGTGAATTGTCGTCATTGTCGATTATCATTGTTTTTGTTGGTATTGTTATTATTGTTGTAGTTGTTGTGAGGGAACAAGAATGATTGATTGCGCGGTTGTTGATTATTGTTCTGATTGTTGTTCTGATTCTGATTGTTGTTTTGATTCTGATTGTTCTGATTGTGTTGATTCTGATTCTGGTTTTGGTTGTTGTTGTGATACTGATTTTGGTTTTGATTGTTATTGCAATTTTTTTGATTGGTATTGTTGGATGCTTGAACATTTTGAACATGTTTGGCATCAGTCACTCTGTCATTTACAACTCCTTTGTTCTTACTCCAGAATTTTGGTTTATCATTATTGGATGGAGTATAATGTTTGATGCTACCTCTTTGCAAAAGGCCATCTTCAATGTATTTTCCCTTCTTGACAAGGGATTCAAAGGTGTCAAGTGAAGCCATTTTCATTTGGAAGGACATCTCAGAGATTAAATTCTTTGTGAAGATGTCGATCAAGTGACTATCAGGTATTTTCCATGGCATACGATTTGCAATATGTCTCCATCATTGTAAGAAACTAGCAAAGGTTTCTCCATTCTTTTGTTTAGTATTGCACAAATCGCTGAGTGTTGCTTGATGCTCAATGTTATAAGAATATTGTCCAAAAAATTTCTCTGCAAGGTCAGAGAAGGTAGAGATTGACCCATAAGGAAGGGCCATGAACCATTCCAATGCTATGCCTCCAAGACTCCTAGTGAAGAGTCTTTTTAAATAATTCTCGTTATAGGCAACCTCTTGACATGCGATGTAAAATTCTTTGAGATGTTGGAGAGTACATGTCTCACCTTTGTATTTCTCAAATTTGGGCATCTCAAATTTTTGTGGGAATGGTTGCATTGTGATAGATTTGTTAAATGGGTAGGGACAAATTTCTTCAAAATAAAACTCCTTCTTCCCCCCACTTTGTAAACCTTGTACAATGCTTTTGAGCTCATTGAATTGTTGGGTGAAATCTAGGGTATTCTATGTGAAAAAAGGGGGTACATAACCTCCACCTCCTCCAAATTGTGCAGCTGAAAATCCTACGGAGGTCATACCAATGGTAGGAGGAGGTACATATTGATAGGCTTGTGATGTACTATTTGTAGATGTTTTTTTCCCCATCATTTGAAACAAAGATGAAGACAAAGGCATGGAAATTTTTTGTATGTTGTTGACATTAGCACTTGCTCCTTGAGTCGGTGTCGTTTGAGTGCTATTATGTGTAGTATTGTTTGGCAAAGCACTTATGATCTGTTGGATTTGTTCAGGTGTCAATTGGGGTATTGATGTGATTTTTGATATAGGTGTTGATATTGGTATTGATGTGGGAGGTTCACTAATAGGTCCTTTACCAATGTCACATGATGACATAGCATTTGAAGTAGAAGCCATGGCTGCAGTAGCGACAGAAGTGACTTTAGTGACATTTCTGGTAAGGAGTGTTTCATCAAAGTCAATAAAAACTGTGACACCATTATGAATGAGATTCAAAAATATCTCATCACTGTTATGCAAAATGGCCTTCTCAACCATTTCCAAATTGTAGGGGTCTCTAAGGAAGTCAATCCCTTGGGTGGGTCTTTCTTCTTGGTCCACTAATTCCATTTCTTTGGCCACTTCTTCAGCTTGTACCCCACTTCCATTAAAGTATTGTGTGGCAAATGGGTTCTCTTCACGATTGACAGTGTTGAATGTTGTTCACCTCATGTTTCTAGCTCAGGATCGAATGACAACCATACAATGGTAGAAGAATGAAAGACAAGGAGATGTAGGAGATGAAATGGAGCAAAGATCTTTGATTGGATTTGATTGGATTTTGATTGGATTTGATTGGATTAAGGATTGATTTGATTGATTGGATAATTGATTTAAAGGCTTTTGGAACAAAACCTAAGCATGTTAAACCTTATGATGATACAAACACAAAAGGATTTAAAGTAATACTTGTTCTACTTAAAGATGGACTTGTGATCTCAAGCAAAATGGGACATTACTAAGGGATTTAAATTACTTGAGACAGACTGACGGTCTACAAGTAATGTTGTGTTTGTTTGAGGATGAAGGTTTATGATACTTTTATTAAGGTATTTCAACCTAAAGATTTGATTTGATTTTGATCTAATGCTCCAAAGGAAGTATGATGATGGAAGAAATCGAAGAATGATCCAGAAGCCAGGTGTTACCTAATAGTATTGTTCAATGGTGACAAATGCTCTATTGATTGAAAACTTGGGCATGAAATTGCAAACTTTATTGTTGTAGAGGATTTTGTCAAGTTTCTCACGATGTTCAATCCCTTGTTTAATGGATGTTGCAATGTGTTGGAATTCCTTGGATTTACGGGTGGTTTCTTTTTTCTCTCTAAGGACTGGAGATGTGGGAATTTTTACCTTCTTATGCTTCTTAAAACTAGTCATGTCATGGAAAAATTGATTTTGGCCGAATGAATGAATGATCTAGGACAAAATGGTTCTAGGGTCCTATAGACAGTCAAATTTTGATTATCTCGGCCAATTTTGAAGCTCACTATTTTGAAGCTTAGACGACAGTCTCAGACGTAGCTGACGATCTTCATAGATGGCAATCTGCGCAGACGACAATCTGCATAGATGGTGATCTGCGCAGACGGCGGATCCAGAGCAGAGATGGCCAGCTGTGACTAAGGTAGTGTGTTGAAATTCTGGGAAGATTTTTGATTTTCAGTCTGATTTTAGGCAAATTTGTTCAATGGCAAGAACTGACTTTAAGAGAAAGCAAACCTGAAAAAGAATAGACACACTTCTCAAGACAATCCAATAAGGGACAAATCAACCTTGAGGGATACCAGAAAATGTGACATTAGGGGATCTTGCTTCAACTTTGTAATATTTTGATTGTGTATGTTCAAGTGACTCTTTTGAGCCACTTATGTTTTTACTGGGTCTAGCACAATGAAGACAGTTCAAAAAGTAGCTACCTTAGGAATTTGGCTTCAAATGAAATATTATAGGCCCTGTTGTTTCCTTTTCTTGCTGACATGAAAATATTCCTCAGAGCGTTCGCTCTATTTATACCTGACACTAACCAAGAACACAGTAGAACAACAGAAACAAGGTTTTGAAACCTCCTACACTTTGAGCTCCACTAACTTGGGTGGGATTGCCTTTTAAAACTTAGAATAATGAAATCACTAAATTATTCTAGTTTGTTATTGATGGAATTATAGGAACAGGTCACTGTAACTTTTACTAAAATAGACCAGATTGAAAGTAAAGATTGATTTTAATAATGATAGTCATTTGATTGAATGAAAAATAGACCAGTGCTCAATCCTAGGGCATGGAGTCATCTATGAATAGTTTTAACCAGCATGATTAGGGATAAAACTTAAGGCAATTACAGGATCTAACAAAACATAGATATACCTTATATATCTATCTCAGTACACTTAGCCAAATTAATCCATCAAATTCATTTTCTACCCTGAACTTTATTGAAATATCTCTAAGGTATTTTTATATTCTCTCCTTGAAAGAACCCTAGAAGTATTGCATAATCTGCCTGATAGATATATAAATTAAAACATTCCTAGAACATTCAATTTAGATGAAATTCAGAATGCTAAAAAGAAGATAGAAAAACCCATTAAATGCTTCAGAAACTGTGAACTGAATTTTATTCAAAAGTCATCATCACTTGCTACATTCAACAGACATTTCTCCAAAAATACCTAATATATTGGTTCTCAAAACCAAAGTTTACAATTGTCTTAGTATTCCTCTTAAAGATAAAAATGACTACCTCTTTCCCAGTAGTCTTGGAATCCTTTTATAGCATAAGGATGAAACAAGATACCGACATACTAGGAAGGTTTACAAAAAAATTTGCAACAACTTTGCAATGAACTAGAAACAAAATTTTGCAACCGAACACGGGTGGCAGCTTATTTGCAAAGCTTGAACAAGGTTTGTTTTTTGTGGCCTAACCATATTTATTTCATCCTTTAAGCTTTGCCTCCCATCTGTTCACTTCCTTGACGGTGGGCCAATCAAAAGTCTTCTCTTCTTCTAGTCTAGCAACAGCTTCCACCCACCTGGCATCCATGGCAGTTCTGGCCTTGGACACAAATTTGGCCATATCTCTTTCAACTTTGCAAAAGCTATCGATCAGTTCATTGCAATATTCTGCATTCATGTCCTTTTCTAGATGTAGCTTTATATCTTGATTTCCCAGTATGGCATCAAAACCAGATTCCCAATCTGATTGTGCTTTCAACACCATGTTTCCTCATAAATCTTTGGGATCAATGGTGGACAACAGTTGCAACTTATTGTATTTCAAATCAGAATTGCCATTAAAAAATGTAAATGTATCATTCAACTTATTTACCATATCAATGGTATTTGTTACTTTGTCTGGGAAATCATCACTGTATAACATATCTGTTTTGAGTTTATCTAAAACTCTTTCCTTCCCTGAACAATGTTTGAAGGTGGGCTCTAGGAAAACCATAGCTTCCACAACTATCTTTGAGGCCTCTTGCAGGGATCCATATAATGTATATACTACATCAATTTTTTGCTTCAAGACTTCAATCCTGTGCTGCAATATGAGTAACATGACAGACATAGCATTCATGCCCTGTTCCTGTGATACATCCTTTGACTGTGTTTCTGCCAATGCAGAGTCTTCCTTAGCACCTTTGACAACATCTGTCATAACATTGGCTGCCTCTTCAAGGATTGGAGTTCTTTCCTTTTTACTTTCTTCCAATTCTTCTTTTAATTTGGCAATCTCTTCTTCAAGTGTGTAGTTCTTGACCACCACTTCCTCATGTTTCTTTGCCAATGCCATCATTCGACTAAAATTTGTCTCATACCTCTTTGATAGTTCATCAACTTTTGCCAAGTTCATAAATGAAACCTGTGTCATTAACTGAGCTATCTCAGTAGCTAAAGTATTTTGGAGATTCCATATCATCTTGTCAGCTCTTTTTTCCTCTTTGATGGTCATGACCAAGGGTTTCTATGTGGCCAGAGCTAATGACCATATTCCTAGGGTTTTGGATTTTGGGTCAAAACCTAATCCTTTTAAGACATCATCCATTTCAAATTATGTTTTAAGCAAAGGATCTTCCTGCCTCCTAATTTGATCAATAATAAATGTGGACTGCAAGTCCCAACCAGGCATTAGCATCACACCACTATTTTGTGCCAGTAATCTGGCTTGTTCCACAGTGATTTGTTCAGTCTTGGGGTCATAATCTTGAAGTTTTTGTACAATTTGTTCATTTTTATCTGTATTTTCCTCCTTTGTAGTTATCTCTTGTCTCAAGTTTCTCTATTTCAACTTAACCAAGAAAGATTTGAACTCTTGAGATTTTATGAATTCATCATCCTTCATGAATTCATTTGCCATCATGACCCTTTCATCATCTTTTTCAAATAAAACCATTTGGTTATCTCCTTGGCCCTCAGCTTCTGGCTCCTTCTGCAATTGCCTTCTCAATTTTCTAAAATATTTACCATGATCTAAGATCATGGCTTTTGTCATGCCTTTTCTATCTTGCACCATTTTATGCTCTATCTTATGTTTATTCCTTGGTGGCTCTTTAGCTGATGTAGCCTCTTCACCCACTTCTTCTTCTTCATGTTGTTCTTCTCTTTTTTCTTCTTCTTCTTGATGTTCCTCTTGGTGCTCTTTATCATGCAAGGAAATTTGAATAGGGGATCCTTTTGATTGTGCATCTTCAGCACTAAATTGAGGTACTTTTGACATCAAATTTTCATATGATTGTAACATCTGCTCTATCCTCTAGAAATATGGGAGATCTGGAAAGAAACCAGAGAATGAGTTATCTGATTCGTTCCATTATGATTCTTCTCTTAGGAGGTCATTCCACTTTCTTCTCCTATCCTAAACTTCTTGTCTATTCAATTTATTTCTCACAACATCTTCATCATCCAATGGCTCATGGTCTCTAATCTTGTGCCAAGGAGTCATCCTTTTTAAGGCTATTTGTACAAAATTCTTAGGATCACAGAATCTGGTGATTGCAGTAGACATTTTGTATTGCTTTAAAAAATCATTTATTGTATCAAACATCTTCTTCCCAATAGAGAAATCAAAACCCACCCATAATCTGGGGATAAAGGTTCCCTTCTTATGCCCCTCTAGAAACTCCTTGTCTAACCAAGTAATTTTCTAGACAAATTCTA
>MU225079.1:4182889-4196988 GCA_018584345.1 Thuja plicata
AGTAATTTGCCAGACAAATTCTAAGAAAGCAATTCTGGGAGGAACAAATTTAGGGAGAATGTGAGGAGGCTGAGTGCAGCCATATACTCTGATAATAGTTATGTAATCGAAGAAGAAGAAATCAGCCAAGTTGTGGGAGATGGGCCAATTAGGGACATACTCACATGGTCTCAGAAATTTTCTAACCTCATATGGAAGTTTGTGCCTGTCTGTTCCCAACAGATCAAAAATTGGATCCACAATCTAGTTGCAAAAACATACATCCCACACTTGAGTCCATCTTTGGATTGGTGCCTCCACACCATATTCTGATACAAATTGTTCAAGATCCTTTTCCATTGATTCTCTTTTATAATATAGAATCATGTACATCAAATGAGAGTAATGTTTGAAAGTGGGTGTGGGGTTATCTGACTGTATTTCTAACAATCCAGCATGGATAGCCTCAACTATGTAACCAACATAATCATAATCAGTGTTAACTTCTGGGTGCTGGATGTTCATTGCTATCATAAGTATCTCCTGAGATATTGTAGAATCTCCATCATTGCCTAGGACCCTACTCAAACCATATACAGTGCATTTTACATAATGATGAAACAAAGATAAGTCAAAAGGTGGCTTGAAATTTTTTTGGAATCTTCACCAGGTGCCTATCTACTCTGGGCATAAACTTAGGCATTTCATACTTTTTGATCAAATGCTCTCTCTTGACATAATCAGCTTTAATTTTTTTCAAATCAATATCAGTGCATAAGGCACCGGTAATTCCAAAAACCTCAGCTACTAATCTTCTATCTATGGAGACTAGGGTTTCTTTATTCTTTTTCCTAATTACCCTAGCCACTGGGCAATAGTTCTCCGCTAACTCCTTAATAAGACCAATGTCAACATAGACGTCAGGCACAATCAATTTAGCCATATTCAAATCCCATGGTTTTCAAATTGGGACTGGTTTGACCCTATTTTTCCAAAAATAATGAAATAAAGTACTACCAGAGTAGTCTAGGGTTACCAGATTTCTGCATTGAGACCATTTATCGCTCCATTCTTCCCAATTTGTGTTTTTTGTATTCAGAGTCCCAGGCAGCAACTCGAAAAATTCTTTTGTATATTTCTTTAGTGTGACTTCCTTCTTCTTTCCAGACCCTTGTGAGGTAGTAGGAACAATATCTTGACTCATCCTTCTTCTTTGAATTTTACTGTCTCAAATACAAAACTCCAAACCAATAAGCTTCTTACTCTTCGCATAAAAACTCAGAAGGTAGAAATGAGAGATGTACAGAATCAAACTCAATCATTTACACTTATAGCCATTAAGAACTGCATCTTGTCAACTTGAAAGCCAAATTCCTACACTTGCATTGTCATGAAGATTTTATTCTGTCATTAATGTTTCCATGAACTTGCACTATTTGATCGTAGCTACAAGAGAGTGTACACTTTTCTCCCATCTGGCACTCGTTAGATTGAAACTATCCAACACACTACACTTTATTTACTTTTGGAAAGGCCCTTATAAGTGAGTGATGCACCCCTTTTATTTAACTAGTCGCATACTCGCCATCTATCCTCACTCCACCTTTCACCTTCTGCGAGTGAGAGATGACCTAATTCTTGAACTTCATCTTATGTCAGTCACATACTCTCTATATTTCTATGCTTTTCTTTTGGGTTCATGTGAGCTAGCGATATTACCTTTACCTTCAACCTGTTGCACCCTCGCTAGTTAACATTTCACGTCACCTAAATCTTGGCGACTAAGCGACTATGCATCTTATCTTTCAGTTATTCCATAATCACACACTCGCTGGATGTTTAAACTATAACCTTTGGATCTGAGCGGGTGAGCGACGTTCATTTCTTTACCATATACTCTATCTGGTCACTCACTCGTGCTACAGAATAGTCCATCTTTCACCTTCTGCGCGAGTGAGCGATGGCATCTGTTCTTTTCTCAGTCGCAAACTCGCAAGCCTAAAAACTTCACTTTATCACTGACTGTGAGTGCGCGACTGTGCACCTTCTTTCTTTAGTCTCATACTCGCCTTCCCTTTTCCTTTCATCTTTGTTGATTGGCAAGTGAGTGATGTCTTTCTTCTTTTAATTTATCACACACTCACGGGTTCACTTTTGATCACCTCAAAGCATCAGTGAGTGAGCGAGGCGATGAATGGTCCCTCAGTCTCTCAGTCGCACTTCTTTTAAGAATGCTGAAGAATGCTTCTGCGACTGAGCGATGAATCTTCAAATTGGTACTTCATACATTTATCGCGTACTCACACTACAAAATACAAGTGAGTTAGAACCTAAGCGAGTGGGCGACCTCTAGAACATAACCTCGTCGCGCAGTCGCTAACTTGTGACATAGACATAAAACCTGATGCGGGTATGCGACTGTTTCATTTTTAACAAGGCTCGCTCGGTCGCGAAGCATAATATGGACAGCATAACTTTACAACGACTGTGTGACATACAAAATTTTAACCCGTCGCTGACTCGCTGGTTCAATACTTCATACAGTTAACTCTTAGCGAGTGAGCGATAAATTTAACCATTCTTAGCCCGCTCAATCGCTAACTTACAACCTGACCTTCACAAGACGTCGCGACTGTGCAATTTACACTTTAAAACATTGAGCCTGCTCACTCGCACACAAATCATAACTTGACATAAGTTCATCGCGATTGCATGATTCTTTTTTACTGACGACTCGTCGCCCACTTGCACAACTTAGAGGCATGTTAAAAAGACCGACGCGAGAAAGTGACCACACTTAAATAGAACTTCAAAAGATATTTTGACCTCTGTTGCGCGGCAAAGCACAGGAGTTTAAACCAAGAAATCCCAGGAAAAGCAAAGGCTAAGAAAATTCAAAGAAAATAATGCAGTGCTAACAGGCCCATTGCTTGGTAGTCCTTCAGCTCACACAGCATGTCACCCCCGGAATGGCGCCCGTGTTTTTGCCTTTTGCCAAGTATTGTTTCCATGCTACAAAGATCTCTTTCACAACACAATACCCTGGGACACGTATGATGGGAATCTTGGGGGGAGAATCTTCCCTCCCCTTGCACTATAATAAGTCACCATTTGGAGGTGAATTGGGTAGGCTACTACTTTATAGTTGTTAGCAAGATTTCATGGTGTCCCCGCAATCAGTTTGTATGGCGTAAGACACTTAAGTCTCTAGTTCAACCATGTCAGTATGCTGAGGATATTCACTCAGTATGGACTACCATTGAACACGACCCACCTAAGCTTGAAGGGATAAAGAGGACCTTTGGGTCACACTTTATTTCTATATCAGCTGAAGGGATTACCGGTTTGAGGTCGTCCTCTAAAGGGGAAGCGCTCCCTCTAGACAGGCCTCTCTAGAAGCTTGATTAAACTAAGCTTTCTCTTCACCCAAGATCCATGAAGGCAAGGGGAGAGGATACAGCTATAGTTTAATCATAGCGTCACGTAAATTAAAGGGATCTATCTAATGACAAATAAGCTCAAAAGAAGTGTTGAAAAACATTTCTTCAAACACACCAAAAAGTGTTCATTTCCCAAATTGAACCTAATTAAAGCAACTAAGTGTTTTTTACCTAAGCAAAAGACACAATAGTATGATTAAACATGCAAGTTCAATTTATTTCCCACACAGCAAGAAGAAAAACTTGAAAGGTGTGTTTAATTTACTTTAAGTCACTCAAGAGTTATAAAGTTCATTTCTCTTAAACATTCAAGATTGGGTAAGGTTCATTTTAAGCAACATTCATTCCAAGACAAATGGTTAAGCATACAATTTCATTTAGATAATCCTCAAAAATCATTCACGGAACCTGCATGAAACTGGTTAGTAGTTTGGAATTTCAGATTTGTTAAAAACACAAAACCCAGGAAAACAGTCGTAGACGGCAAATCTTCGTAGACGGTGATCTGCGTAGACAGCGATCTACGAAAATGGCAACAGACCTGCACAGACGACAAAAAATAGACAGTCAAATTTTACTAAAAAGAAATAAACCTATTAAAACTGAAAAATAACATTTTATCAAATTATTCCAGCATTTAATTCTTAAAAAGTTTATTACTGTCATAAACCCGAGAGTTAAAATGCTACAAATTGACAAAAAATAGTTTTAAACCACAGTTTTATAAGTCATTTTTGCACAGGCGGAGACGGTAAAGTATTAGCGCAGATGACCGATTTTCGTAGACAACCGAGAAGCGGAGACGACAGTCTGCAAAAATGGTGACTCCAGAGTGGAGACGGGTCTGCATTAGAATTTTCCAAACTATGAAAAATCTGCAAGAAATGTTAGAAAATAAGGGACGTGGGTCCCACCGGGCATGCCAAAATGTATATGTTAGAAATCTACCTATTGGGAGCACACTCAGACATGCAAACGTTAGAGATATACATAAATAAACTACATTAACATATCTAAGAACATACTCTAAAACAAGACTTCCATCATAACCTCGGATGAGCTGAACAAGTGCACCCAAGCCTTATTGATTTTCTCTTAGAGAGGTTTGTGGGTGTGCTCTCCCAACACAATATTTAAATCCCACTAGATTGATTAAAAGAAACTAAGAGAGTGAATAACTCAAGAGCAAGTATGAGGAACTTGTCTCAAGTCTTCATCAAACATGATAATGCAAGGCTAATACTAAAATGATATGCAAGATTCAATGAAAATAAACTAAGTTCATTCCATTAATCCTAACATGTAATATCTAGATTGCAAGTATGAACTAAGCATGAGCTAAAAACTAAAATTGCTATGAAAGATGCTAAATTCTTCAAAGAAATCTAGAACTAAATTAGCATGATAACAATGCATAAAATGAGAGATGATTTGCTCTTGACAAAAGCATCTATTTATAGAGTTTTTTGAGGAGAGAGAGGGCTTGGATGAGGTGGAGCTCATGTGGCATCCACATAGGTGCCACATGAGGGATACATAAGTCATGCAAGAGGCCCACTTTGCTCACACATGTGTGAGAAACTTTGGATGTGATGGGTCAAAGTGTACTTAAAGTACACATGTGAAGGATCTTGTAAGAAGGTGTAAGAGGGTGTAAGATTTTTGGACCAATGAGACACTTTTGGAAAGTGTAAGAAGGTGTCATCATAGGTGTAAGAAACCTTGTTGGCACCAAATAAGGATTATTTGGAAAAGATTTTTGGAAATTTGCTCACACATGTGTGAGCAAATAATTAGGACTAATTGTTGTAGGAATCAAGAAATTAGCTTAATTAACCTTAGTTAATTAATACATAGGTCTATTTGGTGAGAGTGATGTGAGGTAGGGTAGGATCTAGGTTCAAATTAGCTTAATCTAAATTAGATTTAGATTAATTGTGGTTTAGTAGAATTTAGGTCATGTGAAGGAATAAATAAATTAAAAATTTATTTAAAGGGAATCAATGAGGGATAATGTATTAATTAAGGTTTAATACATTAAAAAGAGAGTAGTATTTAAATTAAATTTAAATACTAAGGAGAGTGAATCATATTTAATTAAATAAATTTAATTAAATAGATAGAAGAATATAACAAATATAATTAATTAAAATTAACTATAATGTTATGGGAATATTAATTAAATTAATATAAGGATGATTTTGGACGTCTACACTTACATTCATGTTTCTTGTCCCTAAAGAAATAGATTTAAAAACAAATCAATATCCTATAAATAGAATAAGCTTGCTTTATCTGACGTGGGGGTCAGATCCACTTTTTGCGGGCTGCAACTGACTTTCAATTTCTGTCTGTTGGTTATGCACTGACTATCCTTCATTTTTGTTCTGGCGGTTACTCTTTAACCGTCTCATCAGACTGCATTGTATCTTGCATGTTGGGTTCCTCTATCGGGTTCATCTTATCATTATGTTTTGCATTTTCAGTTTACATTGTCCTGTCTTTCGGTGTATGCTTACCGAAAGTGTTGTTTGCATACTAATGGAAAATTAATGTCATCAATCTAAATGCACTAAACAACAGAAATAGAATCAAAAATACAACCAAAATCCTCTACAATTAAAACAATAGAGAAACACAATAAAGATAGCAAAAGGAAGACAAAGTCTATTTGTGAAAAGAGCAAGGAATTAATGAAATAATTGGCAAATCTCCATGGCAAGTAATGAATTTTAATTGTGATTTTCCATTGACATAATCATATAAATATAATACAAGCACTTAGCTAATTAAAAAAAACCCTCTTTACTTTACACTTTTTTCACATAGAAATGAAAGACTTATACAGAGTTCATAGACGTGATTAAACCAACCATTCCATTTTTTGTTATCTACTTGATTTTAAAATCCATGTGTTTGTTTCTCTATTTTTATTTTACTCACAAAAAAACATAATACATGCAAGGAAAAACAAAATACAACATTCTCTTAGGGTAACCATTGAAGATTTTCACTATTTCTAACTTTCTAACAGAACTATTCTTAGGCTATGCATTAGCAGTTGTCGAAGTTGCCTGAGTGGGTGTGCAATGGAAAATATTTGTTGCTCTCAAAATATCTACACCCAAACTTAGCATTAAAAAGAACTACATATTGATAATTGAGTGTGCATCCAAGGCACCTTGATCCCATGGATTTGATGGGTAAGTAGTCAGCCTTAAAAGCAACCAAATCTTCTAGAGTCTAGGTCCCTTGGATATAGACTACGATTTTCCCTTCAAAACTTTAAAACACACTATTATTTCAATTGACATTAAGAAATACTTTCCATTGTTCACCCCCATCCACTTCTTTAAAATATCCAAATTTGTGTTGCTCTATTCTTTTTGATTTTCTTGCAGATGACAATCTAATACCTTCTTTTGAAGTTTACAACTCCAACAATCTACCTCTCATATCTGCTCATTTTCTAAAACTCGCTACTTCTTACTCTATCAAAAGCTTAACTTTCCATGAATTCCAACATGTAATTTTCTCCTCTCTATTACAAATATATATATTTCTATGTCAGTGGCTAATACTAACAATCATCTTCGTTTGCAGGTTCAATCGTCCTTATCATGTTTTCCATGGTGTAATCTTCTTACTTATTCTTTAAGTTCTTTCATTCAACTTACCAAAATTTTTATAATTTGCATTCTACAGGTGCTTGCCAACACTTGTGTTGCAAACTGTAACACATTGTACTGTCTCTAGTACTTCATCACATATTATAGGTCTAATAGCTCTAGTAGACATGTAAACTACTTTCATAAGATATTATACTTCTTTCAAATCTTTTTCATTATATTCAAATGTTATGAATATTTGCAATTTCTTTCTACCACACACATTACTTTGTTTATTTCTATAAACCCCCTTATAATATACTTCTGTGTACCAGGTCACTGTCACTAATTTCATGGCTGAGTTTGAAGACCACAAAAACAAACAGCACATAGATGTTATTGTTCAAAATGATGTCGTTGTTGTTGCTCCCTTGACAGTTTGCCATTGTTGAAGCTCTTACACTGTGCAAAATTATTGTTGCAAAGATCACCATATTCAAGCATTCAAAGATGGGCCCCTGTCATGGGAGGCTTGGTTCAAAGAAATAAAAAAAAATCTTTTGATAACACTTTGATAATATGTAATTATGGATGACCTTATTTTTTGTATCATGTACTGATCTTCAGTAGTATTAACTTTAGTTTTGGTCTTGCATTTTTCCATGTTGTTATACTTTGAGGGAAAAAGTGATGTAAAGAACCTTACTTATAATTAATACAAAAAACAATGTATTATTTCATTTCTCTATGCATAAAAATATCATTTTTTAAAAACTTGTATATTAAAGGTGTTTGATTCTTGGCAATTTACTGTTGTTCTAATTTTAATGCTTGTTGTGTTTCTAGTAACAAAGGTCCAATTTCTAAATGTCCTATCCAATGTTTCACATTCTATTTCTTTATTTATGTGTATCTTTAAGTATATTTCACAATATAATATGTAAATACTCCACTCACTTGAATGAAGGTTAGAGATTTCATAAAAAACCTTACAATCATCAATAGTAAAAAAATGTAAACCAAGGATACCCAAAGAGACACCTTCTTAACTCTTTAACAAAGGATCATGTGAATCTTTGTCAAGATCCATTATATTGTCATGTGTACTACTTGTCTCATGTTGCAACTAAATGTATATGGCCAAGAAGAATTCATTTCACTAATGACCATGATAACCACCATTTCATGTGACCTACCAAAATAGACTTTAATTAGCTTAATGAATAAATAGAAGAAAATGTGTAAAAGAGAAAAATGTTGATGAAGATACCAAGGATCTCATTGAGCTTTCTATCTTCAACATTTAGAGTGATTACCAACTCAAAAATAGGCAAATAGGTGTCAAAAATTAGGCAAGAGGTGGTGTTTTTCTAGATATACTAATTATGTGGGTAGGTAAAGGAAAACAAAAAGACAACAATGAAGATAACTTGCAAGTATGAACATCAGGAAGACACAACCAAGAAAGAAGATGCATATGTTATATGTGTCCCTACAAAATAAATATTTCCCTAAATTAAACAGTGTTGATATTCCAATTAGCCATATGGAGAACTAAAAGGTCATTGGAAATGATGCCAAGAAAAATCAAACCATAGAAGTCGTAAATGAAAAGAAAATGGTTGCTAAGGAAGTTGGAAATATGCCATATATGAAGTCATAAATTTATATTAAATATATACTAATTGATCAAAATATATGACATTATATTTAATGGACAATGTATTTCTAATAGCTTCATAACTTCTTATTCTACTTTTCCACCTTCACCAGTATGTTCAGATATTAATCATATTAATCCTTCAATATATTTAATAATATTAATACCCAAAAATCAACTACTACTATCTTACAAATATATCAATTTGTAACCATGTAAATCACGAATACAATATTTCAAATACATATATACAAATTAATCATCATATGGGAATTTCTCATCCCAAATAAAATAGAATAATAATGTCAAAGATTTATTTTAAATGATAGTAATACAAAAAAATTATTTTAAATGTAATTTTTCATTTAAAAGTATCATTTTACAATGTTTCAAGTATATTTTATTTCATAGCTATATTATATTGTATAATCATAAATTAAAAAATGTACTACTATTAAACCTTTATTTTAAATGTCATACAAAATCTTAATTCAACATATTACAATTCATTCAAAAAAAAACTTCTCAACTAATTAATCAATACACAAATATTCTACCATCCAATATACACCTTTAACTAAATAAATTTTGAGAAAAAATGCATTTCAATGAATATATATAACACGTAAAAACCTTCTCACCAATCCCCTACAAATTATCCCTTGTACATCTCTCATATCAGCATTTCGTTGCACACGTCCAAAAATGTGCAACTGCTAGTTTAACATGTAGTGTTCATGAAATATAGTTCTTCCTTCATTTTTAAAGCAACTTGACAACATGAAATGCTATATATGTTAATTAAGTATCACATCTCTTTTATCATTTTTATATGTTTTATCTTTTGTTAAAGATGACTTTGTAACTCAAATAAGGCACCAATCCTAAAAGTGTTTCAACCTTCATGAACCATTAAAATGAGCAATATCATTAACCTATAGTTAGGAGTAGGAAGTTTTTTATATGTACTTCATTATTTAGTATTACTCTTAAGAAAAATAACTAAAGTGAGCTATAGTAGCTTTTCATCTTAGAGAATGGTGTCTTTTATATCTTCATCAATTTAATAAATATTATATGTGTAATAGGTTATCCCTTGGTTTACTAGTGACAATTTTTTTGACCAAGAATACATTAGATACTTTTGTAGTTGTTTTAGTTTGTATATATGAATTCTAATTACATATTACCTTTAGGAACACCTATCTAGGTTTAGTTGAGACTGAAGTGAAGGGGAGATTATCCACTATTTTCAATTGTCTTTTCATCATTCACATTTTATCAATGAGATTACCTATCCACTTTCAAGAACACCATATCCCTAGAACTTGAAGTAGATTTATCCCTCTATAACTATGAATAGTAATTTTAAGACCCAAAAGGTCCCTTAAGAAGAATTTAGACAAGAGAAATCACCTAAAGGTTGGGTTTGAGAATATTAAATTCAAAATTTATGTATGTATTTATTTAAGTTAAATTTCAAGGCTAATGGTAAAACATCGTTACAAAGGACATAGTGGACGGTATTTAAGAAAATTAAATAACTAGTGATGATTTGTAGATCGTCTGCCAATGATAAAATATACAAAATTATGGAAGACTCTTCAAAATATCTTTTTATTATTTATATCATTTCTCCCTCATAATCAACAGCAAGAAGAACGCAAAGAAAAACTCAAGTGACTAAAATCAATCATGAAAAAGGGACCTCATGAAGATATCAAGTTGTGTCTCTATATAATATTATATACATTCAACCCAAGACTTGTTAAACGAACTTATAGATGTAGTATATTTAGATATTCATATGACAGATCTTATTGTGAATCATTAAATTCTTACTCTTTTGAATAGTATTTTGGTTATCAAAATATAACAGAGTGGGACCATGTTGGATGTATTCCATATCCTATTATAAATTCTTCAACCAATATAACTAACTAGAAATAAAAGTGATAAATTTTTAACTAGAAATAAAAAAATTTAAATTTTTAAAGGCATACATTTTTTATCAATATATCTAACCAATCTACTTTCCTTAGAATGATGAAAATGTGGACCATAAAACATTATCCTTTGAAGATAGCTAAGAATTATCTTTGTAGCACTCAAATGTGTCTCCTTGGGCTCAGAGAGGAACCTAGAGACCAATATCATTGACTGCATGATATTTGGTTGAGTAACAGTCATATAGATCAAGCAACCAATCAATTATCTATAAACATTGGGATTCGCCAAGGAAAACTCATCAAAAGTAGAAAACTTAAGTCCATATCTAGAAGGTTTAGCCTCATATTTATAATACTTCATATAAAATATATGGAGAACATTATAAACATACTTTTATTGAGAGATAAAGAGCCATCATCATGTTGTAAAACTTTAAGACCAATCTAAAATGATGTATTAATCTCAAATTTTAAAATTCTAGCTTCTCTAAGGTATACAAAAAAAATAAAAACAATGTTTCTAATGTAGATAAGATCATCCACATAGAAAACTAGGATTAGGATCTCATTGACGCTTGACAAAACCTTTTTGTTGGAAGTAGGATTCAATTCTAAAATTGTGTACTCTTGGTGCATGTTTAAGAACATATAAGGCCCTCTCCAGTCTAGAAACAAAACATGCTTTGAGGTGTTGGTTGTATTCCAGGTCTTGGTTTCTTTCCCTTAGCTTTGTGGATTTCCCTCTCCAAGTTTTCATGTTTTCAAGTCTAAACCGGTGAGAATATTCAAAAGGCTTGAAACCCTAGCTCTTATTCAGTGTTAAAATTTGAAGAAAAACCCTAGGGTGTTGTTCGCTTATGTTTCTCAATTACCTTTTTGCCTCACTTAAGTCATGTGTTGTATTCTAATCGCTTAGTCACACAAATTAAATGGCATATTCCTTTTTACTCTTAGACTTTGCGATTAGCCTTTGTCGCATAGGCTCATGCAACATAAGAAAGTTCCTTTATCATTACCAGACTTTGTGATTTGCTTTGTGTCACTTAATTGCGGAATCGTTAAACAGGGCCAGCAATATGTCAAGGGGCCCACAGATAGGTCGGGAGGTTGCAAGACAAGGTTTTATTATGAGACATTGTGATTTCCTTGTGTCACACGATCGCTAAATAAGTATGAGGTGAAGTGTGGTGCAAAAGCCTTTGTCGCACAGTCTCTAGAAAAGATGTCGGTTAAGTTAAAACTCCTGAGACCTTGCGACTAACCTTTTATGGTTTGGGATAAAGCACAGTCGAGTTGTCACCAGATAACTCAGCTTTCAAATCATGATAAGACACATGTCATGAGGTAAATGGAGTTCAAAGTGATCGCTTAAAGGTAAAAGTTTATTCAGTGACTACGAGACTAACTAGGAGTTTCTGTTTGTCGCAAGGTCTCAGAATATTTTCAGGGTATAAGAAATTACTTGGTGATTAAGCAATAGCCGTCAGATAAAGTCATTAAAAGATCCTACGGTAGTTGCCAAGTCTAAGAATAAAAGAGCCTAAGGAGAAAATTCCTCGTGACTCAGCGGCTAAGGGTATGTTGCAAGGTCATCAGATAAAATAAAGGGCAGGATGCCTTGTTGCGATGTCTCAGGAAGTTTTGGCACTCAGCATTTTCATTTAGTGATCGGGCGACTAAGGGCAGTCGCACAGTCTGGCAAAGGAAAGATAACATTTAGCGACTAAGAGATAACTACAGAAGTTAACACTAACAGTTAGTTGCATAGTCTCATAAAAGAATGTGGGTTAGTGATAACCATTGGCAACTTTGATTTCCTCATTATCGTGTGATCGCCAAATGGTGACTGTGGTTAGCAAGAGTAAAGGAAGTTGTGTAGTTTCCATGTCTCCAAAGAAATCATGGGTTAAGGATTGGGGTCAGCGACAGAGAGAATAAGTGCAGTCGCATGGTCGCTTGATGCCAAATTCTGTGAAAAGGCGGTAGTATCAAATATGTCAGTATGAATTATTCATCGGCCAATCAGATTTTAAAATTTTGATTACTGTGCAGAAAAGGGTAGCTGAGATGTATGACAGTGGGCCAATCCCAGGATGACATGTCAGCTCATTTGAATTTTATAAGGTTTTTCCGAGGATTTAGTTTTATAAATTTGATTTTCTTGTCACGCTCAGGAAATTATGGCTAGGTTTTCAATTATGTTTGCAGTATGTGGAATTAAAGATAGAATTGATGTTCTAAAAATCATGAGCTATGTACTTCGAATGGTTACTAGAAGGAGTTGATGGCTTATTCATTTGCATTCACCTTGCTTTCAAAATTCCAAAACTTGAAGAGCTAAGTTGTCTGACAGAGTAAAAATTCAGAGAATTATAGGGTTTTTTGTGGTTTAAAAGTTCATTGTTTCTAGAGAATTGTGCACAAGGCAGTCTGTAAGTCTCGGTGATAGATTTGTTTCAATAATGGTAAAGAAAAGGAAATTCAAGCACTGTAAACATGAGCAGAGTGGTCAGTGTGGCCTCGACCAGTGGTGAAAGTGAGAAGGTGGAAGATGAGGCCAAGGGAAAAGTTAATTATTCAGATGAATTCCTCTGTTTGCTTCCTGGTTTGACTCAGAACAAAAGGGCAAATGCAAATGTGCTCATTGATGACTATCGAGATGTTTGAGATGCTGTTACTCCAGGAACAACAGGTTTTTCTCTTTTTAATTATTATAAAAACTCTCATAAGGCTATTCCAGTGTTAAACCCTTGGACCTGTGGTTTAGCCAGGTTAATTGTTCCTGATGTCTTCGTAGATGTAGACTTGTTCCTAGACCTGGCCAATCATTATGATGTTTTGTCCAAAAAAATCAAAAGAGATGATGGAACTTCCCTATTGATATTGAACATAAATTCATTCATGCAAGACTTCGGTTTATACAGCACCATGTCCACCAGAATTGACATGATGAAGCAGCAACAGAGATATACTTTGAAGCCTGGTATTGCTAGAGGCCAGTTGCTGAAACATATGCTAAAAGAAGTGAGAAAATATTTGGATCCTATGTCTAGGACCAGCCTATATTACTACAAGGATTTACATTTCTATATCAAGTATGTTGCATATGCCCTGTGTAGAGTGCTAGGGATAGATGGTGATGTAGAGAAGATTAGTGCAAGAATTTTGATGATGGTGTTGGACCTACAAGAGGTCCACTCCAATACTAGTTATGATTACATTCAACATGTCATAGATGAAATGCATGAGGGTTTCATTGCAAATCAGAAAAAGATGAAAAACCCAAAGGAGAAGGAGCCCAAGTTCTTACACTACTCCATTCTTATGCATCTCCTATTGCATTTCAATTTTTTTATCATGGATGTTAATAATTTAGCCCCTCAGAGATTCTACCAAGCAGGACCAAATCCTATCCAATTTTGGGTGAGGGTTTGGAATTACACTTCTAGGGACTGTGATTATT
>MU225079.1:4216334-4232791 GCA_018584345.1 Thuja plicata
ACATGTTCTTCCACTTCATAACCAAGAGGATGAATCCATTTGGTTCTAGGTTCAACTGCCTCCATGCAAGTGCAATCTATTTCTACCATGAAACATATGGTATCCTTATATTTCTCAACTATCTTCTGGGATAATCTGCACCTATTCTGTATCTTGATCCTAAATGTCTTGATATCCATATCCATGGCATCCCTTACACTACTCTCTAAAATGGCCTTAAGAGAAATCTAAGACATTGTGGGTTTTCTCCTGTCTAGGTATAGGTTTGCAACCTTTCCAAAAATATGGAAATACAAGTAGATGATCAAAGATTCAAACCTGAATGTCTTGCTCCTATCATGCCTAATGATTTGAATGTTGTCAATCAATTAATCATGCAAGATCTCACATAGGTTGTATTGAGTGTTATCCTTCACCATTCTGATAGCTATTAGGACTGTTGCTGTAGAGACACTGTTCAACCTGCTTGCCTGCTGAAACTTATACCCAAGTATCATAGTTAGAAGTTCTATGTCATCTTCCTTGATAGGGTCAACTGTCATCCCGCGCTTGTTACTTCTAGATAACCAAACTTGTTCAATTTGCTTCTTGACATCCTTGCCAATAGGAAAAACTAGTCCAGTCTTGGGAAGTCTGGTTAACTCATGGATTAGGTCTATAGTGATGCGCACAGGGACCTCACCAATCCAGTAAAGATAATCATGTATTCTGCTTAACAAAATCTTCACCCATTCTGGCTCATCAAACTCATGCGCATTCGAGTATTCAAAAATAGGGTTATCAATCAATTACGCAAACTCATTCTTGAATATGTAATCAGGTTTCATCATAGATCCCATATGAGTGGCTATGTTGATATCTCCTACTATTTTCTTCTTACAGTAAATATATGCGTGGATATCTTCTACGTGAACAACACCTAGCGGGGTTTTGGAGAAATCTCCTTCCACATCATCCAGTATGGATTTGAATGGATGTTTCTTGAATATAAATCTCTTCCTCTCTGCAATATCAAATACTACTAGAGTCTCCATACTTACTTGGAACTTGCTTAAGTAGGGTTTCATGAAATTTTGAAATGGTGCAACTGCTAGGGTTCCATTCCAAACTTCTTAACCGTGTTTTAACTACCAAAACTGTTATGCTTTCGTGCTTTGATGCCTAGTGCTCCAGTGCTCTCCAAATTTTGTGATCTCGAATGCAAGTGTGAAGAAGATTGAACACTTACTTTCTTTTATAAAATCTACCGCATTTAATGTTTGCAACCGTACGCAAATTACTCAGAGATTTTGCAACTTTGATCTTGATGAATTTTAGACAATGCGTGTATGCATACTGCAATATTATGTGCTTATAACCATGAATCCATAGGCGCATACTCAGAGGTGAGTATACCAACCGCGCAGGGGTCCTGAGCTAGAATAGCTCCCCCTAAGACCAAGAAGGTCTATTCAAGAAGAAGTAGAGGGTGCATCCAATGTGGATGCATCAACTACTTTGTCAACATCATTGTCCTTATTTACTTCAACCCAAATTTTTCTTGAACAAACTTGACTTCTCCTTCTTCAAATAGTGATTTCTTAGGATCCTCTTTCTTTTGAGTTTTGGATCTACAAAACCTTGAGATGTGTCCATCCTTTCCACATGTTTGACAAATGATAGGAGGTCTGATGCTCTTGTTCATCATGTTTCACTGCTTTGTTGTGTGTCCATTGTAGTTACATATCTAACATGTGGTGTTCTGCAAATTATTTTGAGGTTCATTTCTCTGATTGTTTTGATTCATTCTTCTTTGATTCTGCTCTGACTGATTTCTTTGATTTGTTCTGCAGTGTATAGCCCTGTGACCAAATTTATTACAGGAAAAACAATAACCATTGAAAAGTCTTACCTCTTTGCAATCTCTTGTCAAATGACCATGTTTGTTACATGCATAACAAGTTATTTTAACTTGCTTGATTTACCATTTAGGTGGATCTGTTTTAATCTCTGTAACACTTTCAAATTTCTTTTCTTCTAAAGATGCTTCATGATCTTTCTTTCTTTCTTGCAATGAATTGATTTCAATTTGTGCTACACTGTATCCAAGACCAGTAGTGTCACCTTTTTTCTTTTGTGCATTGAGCTAAGATTGAAGTGAATCAAAACTTGTGTGGAGTTTATCAATCTTATGCTTTGCTTCTGTTAATTCAGATTCCAACTTCTTTATGTTTTCCAATTCCAGGACTTTCATGTTTTCTTTCAAGAGTTCATCATCTAGTTGTTTGCTTTCTTTGATCTTTTCTTCAATAGCAATTTGGTTGTTTGTTAGCTATTCATCTAGATTTTCAATTTTATCTTTCAGAGACATATTCTCTTCATTGAGCTTTTTGATCATTTTCCCTAAATCACTTTTAGAACAATCTTTCAAATATTTTATTAATTTCTTGATAAGCATTTGTGAGCCATCAACTTTCAGTCTAAGTTCTTCACTTTATTTTTCAGATCTATCAAGATCTTCAAGAGCTTCTTAAAGATTCTTTTTCAACTGTTTTTCTTTTGCTAAGTCCATGATCTCCTCAAGTGGTTAAACTTATTTGCTGAGGACCAGAGCTCTGATACCAATTGTTAGAAACACTGAGAGGGGGGGTGAATCAGTGTTTGTCTATTAATTAATTTTTAGCAAATTAAACATAAATCAAACATACATTGAATGAAGCTTAACATAAGAACTCATAACACAAGATATGATTATGGGGAAACCTTGATCAGAAGAAAACCTCGGTGGGAATTACCACCCACAAATATTGTACTAGGTATAATGAACCTATTAAAGTTCCTTTGCCCTGTTAGAAGCAGTCTTTACAATATGAGTACAATGACCTGGTTAAAGGTTTGACCCTGTTAGGAGTCTTTTACAAAACCCTGTTAAAGGTATATGGCTCACTGCCTAGGCTCACTACCCAATAGGATGAAGGCTACAACCTTCTAAAAGATGATATACACTATATCAAAATGAACTGTTGTGATGACACTGCTGTCTGATCAGTTCCGTGTATGCGTGAGTGTTCTTACTCTCTTAAAGAGCTATATCATATACTGACTTCATCATACTACTCTTCTTTATCTTCCTCTTTCATAATAATCAACACTTGTAACATAACTTTACATTACATACTTATATGTTCATATCCAAATAGGCGCGACCCAAAACAAGACTCAAGTCGGCCCTAAAACAAAATACACAACGCTTTCGAACAAATCATCTCAAGCATGTTTACTACAATGTTAATTACATCATTACAAACATATAACCAAAGGTGCTTAGCCATTACATTACAAAATAATTCACGTTGATCAAAACACTAGTCAGCTTCCATGCTCTGTCTTTTGGACTGCTGGTCTACTAATCTGCCTGTAACTTCGTCGTACAATTTTTCCATACTATGTGTGTCTGGATGTAGCATGTACATGTGTCATACAATATATATCTGAATGCACATATTCTTACTTGATCTCTCACATGTGCGCTGATGTGCTAATCGTTGAATATCTCTGTCTGCCCTATTTTCCGTACTTAGTCATTTTGTCTTTCATGACAGAAACTAAACATGACTTTGTTGCCATGATGACAACACAAAATGAGTCATGCATCCTCAAGAAGTCAACTTGCCAACATGGTATTGATAATACTTTGAGTGACCTTAAGGAGAAATATTTTTGGCCTCAGATGTATAAGGATGTTCAAAAATTTGTGAAGAGTTGCAGAGTTTTTCAAGTAGCTAAGGGAGTAAGTCATAATCTTGGATTGTATACACCATTACTTGTTCCTAATAGACCTTGGGAAGATATTAGCATGGATTTTGTCCTTGGATTTCCTAAGACTCAAAGAGGTAATGATTATATTTATTGTGGTGGATATATTTTCTAATATGCCACATTTCATTGATTGTAAGAAGACATCATATATTTTTTATTAAGGTAACAACATGTTTTGAAGGGGCCTCGAAACCCTGTTAACAAAGGGAACTTAATATAGAGAAATAAAAGTTCATGTTACACAAAAAGCCAGCCTAGAAAAGAGGCCTAAGAGAAACACACTAGCCAAAAACTAAGAAAGAACACTTCCCAGCTGCAGTAAAGAATGAATCATTAGAGAACAACAGCAGAAAGGGAAAGAACTATCCCTTCATCCCTTTCTTATGGTACCGAAGGGTCATGTCAAAATAAAAAGAGGATTTATTAAAAAAATCCTTTAACATTAATCCAACCATCTTTAACTCTAGCAGCCTCATCCTTCCAGCAAAAAGAAACCAAATCTGAAGAACTAGCCCCCAACACAGGAATAGGAACATCGAGTGACATTTCTAGCACAGGGCCAATTTTAGCCCCAACTAGAGATCTATTAGTTAAAGGATCAAATAAACCAATGCTAGAAAAATCCAAAACAACTACAATACCAGCCAAACTTTCTCCCACAGACCCACCAGCAATAGCCTCTAGTGGTAATAAATTAGGAACAAATCCAGCAGACACAGCGCCACCGGCAGCAACATTCGGCAGAGAAAGAATAGATTCATCTCCAGCAGAAACATAGCCAAAAACAACAACCATCACAAACTCAATAGGGACATTAGGAGAAAGAACAATATCATCCTTCTTCTCAGGCTGAGAGGAACCTTTTAGAACTGTGTAATGATGAGTGGAAGCAACCTTCCACCATGAGGGAGAAGATTTATTTTTCTTGGGATTCAAGCCACATTGGGCTGAAATGTGACTAGTCTTAAAACATTTTTAACATCTAAAGGGAATACCCTCATAGTCAAGTTGTTGGGTCCAAGAACCTAAAGTTCATTCAATTTTGATTTCAGCTAGAAGATCCATTGACATGTCAGTTTCAACTAAAATGTGAGCATAAGCATAATGATATATATTGAAGGAATCGTGATCCATCATCAAAAAGTCCCCCAAAGCCTCACCCACTTCCTCAAGAATGGAATCATGCTAGAGATGAAGGGGGGATTGGGGAGTCTAACCCATATAGGGGTCTTATTGAATATTTCAGAGGAAGGATTAAAATCTAGGTGCCAGGGCTCTAGCATAAGCATAAATTTATCATACTCCTAACAAAAAAAATTATCACACGGGATCTTAGTTCTATCCTCAACAAAGCCAAAATTGGCAATAAAAACCCCTTTTTCCATAGGAAAGATATGAATAGTACCTAATAGCAATGGTTCCCATTTACGTGTTACCCAATCATGCAGAAGGGGAAATCTAGGCCAAAATCCCTGAAAAATGACATATTAATTTGTGAGATTTAAAAACATCAATGATGTTCACCAGATCCCCTTCATCCTTAGAAGAAATCTTAATAGAGATAGAACCACACACTGGAAATAGATTAGAAACCCTAGGGACATTCTCAACCATAGTTGACTTAGAGAAAATATTAGCAAAAGACACCCCCGGTCCCTCTGAGCCCTTAGAAGTGAGGCCAAAAACCTGAAGACAAGAGGTGTCATCCATCAAAAAATCCCTAGATATCGTCATAGAAGGATTCTTCGACGGGGAAGCAAGTAGAAAAATTGTAGGGCAAGCAGAAGCATCAGCCGTAGGACTGACAGTAGCATCAAGTTGTGCACTTGCAACAACGTAAGCAGGGAGGGCATCGCTCACAAGAGTAGGATCTGCACCCACACACATAGGGGAGGGAGTCATTGTTGTGTGAGTAGGTGAAAGAGTTGCAGCACCGACCATGTTATTATTCCTAGAAGACATTAGATGTTGTTCATGTTAGAGTAGTCATACTATAGCTAATAATTAATTTATTTAATTATTAGTCTATTATACTCTACACTTAAGTTAAACTTAGGCATCTCATTATTCTCTAGGGTTTTCACCTTTAGGGTTTTGGTATCCTTTTATAAAGGATTCACCTCTTTGCATTTCATAAGGAGATTGTATTGTATTCATTTTGCTTGATAATAGAAATTCATTCTTTCAACATGGATATTATGTCTCTAGATTTTGGCCGCCATAGCTTCTCCAGTCTTTTATATCTTGCTTCTTCCATGTGACAGGTTTGCATGTAGCTGTTCTTAGGAGAATAGGTGTTTTCCTATTCCAACATGGTATCAGAGCCATCCTGCAGCTAGCTGTTCGAGTTCTGTTGAACAAAGCTCTTCGCGGTACGAGGGTTTGAAGCTTTCAGTTCTTTTTTGGTATTTTTTATTGGATCTGGGGGGTCTCTATTTTTTGGAGCACTTTGGACCAAAACCGACCTCACGATTGTATTTGGAAGGCCTAAAAACCTTAGAATCCATATAAAACACATCTGATTTGGACACTGAAGCATCTGGGAGAAATTTCTTGGCCTATTAGGGTTGTATGGGCACAAGAAACGAGGCAGGGTTTGAAAATTTTTCAAAAAAATTAAAAAAAATGCTTGGAAAAAGTGTAGTCAATGGTTTTCAATCACGCCGCCCCAGCCTGCGTCGCCACTGGCTATCACCTCCAGGCCCCCGCTGCCTCCCGGCCCCACCGACCTTCGACGCCCCCGCCACCGGCCCGCTCCGCCTAGGCGCCCACCTCCGCTCCACCCTCTGTGCCACCTGGCTACCGCCGCTCTGCCCTCTATGCCACCCGGCTCCCACTGCTCCACCTGCCCGGCGGGCTTTAGCCTTGTAAGCCCCCTTTAGCCCAGCGGGCGGTCACATGGGTGACCGGGGGGCTCCACCCTAGCCCCCTGCGGCAGTCATATGGTGCCTAGGGGCTAGAGAATGTTCAGCCCCAGGGGCTTAAATTTTATTTTTGGAGCTTTTTTTACCCTTCCAAACTATTTTCGCTCTATCTTAAGCATACGGGGGTATTTTTTTTTACTTTCATATACCATCGAAAAGCTCTTTCTGAGCACTTTCTGATGATGGAGGTTGGGGTTTTGGGTTCTGCCATTTTTATAGTGTTTTTTTCTATAAAATTCTAATATCTACTTTTTGCCTTCTAGGAGCCCTATCTTACTCATCCGGACTCTATTTTTGGCAAACCAGATATCGTTGAAAAGCTAGTTCAGTGAACTTTTTAGTTGTAGGGGTCTTTTTTCCAAATTCTACTCTAGGTTCTCTCTCCTCTGAGTTTTTTTTTTCACTCTAGCGGATTACTTGAGTTCTATAGGTACTGGGATCTCTTCTTCTGATCTTTCTAGCTCACTCTTCTTTCTGACTTCTGAGCTTGTATGCTTCTCTTCTGTAGCATTCTTTATTCTATAAATGCACTGAGATAAAGTGCCTACTTCTGTATTTCTAAAACTTTGAACACCTTGTGTGTGTTGTACTTGCACTCTGTTATAAAGTGCCATGGGGGGTTATGATGTTATGCTATTTTGTGCTCATCCACCTTTGTCAAGTGAGCATACCTTCCATGACATTAGCCCATGCTGTGTATCAGTGACACTGCCCTTTATCATGTGCTTGTACTTCTTTTGTACTGTTGGTGTTCCTAATTCTTCTTTCTGCAGATGTTTCTGGCATTGCATTTCAGTGTTCCTGTCACCTCTCCCTGTTCAACATTATGGGGGGGTTCACCTATTGGTTTTATTTCTTCCTTGGTTCGATTGATCAGCTCTTTAGACTTTGTCTTCTCTACCTATTCATGCACTTCAGTGGGGGTTCCAGCAGTTACTTCTGACAGAGTTTACAGCTTCTTGCTTCAAAAATGCTTCTTGTTCATTCTTGTTCCTTTCTTTGGGACTTTCCCTAGATTGGAGGCTTAGTTTTCTTCATCTAGTTTATTTCTTGTACTTGGGTACCTGATCAGGCCTAGTTGTCGGGACCCATAGTTCCTTTCATGCATTTTTTTTTCATGCATCCTTTAGTCCTTAGCTGTTTAGCTTCTCCCCAAGTTACACTTAAGGGGGGGTGTTAGAGTAGTCATACTATAGCTAATAATTAATTTATTTAATTATTAGTCTATTATACTCTACACTTAAGTTAAACTTAGGCATCTCATTATTCTCTAAGGTTTTCACCTTTAGGGTTTCGGTATCCTTTTATAAAGGATTCACCTCTTTGCATTTTATAAGGAGATTGTATTATATTCATTTTGTTTGATAATAGAAATTCATTCTTTCAACATGGATATCATGTCTCTAGATTTTTGGCCGCCATAGCTTCTCCAGTCTTCTGTATCTTGCTTCTTCCATGTGACAAGTTTGCATGTAGGTGTTCTTTGGAGAATAGGTGTTTTCCTATTCTAACAGTTCATGTAGCTGACTTATTTTTCAAAGAGATTGTGAGATTGAATGGGTTACGTAGGAGTATTTTTTATGACCGAGATAGTAAGTTTGTGGGTTATTTCTGGAAGACATTTTGGAAGAAGATGGGTACTAATTTGAAGTTTAGTTCTGCATTTCATCCTTATAAAAATGGACAAACTAAAGTTGTGAACAGAAGCTTGGGTAATTTCTTAATATGTTTAGTTGGTGATAAGCCTGGATATTGAGATTTGGTTTTAGCACAAGCAGAGTTTGCATATAATAATTCTATGAATAGGACTACAAGGAAAACACCATTTGAAGTTGTCATAGGTATGCATCCTAAGGGAGTATCAGACTTGAATGATCTTGGTTTAGGAGAGAAGAGAAGTGCTAAAGAAGAGGGTTACGTTGAATACATGAAGACTTTGCATGATGAAGTGAAACTTAATTTGGAACATAGTAATCACAAATACAAGGATACTGCTGATAAGTTTAGGAGACATACATAATTTCAGGTTGGAAATGAAGTCATGATTCATTTTGAGAAAAGGAATTTTTCTTGTTGGTAATTATAGTAAGTTGAAGATGAAGAAGTTTGGACCTTGTAAGATACTAAAGAAATTTGACAATGGTAATGCTTATGAGGTTGATTTACTAGTTGACATGGACATATCTCCTATATTGAATGTTGCTGATTTTTATGAGTATCATGAGTCAGATAATGAATTTGACATGAAGAAAGAGTATCTTATGAAGTAGGCAGAAGTGATTGATTAGATCTTGGATAAGAGAGTTGGCAGACGTACAAGAGGAAAGGATTACATGGAGTATTTAGTGAAGTGGAAGGATAGACTAGTTGAAGATTCTACATGGATTTATCAAGTTGAGATGGATCTGATGGATTCTTCTCAGGTAGCACATCAATTATGATTCAGGAGCATCAATTTTATTTACCCCAAGTGTCTGATGCAAAAGCATCTTGGGTTTATGAGCTATCTTGCATTTTGTTCTTTTCGTAGCAGTTTTCTTTTCCAGTTGGCAAATTTTAGTTGTGGTCACGATCTCATTCAAGTTAGTGGTTACCCTCATAGTTTCCTATTCTAGAATGTTTATGGATAATTCTCTTGTGATTGCATCTCCTTATGTTGATCACGCTTTGAGATTTCCCTCTCCTAGTGGTCATGGGTAATGTGTTCATGATTAGCGAGGACCTTTCTAGATATTTGTGTTACGCTTGAGATTATTATATTATTAGCCATTGTGATCTTAGCTCATGGTTCTTTATTCCTTGGGGGATTGTTCCCTATGATCGCTCTTGTTTATTTCACCGTTTGTGGATTGTTGATATATTTTGGTGAGGACCTATATTTTTAATATGTTTCCTTCTTGGGGAATGTAAATTATGGTCGACCTGTTGTGTAATTCTCTATATATTGAGTCAGTAGATTGTGTAGAAGTAAGGAAAGTAGGAAAAGAAAGCTAGGTGTGAACAATTAGAAGCTTAGCACAAGATCTAGAACATATTTTCTGATTGTAACTGGCCCTAATCTGGAAGGCCTCACAGCCCGACATGTACTTGGCTATTTGAGGAATATATCTTTGGATTTTGAATTCTCTCTAGATTTTTTGTTGTTTATTATTAGCTGCGAGGTTGGGAATCTCCATTGGGGATTATCCCACCTTGGAACTACGTCAAAATTAATGTGAAAAGAGATTTTATAGCTCTTCTAGACATACCATTCAAGAAAGTATCTCTATGTTATTTCTCAAAAATATATTCTTCACAAACATCATGATAATTATCAATGAATGGTAATCTTCCACAATGTTTTTCTTAAAGAAAATCAAGCCATTAAAACTAATATTTCCATATCTTTCGTGCCATAAATGGCTACAAAACATTTGTGTAGTGTTTAGGACCATATTTCTTAAAAGGAAAATAAAATGGAAACATTTTACTATCATATATGCTTGTGCAACAACTACATGCTAATGCGAATTGTCCTTGATTATACATTTGTTTATATAAAAAATAAATTACCATTTTTTCCTAATATTTGACAAGATGATAATAAATATTTGTTTTAGAGAAAAAGATAAGTGTACTAGAAATATTCTTTACTTTACCATGCATATTAGTTACTACAATAGGTCCTCTTGCTTTAGTACTACCATGTGATTGATTACTCCATAATAGAACTTGGGACCCAAATGTCATACACAAAGAACTCCTACCAAAGGCACGATGATGACCACATAGGTTGAAGTCTTTGATGGGTTCAATTTCATGGCTACTAATAGACTCATTATTCATGTTAGAAATTATAAAAAAGAAGTAGAGCAAATGAAAGAATTCAAGTGTGAGTGCATGAAAGGAATTTACCAAGTTTATCAAGAGAGATAGAGAAGAATTGCTACAAAGTATCAAGCTAAAAGATCACCAAAATGCTCCAAGAACTAAGACAAGAACACAAGGATTTGAAAGGGGGAAAAAAAGAAAAATCCCTTGTGAAGAATATAAATATGGCACAAGGCCTAAAGAATGAGATCAATGAGCTCAATACAATATTGAGAGAAAGATGAGAATGTGAGGAGAAGTGAGAAAAGAAGAGAAGATTATTAGACAAGTGTGTGAGATTCATCTCTTAAATAGAGATGAGTGGAGGAGTTTGCATGTAACTCCCATCTTCTATGAATGCCACATTCATATTGTGTGTGTGACAAATGTGAGATTCCTCTTAAGGAGGAATATCTAATTTCCTTATTAAAGGAATTAAAAAATAGTGACATGTCCTCCTACTTAGACTAGAGGATAAATACAAATAAGGATACCTTGGTTTATCCTTTAATTACATAGTTTCAACCAAGAAAAGATTAAATTCTAACACCCCCCTTTAATCTTTACTTGGGGGATTTACATCAAAGGGTATCAAACCCAAATTTTCACAATGAAATTAATATTTCTCTCTAGAAAGAGGCTTTGTCAAAATATCTGCAACTTGATCTTCACCCTTGCAATAAATGAGGGATACTTTATTTTCTTCAATTTTCTCTCTAATGAAGTGGTGGTGGAGAGAAATGTGCTTTGACTTTGCATGGTAGACTGGATTCTTTGCCAAGGCTATTGCACTTTGATTGTCACAATATAAAGGTGTAGGTTCTTGTTGAGGCAGACCCAAATCTTCAAGAATTCTTCTAAGCCATAAGGATTCTTTGGAGGCATTGGTAAAACTTTTTCATTCAGCTTCAGTAGAACATAGTGAAACAGATTGATCTTTTTTACTTTTTCAAGATATAGCACCTGAACCAAGAAAAAAACAATACCCAAAAGTAGATTTCCCATCATTGGGGTCTCCACTTAAATCTGAATTAGTAAAGCCTTTTAATGTAAAATAAAAATTTGCATCATAAAATAAACCTACATCAAGAGTACCTTTAATATATCTTAATATTCTTTTAACAATTTTGAAGTGTGTTTGTTGAGGTTTGGACATAAATATTGAAAGTAAACCAACACTAAAAGATATATCAGGTCTAGTGAGAGTGTTGGGGCTCAAATCGACAGATTTCATTTCCTATGGATTTAGTTTATCCAATGATGAGAAATACAAGTGATTTTCCAACGAATGAGGTTTCAACAACCTCCTACAATTCTGGCTCCGCAGAACCAAGGCTGGTGGGCCTGTACCTTAAAATTGTCTTCAAAGTCTTCTAGAGGTTTTCTATAGTGGATAAATGATAACTTCAACTCCTGCTTCTCAAGGTGTTAATAAGATCACAAAACTGAAAATATGTATTATCAAATATAATGTTTATTAAAAATTGCTTGATATAATTGAGATATAAAGTAGATATGATGAAAGAAAATAGTAGTTCAAAAATTGAAACAATGAAACCTTAATACCACAATTCAAATAACAAGAGAGACCAATGCTTTATTCCAATAAAAGGCAATAGAGTCAATATCGCTTCAATCCTACGTTCAACTTCAGAGACAATTTAGAAAACAAAACTTATCACCTTAAAGGCGTTATGAAATGCACGTATAACTAAAAGCTCAAGTATATTTCAATTAATTATCATTTCTCAAATGATGGACCAATTGATCAAGGCCTTAATCAATAGGATTTAACCATGCAAAAATGAGAAAGAAACAATTGAATATATAGATTATAAACTTAAAATGAAATATATGCAAATAAAAACTATCACTTTAAGGAATTTCGTATTGATTTATCTGAAGGACTAATTGTAAAGAGATAACGAAAACAATTACGAAAATGAAATAAACATAGACTTATCTCTGCTTGATTACAAAGGATGGTATATCAAATTCATGTTTGCAACATTTGATCAGTTGTTTCCACTCCACCATCCTCCAAATCTCATCCTTCTTATCAATTTTTGTATCCATATAAATATAAAAACCAAGGGGTGCATGGGATCATCACACCTTTTCCTAACAAATACCTAATCTAAAACTAATTGCTTAAACATTACAATAATTGGATAACTAGTTATCCTTTATCAATAACAATTATCAACCGATTCGGTTGCACAATATTTGCCCAGTTTTGAATTAATAGGTCTACATATATATCCATCGACAGCCACCTTCATAATGTCTACATAGTGCATTGAGGTCGATGGTTTTAGCAATGTATTTTTTTGGTGCGTGGTCACTAAATGAGGTTTTTTGACAACTGCTATGGCATTTCATTATTCCATTACTGATACAATATTAGTAAGCCTTTGTTTGAGATCTGATTTCTATTTGATATCATTGTGTTGTATTTACGCTAAAACTATTGCTTCCCACGATGCTATTTGATGGAAAATGAGACTGTCATTTATTTATAACACTGGTGTCAATTTCAGAATATTTCACCAATCTTGTGACTACTAGGAATGATTTTCGCCACTCCACTATGTTGGTGCCGCTGATCTTGGAAACTAATGCTTGTTTAATAATGTGTATTTCCTACAAATGTTTTCCACCAACCTTTTCTAAAATATTTATTAACTCTAAATATGAATCCCTGGGGCTGGTCGCTACCTGACAACAACAGCATACAAGAGATGTTTGGACTGCTGGTCGACCATTTTCTACGGTTGTGGGAGGATACCAGTCGGTTGTACATTGATTTGTAGAGGGATTCGATCCATTATGTGGTGCTGATAGAGGTGGTGACCACGCTGATGGAGGTGTCCATGCTGTATTTATCGACCATTACCGATGCTGATGGACGTGGCGACCAGATTGATGGATGTCTGATGGTAGAGAAATCACTGCGTATTTGTCTTAGAATATGCTTTGGATTGCTATAGTTTTGTAATGTATGTGGGAAGTCAATCCACTATGTGGACGTGGCATGGTATTTGCTGTCTTCATCGACCCTATCTTTTGCTTTCCCCCTTTTTGTTTTTCTGCATGCAAAATCAATTAATTAAGTGAAAAATAAAATTATAATATTTCAAAATGCCACGTAATAATTAAATAAATGTAGTAGTCTTGAAGGTCTTTGTCTTCTCCTTCCCGCCAAATGATACATGTCACATTGTTTACCATCGCAATGCTTAAATAACGAGAAACTTACAATATGGGTAAATAAACGTTTTAACATTGATTCTTTTAAATAGATAAAAGCCATAAATATAAGATGAGAATCATATAATAATAATTAAGAATTAAGAATGGAAATGAACCAAACGTAATTTCCTACTTATGGATTTGCATAATGTTTTACTTTTTTTAATTAGTCTTTCCTATTTCTATAATTCAATATTTATCCACATTGGTCTCTCATAATTAACTCTTTTTATTTCCTTGAAAAACCTCGTTTCGATCAATAATTAGATAAAAGAGTACTATATTAAATAAATAACACATCATTATTTATTATTTTGCCTTTATTTATAATTAATGGCATGAAATTCAAAACTTTAGATAGGCATATTAAAATATAACTTACACTCATGATTAATAACAAAAGAAATCATATATACTAACCACCTTTTCTTATACCTTTTACACAATAATGATAACCCTAGTCATTCTATAAGAATTAGGGCATAACATATAGATTCATATATATGAAAAGGAAATAGCATTCATCATTATTGTTATTGATCAAATTATAACATATTGTAATGATCGTAAATGATAACATTATCTGTTGATTGAAAATAATAAACATTCAAATCCATGGAAGATTAATTATAACAAGATCAACCTTTTCAAAACATTAAAAAACATTTGAAGGTATCATTAAATCAAAGATATAATTCTCCACATAAAATATTATCTCTTAGGTCATGATTTGTAAGTTAATTGCTTCTATCACCAATATGGATTTAGAGATTTATAATGCAATAGTAAGATATGCAGAATTCCTTTTAATTGCATTAGGATTTATATGAAAACATCTCATAAGACTTTAAAGGCATATTCAAGACCAATTGCAATTACATTACGTCCTAGATTCCCTTCGTGAAAAATAAACCTTAAGAAAATTATTCTAGGATAATGAGAATCTCAAAACATCAAACCATGAGACATATGAAAGTGAATGAATACATAATAACACTTTGATAATACAAAGATGATAGAAAATAGAAGCTATAAAAGACAAGTAGGTATATGTAAATAGTTACTTCCCTGAACAAGATTGGATACAAATCACTTTGTCGACATGGGTTCCACCAGTGGCTCTTTTTGGGGATGTGTGTTTATACCTAAACACAGCAAGATCCAAGCTATCTCTGGAAAGTAGACCATTAGAAAGCACAACTACGATATATGTATAAAGGAAAAAGAAAAAACACTTGCCTATTGTTATGTTTAATGAAAGAAAGGTTTAAGGTACTGACCATGCACAGGAAGTTCATGATTGTAACCTTCCAAATCTTTTAAAATGTAAGAATTCTCACCTCCTTTACCAATGATGACAAAAGGACTTATCCATAAATCATCAAACTTTCCATGTTTACCTTTGTCTTGATCTTTCACATTCCATCTCAAAACTAAGTCTCCTTCCTGAAATTTCCTTTCTATGGTTTTCTTATCAAATAAATCTTTTACTTTCTGTTGCAATTCCTGATTTCTTTCATGAGCTCTATTCCTTATCTCGTCCAATTCTGCAAGTTGTAATAGTCTATCTTCCATCAAATCCACTTCTTCATATTGTTCTTCATTCATAAACTTGTACACTGGAAAAAAATTATTCAATGGTAGGTGAGCTTTCTTTCCATAAACAAGTTCATATGGAGCATACCTAGTATATTTCTTAACTGTAATTCTATTTGCCCAAAGTGCGAGAGGTAATTTTTAATCCCATGCTCTTTTGTTATTCTTTAACATCCCTTTGATAATTTTCATTATATTTTTGTTGGTAGATTCTGCTTGACCATTCCCTTGAGGGTGATAAGGAGATGAAAAGGAAATATTTATTCCATACTTCTCATGAAATTCAATAAATTATGTAGATCTGAAACACATAGCATTGTCACAAACAATCTTATGAGGAACACCAAATCTTGTCAATATTTTTTCAGTCAAAATTTTGATTACCACTTTACTAGTGGTCTGTCTAGTTGGTATGGCTTCCACCCATTTTGTGAAGTAATCAGTGGCTACCAAAATCCACTTATGCCCACCACTGTATGTATCAGTTATTTCACCTATGAAGTATATTCCCCACATTTGGAATGGTTCTTCAGTAGACATAGGATTGAGAGATAATGCACCATTATATTTGAGTTTTTCTGAAAATCTCTGACATGCTTCACATCTCTGAAAATATTCATGGAAATAGTTAAATATGAAAGTCCAATAATATCCCGCATTCAATATCTTATGTGCAGTGGTTTTCACTGAAAAGTATCCACCACATGCTCCATCATGGAGATCTTTTAGCACTTCTTTAGCTTGGTATGTATCTAAACAAAAGAGAAGTACCCCATCCCTATTTTTCCAATATAGGTCTCCTTGCATCAAAATATACTTATATGTTTGTAACTTTATTTTCCTCTTCTGACTATCTGTAAGGTTCTCAGGACACTTCACGTGTTTCAAAAAATATACTATATTAGTGTACCAGGGGCATCTTTCAATACTTGTATGAGTTTCACTTAGATCAATCTGATTTACTTGTAATGCATCCATATTTGACTCTTCCATCAACTTTGCTAATCCTTGTCCTCTAATAATCTTAGTGATTTGGAT
>MU225079.1:4246057-4258224 GCA_018584345.1 Thuja plicata
CATATCCTTATGAAATTCAACTTTGTAATCTTGGCATAATTGAGCAACTGAAAGAAGATTAGATTTCAATTCAGGAACATAAAGAACATTGTGTAACTTTCCATTTGGAACATTAACATCACCAAATTCATCAACTTTGCAACTATAATCATTAGCTAATTGAATAGGAATATTAGTAGTATCAGGTTGCAAAGAATCAAATACTTCTCTATGAGATGTAAAATAATGAGAAGCACCAGATGTAACATAATGAGAAGCCCCACTATCAATAATCCATTATAAAGCATGAGAAGCTTTAAAACAAGCAGTAAAAGCACGACGAGATTGATTACCTTGAGATTTGAAGTTATTTTGATTATTGTTATTGATGGGCTTCTTATCATTTTTCTTTTTAAAACAAACATTAGTAAGGTGATCATCTTTACCACAATAAGTACAATGTGGTTTTTTATTTTGTTGATTATTGTAATTATTGTTATTATTATTGTATGATGGCCTAGAATTAGACCTGTTATTTTGATTATAGTTATTTGAATAACCATTATTATGATGATTATTGTTACGATAGTTATTGTTGTTATTGGAATAATTATTATTATGATGATTATTACTATTAGAAGTATTAGATTTGTTACTTTGATTTTGAGTTTTAGAAACAAAAGCATGTTCAAAAGACTTAATAGTACCTAAGTGCAATAATTTAGCCTCCTCTTGACATAAAAATATTTGAAAGATAGCATAAGTTAAATGAGGAGCTAAAGTAGGAATAGCAAGCTGAGAATGAATATTAGTAATGAATTGTTGAAATTCCTTTAGGAAGACATTTATTTAAGATAATATTAATTAATCTAATGTTAGTCAAAGTAACATTAACACCACTTAAATGAGTTTTAATTGCATCAAATTTGAGTAAAAATTCATCCATATTTTTAAAATCATTATACCTTAAGTCCTCCAAGTTGTCTTGGAGTTGAATCTTATGGGATTCAGATGAGATGCCATATGTTTGTTGTAAAATGGCCCATGCTTCATGAGCTTTGGTGCAATGTCCAATTAGGACATAAAGATCAGGAACGATGGAGAGACCAATCAAACCAAGAGCTTCTTCATTTTTTGTTTTCCATGCATCTTTTTTTGCTTGTGAAGCAGTGGTAGCTGGTTCAATGGAAGCATCTGTAACAACTTCAAGTAGATGTTTAAAACGAAATAGAAATGAAACATGAGTTTTCCATTGATGGTAATTAGAACTATTTAGTTTAATTTCAAGAATTAGAGTAGACATGATTAATAAAATGATCAAATTATCTTAAACAAAGTGAATAACAATGAATATATAATGATCAAGATTAAGAAAAATAAATTTAACTTAATGTTAATCACAAAAGAATGGTTGAATAATGATATTAAAAAAAATTAAATATATAGTTTAAATTGAGGAACAAATTTTAATTGCAAAGAATTACATAACCAACAATAGAATTTGGTTATAAATTATATAAAAAACTTAGAAATGAAACGATTTGAGATAATAATGAGTAGAAAAAAATGTTTGATCAATTAAACTTTTTATATTAAGATAAAGATTAGACCAGATTTTTAAAAAATAAATTAGTCAAAGTGAATTTCAAATTACAACTAAAATTAGATAAAGATTAGAGAATATGCAGAACCATTTACTTGTAGACAAACTTGCAGATGTTAGAAAAGAATAAACAAGGCTATTTCCAGAATATGCAGACAATGATTAATATATCTGCAGAATTAAGAAGTTACAATGAAATGAAAAGAACAAAGGAACAAAGGAAACACCAGTACCTATGCAATGAAGGTAAGTAAAAGACAGACTGTGTTAGAAGTTAAGAATAATAAAGAGTAATAATTTGCGTTAGAAGTAAAGAACCAACTATAATAATAAAGTTTCATGGATGCTGCGAGATGTTGCAAGATAAAACACCAATGAGCTGTGTAATATATGCTGAAGGTAAGTATAGATGCAAAGTTGCGCAGAGTAAGGACCAAAGCTGCACAGAGTATTAGATGTTGAACTTTGAAATATGTCTTAAAACTTCACAGGCTGCGTGAGGAATAGGTAAGGGAATATGCAAGGAAAATATCAATACGTTGAGTTTGAAATATGTTGCGTTGGGTTTGAATGAAACAAATGTAAATGTGCTGAAATACCAGGCTGCGAGATAGATAGAAAGGAATGGTGAGATAAAAAGAAAATTTATATAATAAAGGTTATCCTGCAAATGAGATACAATAGAAATCTATAGATTTAGAATAAACTTGTAGAAGAAATTGGTTAGAAATCAAAAGAACTAAGATAAATATACAGAACTATATTAAAAAACAAAGATAAAAGAATAGTTGAAAATGAGATCTTAAGTTAATCCTGCAATGAAAAGTTAGATGAACAGATTTAAATATCGATTTAGATCTTAACATTAGACTGCTGAAATATAGAAAAAGCAAACTAAGAATCCCTTGCGGTTGCCCGACAGAGGGAGAGATAGAACTTAAAAAACTTGAAAACCCTTGCGGTTGCCCGACAGAGGGTGAGATTAGATCTTATGCAAGCAAGATAAATATGCACTCAATGTTAGAATGTTGAAATATAGAACTCTGAATATATAAATCTGCAAAATTGAAATAGATATGAGAAAAAAACTTAGATCTGGTGGCAAACCATCCAGAACAAGTTAGATTCACAAAAAAGTTAGATTTGCAAAAAGAAACAATGAAGCAAAACCTGCAACAAAATGGTTAAATAACAAAAAAAGGTCTTTCTCCTTCACAACCGAAATATCCTTCAAATTTCCCTACATGCAACACTCAACAAACAAGGATTAAACCTGCTCTGATACCATGTTAGGAATCATAAAAAAGAAGTAGAGAAAATGAAAGAATCCAAGTGTGAGTGCATGAACGGAATTTACCAAGTTCACCAAGGGAGATAGAGAAGAATTCCTACAAAGTATCAAGCCAAAAGATCACCAAAATGCTACAAGAACACATGGATTTGAAAGGGGAAAAACAAGAAAAACCCCTTGTAAAGAATATGAATATGGCACAAGGCCTAAAGAATGAGACCAATGAGCTCAATACAATATTGAGAGCAAGATGAGAATGTAAGGAGGAGTGAGAAAAGAAGAGAATATTATTAGACAAGTGTGTGAGAGACATCTCTTAAATAGAGATGAGTGGAGGAGTTTGCATGTAACTCTCATCTTCTATGAATTCGACATTCATATTGTGTGTGTGACAAATGTGAGACTCCTCTTAAAGGGGAATATCTAATTTCCTTATTAAAGGAATTACAAAATAGTGACATGTCCTCCTACTTGGACTAGAGGACAAATACAAATAAGGATACCTTGGTTTATCATTTAATTACATAGTTTCAACCAAGGAAAGATTAAATTCTAACAATTCCACAAAATAAAAAAAGAAAGAAACTCACTATTACCATATGTGAGCATGATATGCAATGCATCATGTTCTATAAGAATTGAAACAATGTTGGATATTGAATGGTTAATTTCCACTTGCATGTTTTTATAGAATTAAAGAGTTAGGAAGCCTAGGTCTGCATTTAAACAAAAAAGGAAAGGTTGTGTGAGCAAAAATAAGTATGGTAATGGAGGACCTATATACTAACTCGCTCGGTAGTAAGATGCATACTCTTTATTTAGGAACTCTAATTTATTCAAATCAACATAGTATGCAATTTGGCAACATATTCCTAAGATTGTTATCAAATGACAAATTCCAACATATCAAGGATTTAGTTGATAGTCACAACCTTGATGTTTAGAAATCAATGGTGCAGCCCCCATTTAGTAGAATAAAATTTTAACGATCCAAAACCTTTCTAGGATGGATAAATCAAAGGAAGCATAAAAGATATAAGCTTCATCAAAATCGTATCACCTCAAATATGCAAAGATTTTTCATAGAGGAGAAAAGGTATTTTAGTGAGTCATATATAAACATAAAAAGCAATTGTTGGTAACAGAAGAAGAGGTACATGTCCTAATTGAACTATATAGCATGAAAAGGTTCATTGAAGAGCTCGCTCTAAGCTTTCAAAACAAACACAAGTCAAATAAAGTAAATGTTATTGGTAATCAACATATGGTCACTCTTGCAAATTTGTAAGTAGTGAAGAATACATTAAAAATGATGAAATTGTAATATCTATCTACATTTTATTGAAGATAGCAATATGGTAATCAAAATTATATAAATGACCATAAATGCATCTCAAACAAAGAAGGAAAAGGTTGATGAACTAACCTTTGAGCTTGAATTAACTAAGGATTCACTAGAAAAGACCCATATGGCATTTTGGGAAACAAAAGAACCAGTTGTTGCTACAACAAATTTAAGGAGCAAGAGAATTTTGATTTAGAACAGTTCTTAAGAAAATCAAGAGTTTCAAACACAAAGTGGGGTTTAACCAAGTTGACCAAGGAATGAAAAGCAACTTGAGGATGACACAATAAGACATGAACAAAAAATGATGACTAAAAAGGTCAACTACACAAATATAGGTTTACATGAAGATTGGTTTAAATAGGAAAATAGAAATAATTTTCACTCTTTTTTCAAATTTTCATTGGGTTGCTAATAATCCACTCTTTGATGAGGTGAATGCAAAGATATTTCCTAGTTCAGTTTTTCGACCAATGATAATATCCTAATATCTTGTGATTGGAAGGGGAAAGGAAACTCCAAGCTTGTGATTTTGAAATAGAATACGTTTAAGACTATAAAGATTGTAATTATTTGTGACTTTTCAATGATTTCTAACTCTCCATCCTATTCATGTGGAATATTTGTCCTATTCATGTCATTTTTGGTGGTTGGAAGAATTCTATCATGATGGTATATACCAATAATATATCTACTTCCAACATTGTAGATAGAAATGTGAAGGATGAAAAGAATGTTCCCACAAATGGTCTCATTGTGTATGCAAATACAATCTTTCCAATACTTAGTGCTAGAACAAATTTAGAAGTTGTGAATGATACATCCAAGGTGGACATCCTATAATGTTTATGCATAAGAGAGATTATTAGGAGAATCTTTAAGGAGGATCTTAAACACATCACCTACTTAAAGAGAATGGACAAGAACGTGACTTCTCATTAAATCCGATGCAATTCTTTCTTACCATCAAGATGGGAATGTGTGTTCATATATTCCATCATGAGCTTTCTCAATAGATCTTTAATGTAGAACTCAGCCCCAACTCAAATCCCTAGTTACACAATGAGACACAAAAATGATGAATAAGAGTATAGCAATTTTTTGAGATGGTATATTCCAAAACATGGTTTAAATGGTTACATTTGTATTGTTGCAACAACCCCCCTCCCCACTAGCCCATGTAAACCTTCACTCACTTCAACTTAATTTTATGATGCACAATTGTACATTAATTTAATGCAAGGTTGAAAATCTCCGTCTCGGCAAAAACTCAGCAGACCCAAATTTTTTGAAAATCTCGATCTCGGCAAAAACTCGGGAAAAAAATTGGCAATAAATCAGCACTTTTATCGAACATTTAAAAATATATAATTTTTTAAAATATTCTTAAAAACACACAAACACCAAATTTGTAGAATATATACTGATTTGAGATATTCACCATGTATTAATCAAAGTTTTGAGTTAAATACATAGCAATTAGAATTTAGAACTTAGCAGAAAACATAGAATCATTATCATATACCAAAAAATAAGTACGACATCTGAATAAAAATAAGTTCAATACATATCGAAGTCAAACTCCGTGAAACTACAAGTCTACAACTTCTTAATACATATTAAGTTCAAGTTTCGGTATCAATGAAAACTAGAAATATATATAGACTGCACCTAATCCCAAAAAAAACAACCTAATCCCGATGCCTTTACAACTTAAAAAAAATCCCTAAATTTTTAGAAATCATTTGTTTTTAACTTAAGTGTTATAAGCGGCGATATTTTTGGGTAAAAATTGTCAAAAATTGCGATATTTTTAGGTAAAAATCGCTACACGATATTGGAAATATTGTCACCGATATTAATGGAGATAATATCATTTCAGTTTGTGTAGCGTGATATCTGAGATATAATCGCGAGATTTTCAACTATGGTTTAATGTTCATTTATTGTGGAATGTAGCTCATGAGCGCAATGTATACCATCATCATCACAAGGGTGGAAATTTTGGAAAACAAGGTCATCACAAGTCATCTAGTTTATGTGAAGACCTTGATTGCAATGGGGAGGAATCAAGAATCTAGAAGCAATTGAAATTGTATTGCTTGGGGGCAAGTAATCTTAGGGAAGGGCGAACTTGTCACATCCCCTTTTTAACTGATTTATGTTTGTGAAAAGAAAAATCATTACCTATCTTCGCAAGCTAAGCTTGATTAAGTCCAACCTTACAAAATTCAATGTTCTTAATATGAAAATATTGCGGCCTAATTTTTTAAAGACATTATATCCAAATTTCCAAGTTTTCATTCCTAGTACATTGTTTTTTCTTTGTTTGCCATCATAATGAACTTACTTGTCCCGTCATGCCTTCCATCTATCCTCTACTTTATCCTTGTTTTGTTAGACTTTTGAACTTGTCCATACCAACTCTCAAACTCCAAAATTCTCACCTTTGTCTCCTTTGACCCCAACACATGTTGTAACGTCGTTGATGGTCTATTTTGACGCAATACATTATTCTAGCTAGGTTTTCTTGCTTAAGAACATTATTTAAAATTTAAATGTGCTTTCTTGTATGAGAGGATGAGAATGACATTGCTTTCATTTAATGAAGTGGTTACATTATGAGGCCCATAGGAACACATCCATTTGAGGAATATCATCTATCAATTTCTATACACAAACACTATTAGAAACCATTTTAAGCACTTGTATTATTCATGCAGGTCTGAGGACAAAAACCCACAAATCTATCTGGGACCAAAAGGACAGACAAATACCTTTGATTTCAAACGTCAAAAGACACTACCCCTTTGGATGGAGGGTAATCTCACCCAGAGGTCATATTGCAGCTTCATTTGGTCGTGGATCAACCACATTGTATGGGTTGTAATTGATGTCGTCCATGACTACGCATATAACTGTTTATTACTATTCATTTCTGTTGTAACTATGTGTCATTGTAGAACACTTGAATGTACTCAAATTCCATTTGTAACAAGAGAAGGATCGGGATTTGCTTCCGTTCTTTGTTAGTTTGCTGGTGAACAATGACATGGAATAATGCAATGTAAACAGTGAACCAATCTAGTTTTCTTGTAAGCTCTCAGTTAAATATTTAAATCCACTATTAATTGTACCAAACAGTTAAACACTGAAAAGGGTTTTAATTCAATTTAAGGTCAGATTTGTATGATTATTTTAGACCAGGATATTCCAGTTGTATCAGAGCATATCACTTAAATTATATATCTATAGAGGGCTTTAAGTAATATTTGGATAAGATTTCATTGGGGATACTGAATCTGTTGAAAACTTACGATTCTGATCAAGAATCCCTGTCTTCAACAGTTTGAGATTCCAAAGCCAACTTGGAGAATATTCGCAGACTTATTGGATTGGCAGACTTTCAATCAGTCTTCTACAACTTCGTGGACCAAATAAATTAATCTTAACTCTGAAAAGTCAATTGAAGAGATCATTCGTCTTTAGATTACATTTGTTATTTACAAGTATTATCCACTAATCATTTCTATAAAATAGTTTTGGCTTTTTTATGCTCTTCTCCAACTTCAGATTTTAAAGTAAAAAATACTCTTTCACTCGAAAAAATCTTCTGCTAAAACGATTGAGTTCTAGACATGCTAATCAATATTATCTCCTCCTAATGCACAACCTTCACTAAATACCTGTACTGGTTAGCAGCTTTCAATCCTAGAGATGATCTTTTCCTAGCATATTGTTAGTTATCTAACAAAATTATCAATCCTAATCTGACTGCAGTCTCTTTTCATATATGGGATATTGTTCATTTCTTGACCTCCTCATAATCTGCATCAGGTACTTGGTCTCCTCCAGGACTTCTGGAGGAGCCAGATGACTGCAGATGCTGTCCTATTTTCATGGATGATTTAGTTGCTGCATCAACCTTGGTCAGTATTTCATCTGCATCCTCACCCTCCATTGCCTTCTTTAGTTCAGATACAGCAGACTCAATTTCACTTATTATGTCATTTGGAAGCTTACTCTTGTACTCGTTGAGACTTTTTTCTATTGTGTATAATGAATTGTCTGCCTAGTTTTTTGCCTCAATCAGTTTTTTTCTTTCATGATCTTTTTGGGCATACATCTCTGCTTCTTTAACCATATTCTGAATATCAGTTTCTGAAAGTCCTCCAGAGGGGTGAATGGTTAAAGCTTGTTCCTTACCAGTAGCCTTATCACGTGCAGATACATTAACTATGCCATTTGCATCAATATCAAATGTAACTTCTATTTGAGGAACACCACGTGGAGCTGGAGGAATGCCCACAAGATTGAACTGGCCAAGAACCTTATTGTCAGTTGCCATTTCATGTTCTCCTTGAAGTACCTTTATTCCAACCTGTGTCTGCCCATCAGCTGCTGTGGAGAACACTTGGCTCTTCTTGGTTGGAATGGTTGTGTTTCTAGTAATGAGCTTCGTGGCTACTCCACCAAGAGTTTCTATACCAAGAGACAATGGATTGACATCAAGCAGCAGCAACTCCTTTACATCACCCTTAAGGATGTCACCCTGTATGGCAGCACCCATTGCTACTGCCTCATCTGGATTAATACCTTTACTTGGCTCCTTACCAAATAATTCAGCTACTACTTGTTGCACTTTTGGCACCCTTGTCATTCCCCCTACCAAATTACCAATAAGACTTCGTCTAAGTCTTTGGGAGTCACACTAGCATCCTTCATACAATCCTTACAAGGCTGCCTTGTTCGATCTATCAAATCATTAGCAAGCATTTCAAATTTTGAACGGGTCAAAGTAATATTCAAATGTTTTGCACCAGAAGCATCTGCAGTGATGAAGGGTAGATTAATATCTATCGAAGTGGTAGAAGAAAGCTCTATTTTAGCTTTCTCCGTAGCTTCTCGCAATCTTTGCACAGCAAGCCTATCTTTTGACAAATCAATGCCTTCACATTTCTTGAACTCGTCTATTAAATACTGCAATAGAGCGTTATCAAAATCCTCACCACCCAAGAAAGTGTCACCATTAGTAGCCTTGACCTACAAGAAAAGGAAAGCTCAAATAACAGGGCAAAAAAACAAATAACCTAACAAAAATCAGCCATAACAAGTTGATTGTAAAGTTATTGCATGTCACCAATTGTTTATTACCTCAAACACACCATTTGATATCTCCAAGATAGAAATGTCAAATGTACCTCCTCCAAGATCAAAGACAGTCACCAAACCTTCCTTATTATTCATTCCATATGATAAAGAAGCAGTTGTGGGTTCATTGATAATTCGTTTAACTTTCAAACCGGCAATTCTTCCAGCATCTTTTGTTGCCTGCCTTTGAGAATCATTAAAATAGGCAGGCACAGTTATGACAGTATTTACAACACTCTTTCCAAGATAAGATTCTGCAGTTTCTTTCATCTTTCCCAATATAAATGCTCCAATTTGACTAGGTGAATACTGCTGTCCATTTGCTTCTACCCAAGCATCACCATTTGGAGCTCGAACAATCTTATATGGGACCATTTTCATCTCTTTCTGTGTTTGTGGATCATCAAATTTTCTTCCTATCAAACGCTTAGTTCCAAACACTGTGTTTGCTAGATTTGTCACTGCTTGACGCTTTGCAGGGGTTCCTACAAGCAGCTCACCTTTCTGATTAAAAGCCACAACTGATGGTGTTGTACGAGAACCTTCTGAATTTTCAGTTACCCTTGGATTCTAAACAAAGTCAGAGGAACACTCAATGATCAAAGAAGACCAGATGAGACCTGAGATTATTTCTAATCTTACAAAACACTAATTCACAAAGCTGTAATGGCAATTGTGGGCAACACAGATTTACCTCAAGGACATTTAATACTAAGAAACTTCAAATGGAAAGCAAGTATAGAACTTACCTTTCCCTCCATAACTGCAACACATGAATTTGTAGTGCCAAGATCAATTCCAATGACATCACTTGCAGCTCCCTTTGAACAACGGGAAACAGAAATCACCACTGATTAATTGTTACCATGCTAATCACATGCAACTTTTTGAACAAGTTTTTTTTGTGTAGATAATTGATAAAGTCAAGTATGTCCAATGGCTAGTTAGTGAGACTTCGATCCAAATGAGAATTCATTCAGTATAGAAGAATTTCAAATTTAATTTTTTTCTGGAGAAAGCAAAATAAACCAAAAATGTTAATTAAATTTTTTATATTCAATACCAAACTTCTCAATGTCTAACTTTAAGTTTATACGTCATCATGAAAATACATCCAAAATTTGCAATTTAAATTACATGAGTTATGCTCCAGGAATTTTCAGCAATTCAGAAGGAGAAAACACATGAAAAGCAGCTACTAGGGTACAGTGACAAAAACTACTATTTAAGGATGCCCAGGGGCCAGAATCATTTACAGAGCCCATTTCATAGAGAAAAAAGCACCAGATTATAGCAGGTAAAAAAATTGCATGAATGAACATGGAACTAATAACTTGCACTTGTGGGTATAGATCCTTAACCTAAACTACCATCCCATGTTTACAATGTTAGCTCACATACATGATACAACAGTACCAAGAAGAAGTCTATCTGCTGTTACAAATGCTGATAAAGGAAAGTATTGGTAATATAAAGTGTTGATAACAAATAACTGTTGTAATGCCCCAAAATAATGCCAAATTTCATGAACCCATCAACCCAACTATGAAATAATGATGAGATACCTAGAATGGAAGAGGTAGATAGTTGGTGCAGGTCTGATAGCAATCTGTAACACGCGGTAACAGGTCTGGACAATGAGATAAACACCAAGAAAACACACCCACTTGTGCCCAACACACCACTAAACAAACATAGGTAGAAAATAACCCCTTAGTGCATACAATTTGACCTTAACATGCTAGAAGATGATTATTTCAGTTTGGAAACTAAATTCAAACTTCTGCAGGTCTGACAAGGGCAAGTACATAACCAAATGCATCATAACTGCATAAATATGCAATATCTCAATGCCAATCACTTGGAATGGGATTAACAGGGCTGGGTGCCACCAAACAGCATGAAACAAGCCCCAAAAACTAGGCTCTTAACTCCCAACAAAACTCACACCCCTCTATAGCCAATGCACGGCTTGTACGGACAAGTATGACTGCAATTTCAACAACTGTGCACAACAATATGTATAGCCTACAAGATTCTCATCAAGACATCCACAAACAGCAAAGGTATTGATCAAAACTCAGAAGTTTTTACCAGCAAATTTATAACAAGGAATGGTACAGCCAGCATGAGGTTTACAAACAGCCATGGTATCTCTAGAATCAACTCAAGCAAACCCTTCAACAACTTAGAACACATCAAAAACCTTCATATCTGCAAACCAAAATTTGAAACATCAATCTATAGCACAATGGTGATCTCTATATGAAACTGCACTAGCCAACTAGTGGAGTTTTCATTCTCTAAACCAGCAATTCGAAGAGGGTTTTCATCTTCAAAATGCTTTAGAAAAACTCAGGTTCCTTCCATTAGCAAAACCAAATAACGTTTTCTAGTCTAACCTTGCAAACGAACTCTCATTGTCCTTTTATAACTTTCCTGGAGGAACATTCATTTTTAAAAAATTATTTTCTATTATTCACCAAAATGACCTTTTTGAAGAATAAGTAATATTTCAATGTGCAAAAAAGCCCCCAAGGCTAGGCATCCAACTTTGAAACACACTTATAACCAAACTTACAAGACTCAGACTCGCCTCAAACTCGGCAAGTTGATTTTTGGACTCGGACTTGAACTCGACCCCCAAACTTGGCAGACTCAACAAATTGTGAACCCCAAAAAATTTAGAGATTTTAAAGGATGTAAAACTTGTTTCATGCAGACTTTAATAAAAAAAACCTTAAAGACACAATAACTGTTAGTAATAACTGAGAGGGGGGGGGGGGGGGAATCAGTGG
>MU225079.1:4313780-4330030 GCA_018584345.1 Thuja plicata
TATCCTCTGGATAGTAGAATTGATGCTTTAGCATTATACAATTGGTCCTCTTTCTAAACATGCCCATGATAAAATCTTCATTGTCTGCACACCTGGCTATGGAAGTGGATAAATGATAGGGTTCAAATTATTTTCCAAACTGTGTCCATCCTCCTTTTGTTATGATAAAGTGGTGGGCTTTAGTGAGGGTAGGGAAAATATTTCCCTTCATCTTTCCAGTCAAAGCTTCCTCCTGCAGCCCACCTAATTATCTTATGATTTCTGCTATCCCGATTTTGAGTGGGACTCTGTAGGGTAGCACATAAGGAACACCTCTAAAACCATAAACCCTAATCACTGTGGAAAAAAGGTACAATATCAAATCTCCCCAATTGTGAGCAATTTTCAACTTAGGGGCATACTCCATAGGCCTTAAAAGCATCAATACTTCATTATGAACTCTTGCATTTTGGTTGCTTAATAATGACTTAAGTCTGGTTGCCAAAACTTTGTCAAAGTATACATAACTTGCATTCTTTCTATCCTAGGACAAGTCTGCACTCCACATTTGAACAGTCAATTCTTCATCATCTTGGAATCTCTCCAATTTCATTTCTTCTTCAAAGAAATCTGCACTGTTAAATAAGAACATATGCATCATGATTGAATACCAACCCATTAGCTTTTGTATATTTCCATCTTTGATCCCTGACAAACCATCATGCATCTCCTGAGCAATATAGGATGCATAATCAAACAATACCGACAAGTGAGGATGTAGAATCTGAACAACCATCAACATTATATGGACTGGCATGGCCGTCTCTTCATTTATCCCCAAAATATTGCATAGGGAACTATACATTTTTCTAGCCTTGCCAATGAAAAGATCCACTTTGAAAGGTTCAGGGGTTATTGGTCCTATTACAACCAAATTTCCTATCTTATTAGCATACCCCTTCACTACTTCACCTCTGTAATAATCCCTTTGGTTATTGTATATTTCTTTGAAATATTCAAGGTTAATATCATCCATATTCTGGGAAGTGTCAGTCAGCTTTAAAATTCTTCTGATTTCATCTGCTATTATAGTCAGTATTATATTTCCCCAGGTGTCTCTAACAACCCTAGACACCTTATCATAAGTGTTTGTTATTAGAATGATAAAATTAGTGTCCATGAATACACTAGGTGTTATCAACTTTCCAACATCTAGTTCCCAAATATTACAGTCTGGGGTGGGGGCCTTTCTTTGACTATAAGCTGCTCTAAATAGAGTAAGGGCATCTAAACTAGTAGTGGCATCTCTTGCCCACCTTCCTGAATCATATAACCCATCCCCAATTTTGAAGCGGGGATGTTGAGGCACTTCCTTCTTAGCTTGTGTGGCATCCCCTGAGGACAATGGTAACTGCTGCAATAAATCCTCCCTAACGTTTCATTTTTGGTAATCAACCTATCCTGAAATTTCAACTCTAGGGGTCATTCTAAGGGTTTGCTATCAATACTAGAACTAGATTCTGAAACAAGAGCTCTAAAACCTTCTCTGAACTGTAAACTCTATCTCAATTTGAATAGTGATGAATCAGTGAGCTTACCCATTATGCATAGAAGTCGCGTGAAGTTGGTTTTCTTTTAATTCCGTCTTTGCTCAAATGGTTTTGGTGAATCATTGATATTGCAATCGACTTAATCAATTTATGACCTCAATCAAATTAGTCTTTCGAATTGAATTTGAGTGGAGTTGTCACACATTCTGTAATTAGTTTACCAGCTTCAATTTTGTGACTTAACGGCTCTCTACAACTTGTTTTATCAACTTTGAATTTGAACCGTCGATTCTGGGCTTCATCCTTCACATATGAAGGCCACCTTACTTTCTCGAAAACAACTATTGACTGAGGACACATGTCACCACCGCTTATTTTCTTATTCATTAGATGTCAAGCACTTTGGATATAAGTGAACACGCGAGCCGTCAGATGTGAACCAACTTAACTGAAGTTTAAAACTCTGCTAGCTTTGAATGCCTCGGCCCACCAACTGCCAGATTCCATCACCACTTATTTGCTTATACGTTAGATGTCGTGCATCTTGGGTATGAGAAAATAAGCCGACCATCAGATCCTTTTGAGTTTTAACACCTTTCATACTCGTCTACAATTGGACCCACATACTTCCCTGGATAGGTGTCATCACCACTTATTCGCTTATATGTTAGATGTCATGCACTTTTCCTTTAAGCGAATAAGCGGTCCATTTGATCTTTTCAATCTTGTGCACTATCTAACAGAGTGCCTTTTCAACAGTTTGGCCCCACCAAGGACAGGTGTCACCTCCGCTTATTCACTTATACATTAGATGTCGAGCATCTTAGATATAAGCTAATAAGTGCACCATCTGATCTTTTCAAACTTGCATGATACATAAGGGGATGACGTAAAAGGGACCTACATAGCGGGACTTAGGAATTATTAAAGTGGTTAGGACGATACAATCTCTTGGCAAAAAGTAACCCATTCGACATGGATACATAGCTTAATACAACTTAAGTGACTGAAAAAGTAACGCAAGAATAGAACCGGCTGAGGCACTTAGGGTTTTTAGTCACTTTTGACCATTTTCAATTAGGTTGAGGGTTTGAGCACACTTTGTAGAGGCATAAAAACAAATTGAATACCAATTTCAAATCCCTTGACACTACTAATGACAGGAGACCTTATAAAAATTACAAGGCACATTTTGGACAAGAAATAGCACCAACAGTCCCTTCCTTCCATTTTCTTGTTGGGTTAGCTTCTTTCTTTTATGTTTTTTCCATCTTCCAGTAAATTTTACGTCATGTATACTAACACATAGAAACTCTCTTGCCACGGGGATTAGTAGACATAATCATTAAAATAGAATATAATCCAAAAGTGGATAAACATATTTTCAAGCTCATAAACATCGTAATTCACACTTTTTATCCTTGTGATCAAAGAAGGCGGACTGCATTTAAACGATGTGTTTAATGATCTTACCACAAGCTACATCAGATCCCATGCCATAAGGATAATTTGATACCTGAAAATTTCTTTATAATATGACTTTAGTTAAAATTATATGTTGAGTTTAGATAGTCTTACCACAGGCTGCATCTAATCCCCATGTTATGGGGAAAATTTAATACTTGAAAAGTTCTTCTTCACATGACTTTTGATTAACATCATTAGTTAATTGAATGACAAATAATTACTTCTTATAACATTCTGAATATATCTAACATACATCAGTGTTTTTCCTATTTCATAGCATATTATTTATGGGGGTTTTCATTGTGTTTATGTATATAGATATAAACCATTTTGGTTTATATTTGTATAAGAAAATCCATTTATATAGAAATAGTGTGTCTCTAACTAAACAGGTAAGTGAAAAGACCATATGACAAAATGAGCCCTAATCAAAGTTTGCTAATCTAGCTACACCTCAACATATGTAAATGTTTACTCTTGTATATATATAGGTGTATTGTTTTTCTACCTCAATACAGTTGTAAATGTGTATTGATTATAAATATGCATCTCTGTATCTTAAATGAGGTCTAATTAGATTGTCCCATCCCTTCTGATAAATGAGATGATTAATTGCTAATCTAAAGCATAAAGAAGTTATGTTTGTGTATATATCCTCTGATATAAATTATTACTATTCTTTCTTAATATTGACACATTTCTATTAGCCTCAATTTTAATTCAAACTTTAAGGCTAATATCTAATTTCTATAGCTATTACCTTAACATGTTTATATAAAACTATAGCAATCTATTATTCATTTGAAACAATTGTCTATTAAGTTCCATGTCTGGAGGTCTAATTTACATAGGACTAATCCATCGGTTGGAGTCTTACCACCTAACCGAATGAAAGAGAACTATGGTCTCGTCAAAGTAGAATATGAGAGAAAAGTACAGAAAATTGCCTATTCATAAATGCAAATGTATAAGATTAAGAGAGTCAACATATGTAACTATTAAAATGCTATATACATATATCTATGTGTATATAAATGTGGCTATAAATTGTTGTATATATATATTTATATTTATTTATTTATTTATTTATTTATATATACTCTATAATTTTCAATTATGAGCTTTTATATAGTCTGTATCTATCACCTAATGTGTGTTAGACTATGTGTAGAAACTATATATAATAAAAAATTATTATACGAATTCGCCCGTAGAATTTAAACAGATCTTATAATTTTATGCAAGTGAATTAATTATATTGTCTTTAAATGATTAGAACCAGATAAACTGGAAAATTTGCAATAAATCCTTGCTTTCTACGTACTTAGAAACTTTCCTTTTTAACAAAATCTTGTTGTCCTTACACATAAATTTTATACCCATACTTGAAATTATGATCCTACCATTGAAGAAAGACCATAAATTCCATAAAATTTATATTATATTAATATGGACAAAATGTACAATGAGTGAAACAGACAGAAGTAGAGAGAATAACTGAAACTATTTCTAGAAACACGCATATAACCAAATATTAACATACCAAAATAGGAGTCAAAAAGGAAATAAGAGGGGTGTTGTTAGCATAGTACTTATTACTATATCCCTCAAGCTAGCTATACCTTAGCTGATATACATAGAGGATATAACTCAGAGATAACTACAAAAACCTCTAAATAACTATATAACTGTCACTAAGAGAAAATTAGAAACCATACTACGAGATGCAAGAAAGTAGGGTCTATTTACGCCTAAGGATGATGATCTCGTCATCTTCAAAGGCCTCATTAAGCATCAAAGACTTGTCCTTAGCCATCTTTTTTCCCTAGAGCTTCTTCTTCCAGCTATTCCTGCATAGATTTGGCAGGATAAACTGAAGCCAGTTTAGGTCATCTTTCAACATGGATTCTGAAACTTTGTACCACACTGCTATTAAGTAGTCATAGATCCACTTGGTATCATCATGTAGGATTTGAGAGACACAAATCCACAGAACGCCAAGAATCCCTATAAGCAAATAACATATTACAGGAGAGAAGCAGAAAGAGGAAAAAGAAGAACTCAGAAGTTACTCAAAATGTGTGAGAAAAATTATAATCCAAGTTATTGAAAAAAGAATTACAAGTTTCAACCTATAAAGGTGAACAAAACCCTAAAAACTAAAAAACTAGGTTGCACATTAATAATTAATAAAAGAATTAATTATTAATGCACCTAAAAGAAAGCTTAAGCACTAAAGAGTAATGACTTAATTAATTAAATCAACATGATTTAATTAATAAGAAAACTAATGATTACTCTAACACTCTATTCTGCCCTGCATACCCGTCCCTACATTTTGTTGGAAAAATGTTAGGTCCCCCCCTTTTTTTTTCTTTTGCCTTGTTTCTTTTCCTTTTGTTTTCTTCCGGCCTTTGATTCCATGAGGTCGTTGTTTTCTTTTCTTCTTGGTTTCTCTTCCTCTGAGAACCAGTCCTGGAGTGTTTTTGTCTTCTTTATGCCAGCCAACTTTCTAGACTCTAGGATCCTCTATGACTGCATCCTCTTTTGTTAGAGGGTGTGATGTTCAAGAGATCCCCAGGCCCGGAGGCCAGAGGTTTTCCTTTTTCAGGATTTGCGTGAGGAGAAGTCGTATGTTTTTACCCCAGGGGTATAAATAGAGCTTCACCAGTCATTGTGACATTTACCGTGAACAAATTACCCTAGAGAAATTCAAAGTGATTTTAGCGATTTCAACAATAGCTAAGTGTGATTTGTTCCCAAGGCTTAAACAATGACTAACAGTGACTGAAAGTTGTGTGTTTATGGTGATTCGAACCTTCTCATTTGTAGAGCAACTCCCGTGCTCGTCCTCTAGCATTCCTCATTTCTAACGTAGGCCCTTCTAGTTCCTCTTCTTTGCTTTCTAGTTTCATTTTAGGTTTTCCTGCATTTTTCTTTTTGTCTCTATTTCCCATTTTGTTCTTTTGGTCATCTCCCATTGTTGGGATGACTCTGCCAGAGGTTTTTCCACCCTCTGTGTAGTTGTAAAATAGTGTAATTCTTGTACTTTCTATAGATTTTGTAAATTGTCCTTAGTCTGTGAGTAGCTATAAATAGGTTTATTTTTGGGTCAGCCTGTAAGTTGCTCTTCGACCCTCTGTGCATAAGTGCATGTAAATTCTCTACATTTCTGTATATTCCCCCCAATCTAGTGGCGAGCTCACAATGCCCCTCTGCATTTGACCAAAATGTTGAGCTCACCCACCTGGTGTCTATGAATTCTAACTCGGCACCTCATCGAGTCAAGTTTGCAGGATTTCTCTTTCCTTTGTCATCTCCGCTTTAATGGCAGGTTTAATTCCCCATGCACAAGCATTCCAAACTGGCCCAAGTGGAATTTGTTCCCTTGTGTGTTAGGTTAGCTATCACTTTCAATGTCATTACTCCCTTTATTACATGACCACGTGACACCCCATGTCAGCCTAGTATGGCTAATTGCTAGTCATGTCGATAACGGTCAGCTTCCAGGACTCTGGGTCCCATGTTCCCCTTTGACCTTCTTTTCATTCACCCCATGAGCCAAAATCCCCAGAACCCCGAGGCATTGGTCAAATTTCAAGCAAGTCATTTCCTTTAATATATTTTTGGGGTTTGATGCAAACTAACACCTTTTCAAGAACAGATGCTAGGCGGTGATGAAATCTCTGGGATCTAGAAATTTATTTTGTTTTATTTATATTGATGGTTTTCCAGTCTTGTAGCTTCCACTAACCACAAAACATATGAAGGAAGAAACTATTCTGGGATCTAAAGTAGATTCCAAGTTACAGATGATCTCTGACACAAGTGTCAGAGCATGAGCCGAATTGTAGGCCTTGGTAAAAATGATGTTCATTCAGCGCAAGGCCGGAGATCTAATGGCACTCAATGTGGCAGCCTCTGGAATCCACAAAGCTGCCTGCTTCCCCTACTCAATGCAGGCTCTGGAGCTTATTCTTAAATTGGTGGAACACTACAACACATCCATCCAGGTTCTCATGCTTACCACTCCTCTTCCCTTGCGCTACCCAACGCCCTTGTGTCTCTAGATTCTACAATATTCACTTCGGGGCTAGGGATCCCCCAGTTTGCCAATTCTACTATTATCACCCGGGCCTTGTCATTGCACAAATTTGAGAAGGTTTTGCAAATGTCCCGGAAATACCTCAACTCCAACTAGCTCAAGACCCCGAGGAAAGACTATAGAAAGATGAAGTTGGAGGTCCCCCACACAAAGTTCAAATAAAGCATAGAAATGGGGATCATCTCCTTGTGTAGGGTCTTTGGAGAATCCCATGCCTGGGAATTTTTGGCATGGATGTACTATTTTTTGTTTGGCATCACCTCTGTCGAATAGAATTTGGATTGGGAAACTATTATCGCCAATCATGTGGATGCCTAGATTGTCAAGGTCACCCAGACCTCCAAGTTTTACATGACTTCCTATGTTCTGTGGGCACTGTCTCAGCAATGACCCATAACATAGGGTTTACTCACTGTCAACATTCTCGGGACCAGCCCGGGCCAGAATGCTCTGTGGGACCATTTCCCACAAATTCAATGGGAGGCTAGTTTCCCTAGTTTTTGTAGAGTAAATGATGTCTTCATTTACTATAACATTCTTACACCCACTTGGCATGCTAGTTACCAGCTTTCAAAAGAGGCGATGACTCTGGTCAGTTCTTATGGCTACTACTACATCCAATTTCAATAACACTCTTACATTCGGGTGACCAGATTCTCTAGAAAACCGTACCTATTGCCCAAGCATTATGGTGATAGGATTATTCTTTTGGAATATTACAAGAAGATCCTGGAGCTGGACACTCTTTTTGGCCTCATGAAGGTCACCAACATTCCTTTCCCGATCACCTGCGAGAACTACACTTGTAGCCTTGCAGCAACGAAAGAAACTGACAATGAATTAAAATGTCTAGGGCTAGCAGAATTTTACTTGGCGTGGAAGAACTTTGATCCGCTGGATAAGATAGCTTCAGCATTGCCCCGGGTGTCAAACCCCCATAAACCCTCATATGGAGGATTTTTGGGCAGATTGCCAAGATGATTTCAAAGTCTGGAATTAGCATTTCATTAGAATGACACAAGGTATTATGAAGCATCTTAAGCTTTAGACCTTCCCAAAGGACTTTTCAGATACTAGGTCCACAGAAGACCTATAGTACAAGGCTCAGTGAGTGGACAAGATGGCCCTCCCTCTAGTGGATTGGAACACCCCAGAGAGCCCAACAATTGAGGACATCACCCATGATGTGATTGAATGCAGTCATGCATATATTTCAAAGGTGTGTCCAAAGAGCACTCGTAGAGTTGGCCCATTTTTACAGTGATCCACTTTCAGATCCGGAACCTCCGGGCAAGGTGGGGACAAAGGAAAGAGAAAAGTTGATACCCTGGCCCAAATTCCATCCACAGTTTCAGTTCCCATTACGGAATAGGTGCACCTTTAGCTGGTGGTGTCCCATCAGATGAAGGAACCAATAAGCACCCAGCTTGGCATCCTAATCACTCTGGCAGAACCTGCCCTCCCTTCTGGTTCCCCTTCACTTGCAGAACTTATGGTCCGGGTAGTTGGGACGAGAGTGGAGGATGAACGAGCAGCCATTTTGGATGTTGGAACCCCATTGGTGACAAGGAGGAAGAAGCAAAGAACAAATGTCCCTCCACCAAGGGCAGATATAGACCTCAGGATGCCTAACATCCCCCGAAGACCTCCCCTCCACATGATGAATTTGATGACATCTTTGGGACTGATAAACTTGTGAATTTACAGGGGGATATAGGAAAGGCGGTGGAAGAGATCACCACACAAGAAGTGGAAACTATCCCCACTAAAGGGTAGATACCATAGAAGGAAGTCTTCATGGAAAAAGAACTCTGGGTAGAAAAAGAAAAAGAGCAAGAACATGTGGACATCCCTGATGTTTAAGAGATCCTGGTCCCAAGGACCGAAATAGGAAAGAAAATGCAAGTACAAGATGAGTAGCCAACTTTGGCTAAGGGAACTAGACCATTGGGGGTAACCATAACCTCAGTCACCATGCTCCAAATGCCTCCACCCACCCATGGTAGTGTAACATTTGTTGAGGTGATCCCTGTAACGCTACAGTCAAATCCAGTCTAGACACCTTTTCCACCTCTGAAAGATATGCAGACAGAAGAGAATGTCTTGGTAGAGGATGCTAGAGAATAGCAGCAATAGTAGAATGAGGGGGAGAACCTCGGAGATATGGTTGTTGATTCTGTCGATGCTGGTAAGGACAAGAACACCAAGGAAATGAATATTGATACCGCTAAGGTGGGTGGTGCAGGTGATCCCAAGAATAAAGAGAAAGAGTCTGAAGAGACCATAAATGTCAAGGACGAACAACAGAACCCCGGGGAAGACCCAAATAATCATGCCCTAGCAGCAAGACTGCCCCTACCACCATAATGTTTGGTGGATTCGAATAAGAGAAAGGCCCTAGCATTGGAAAAATCCCATCTCTCCCTGACAGAGATGATGGCCCAGAGTCAAGGCATTCCCAAGCCGAAGAAGGCCTGGACACTCTGTTCCATTCGGGCTAGTCCAGGTGGAGATACAGTCGTGGTTATTGCGACCCCTCCCCCAGACAAAGAGGAAGCAGTGGTAAGTGCTATGGAATATGTATTCACAGAGGTACCCCTAGGGAAGAGGGACAAGTAGGGTGAATTGGACCTGCTAAAAGAGGCTAGTCAAGCAATTGAGGCCTGCTATGATAAGCAAGCCCAGAGGCTGAAAGAGGAAAAGGAAAAGAATATATATCTCCTCAGGCTTCTAACAGAGCTAGCACAGCCATTTTTTGTCATTCATCTGGAAGCTTATACATTTGGAACACCGCTCCCATAGGGTGATGTTGACATGCTAAGGAATATGAAGAAGAAAGCGTAGGTAGTGGATGAATGGGTAGCCAAGAAGGTAGAAAATGTCTGGCATTTCTTAGCAACAACACTCCTAGACCTACATATGGCTGGAAACATCTTGCACCATGTCAAAGGCACCATTTCTCTATGGGAAGGAGAAACTGAACAATATGAGGTGTGGATGAGCTAGTTAGGAGAACTCATGAACCTCGGAGAGGAACCCGTCACGGAGATGGGGATTTTGGGGAAAGATTCTTTCAATTTTATCCGGGTCCAACACTGTAGACTTGATCTCAAATTGGAGATTAGTAAGCAACTGGTAGGGGCCCTGAAAGACAAGGTCCTAGGAGTAGAATATTCTTTGAATTTATATAAGGCTTTTGTCACAAGGGTATTGGGAGTCGATCCCTTCAGTAAAAATATGTGTACTCTGGTAGATTATGGTGTGGGGAAGTTTGATGAATTAATGGAGTCACAGTACCAGTCCCCGGGAGATTTTGAAGGAGAAAAGATGTCACTCTTATCCTGCATGATGCTCTGGGCCCATGATGCAGCAAAGATGGCCGCAAAATTTCAAGGAAATTCCCTAGATATGAGTGAGCAATTGGAGGCAGCTAAGTTTTTCCAGGCAGGCATCAATGACATTGACAAGCAGGGAATTCCCCATCTTTTAGAAGCATTCAAAACATACAAGGCACAGTAAGGTTCTTCAAATTCCAAATATTTTCACCAGCAAGGTGTAATTTTGCAGATTCATTATTCTCTGAGTGTAAGCTCCTAGAATCTAGAATTCTGGGTCTAAAGTTTTGTATTCTTTTGTAGTGATCTGCGTCCAGGCTCCCCGGAGCTGACCGATCATTGTTAAGCAGTTAATAAGGGGTCAGCAGGTAGGTGATCCCGATAAGGCATATCAGACTGAGGGATGGCTCTGATAGGTGATTCTCCCAAGGTGTCACTCTGACCTTTACTACATGGTGCATCGAAGATAGTGAGCCACATTTTGCATTGATGAGGCAGGTTACCTCGAATACCAAGAAGATCAGATTTCCTCTATAAATACCCTGACACTCTTCTCTATGCCAATTCTTCCAAATTTCTCTTCTTGTCTTCTTCTTCTGTCTTGTCAGACCTCTACTCTTTTCAAGGTTATTGTAAGTGGTGCAGGTAGTACCGGCCATCGGATAATGTATTTTATATGTTGAGTGTACAACTAGATTAGGTTAGTTTTTATGGAAAACTATGTGTATAGATAAGAAGTCTGACCTCATAACAAGGGTCAGCGAAATTGATGATTTTATAGTCCAGCAAGTAATAGAAGATAGATTTTCATTTCTAGTTGTTTTAGGATCTCAATGCTCAGGAGTTCTTAGTAGTTTAGATGCTCTCTTGGAGCCATGATTGTATCTACCAGTGATGTTGGAACCCTTTGAATTAATGAAGGAGGAACACCTTGTGACTACTAGTTATGTGTTGTTCTGATTTTGGAGTTCACGAACATCTTTTGTGTTGTATGTTTCTAATGTCCTTTTCTCTAATGTTTTATTTAGATTAATGATCTCATTTCCTCTTGCTATTGAATATGTGTGAATCATTGGTTCTGTATGTATTTAGTATTTAGTGTAGTTCTTACATTGGAGCATTGGTGATTTTTGAAATATGTGGCATAACTATAAGTAGAAGTAACAAACTCTAACCCTGATCTATCGTTTGCAATTTATTTGGTAAACATGCTTGCAAGAAACCTCGACCCATCACTGAAATCCCCAAAAAAGATGAGTAAAACCAGCTATCCCCCCAAATAAATAGTCACCTACCTAACTTAGCTTCCCCGCACTATCGAGACCCAACACTTAGGTGCTTAAAGTCTCAGAGAATTCATTCTCTGGAGAACATTTACAGGCAAAGTTGGTCGGTACCCGGTGATCACTTATCACTGTTGGCAGAACCGATCACAAAGTATCATCAACAGAAACTGGCACTAGAAGGAGGGCATGAGCTCATCTCCCTTGAAATATTTAAATTTTACACCACTTGAGGGTTCCCCAAGAAGTATTTTTAGGAGCCAGACTTTCCATGGAAGAGGGTCATCTTCCCCCTTAAGCTTTGATAGAATCCTGCGATCAACTCTGAATCCCAAAGAGTTTGTAGAACTCAGACCTCCTGTCTGAAGGAGTAGGACCCAACAAACCAAAAAACCAACCAACTTTATCTGGGGATTTTCTACACACCAAAATACCCAACTTCCTCAGATAATCTTGGGGACCAATAGTCAACCCAGCCAAAATCAAACAGCCCCGATGGAAAATTACTTTGGTAACACCAGGTCCCGAATGGGGTAGGTCCCTAGTACCACAACCAATCTTCCTCTGCATCTGGAGAAGATATGTCCCAAGTATGAGCATCTAGGCCCATGAATCATTGAAGAAAACCTCCAGGCCTATAAGGATGCCATGAACCGACACCAAATACAGTATCAGGATATTGTAACCTAGATGTTCCCTTTGTCCCTAGGATAGAATGAATTAAATTGGTACCTCAACTTGCCGGCCAACTCCATCAATATTTGGTAGGATATGGAAGATGCCTTCCTAGTGGCCTTCCGCATTCATGTGGACCCGATGTGGTCCCACAGTTAGTTTATTTCCATCAGGAAGAAACTGGACGAACCCCTCACCACATTCAACCATCGGTTCCAACGTGCCTTGAAGTGGTGCACAGGCCCCTCTATCACATCCACTAATGTAACCATCTAGACATAATTGAATACTCTGGACCCCATTGTTTTCACTCTCCTCTAGAGAACCACCGCCACCAATAATCAGGATACTCTGGAAAAGTTTTACAACCTAGCCTTGGAGTTGTCTCGTGGTTTGAGCAAAGCTCCCGAAAGGATTGGACAAAGCCTAGCATTCAACATGATACCTGGTAGAACTCCTTACATCAGGGGATACAACCCCAATTCGGCAATGGCTGCCCCAATGATGGCCATGGGCCCACCATCGATAGACCAGCAGGCCCCGTACATTTATCCATCACAAGCCCAGACAATACCAGGTCTGGAATATGTTTCCTGGAACTAGATACAGTAGATACAACAAACCCTTGACACAACCCTACATAGTACCCTTCTTACAGTCATCCATGGCTGGAGGATTGTTGTCCTCAACTCTGGGAGCTACTGCCACTTTCCCAGGGAACCTACCACAACAACTGTCACACTGTGACACAACTACCCAACTATCCGCAAAGGTCAAATCCCTCTGGAAAATAGTGTCCTCTATGATGATGGACATGGGACAACTGAAGGTGGGGCCTTTTTTTCCTCACAATTCCAATTCCCAGAGAGGGACTATCTTCTTCGGACAATGAAACACCAACTCCAGAGGTTGAAACTACAATAACGGGCTTCAGCCCAATCAATAGCAATGGAACAATTCAAATACCGGAGGTCCTCCTCTGAACCAAAATACCACTCAGGGAAGTGCTAGACCTAGTCATTCTACATAGCTTGTAGAATTCCACCCTCTGACTACGTGGTGTAGATTGAATGACACTGGCTCTCATTCCGAGTTGAACTGTGCCACACTGGAGAAGACCATCATGATCTCCCAATCGGATAGATAACAACCTATCGATTCTACTCCCCCAGAACCATCCACATCAGAGCCTCCTTACACTTCCTTTATGTGTGAGATTATCTTCTTCTAGATGAGGAGGATGAAGAAGAGCCCAAATTGCAGGGGTTCTTTGATGAATCTATCCCAACCTTTGAGGCCAATGCCTTCACCAGCTTGCAGACTCCTTACAACACTCAGAGTCAGGCTAGAAAAGGGTCAGCTTACACGCCAATTCCTCCCAAGAATACTCCTCCCCAAGACAACACAACTAATTACTCCTTCCCTCCAAAAGGACCTGGCTCTAACCAAGCCAGGGATATGGCCGAGGGAAGTCAACTTTACCTGGGGGATGGTTTGACATCACTAAGGAGTTAGAGAAAACCACCACCTCCATGACTTTAATGGAGGTTTTGCTAAACTATCCCAAGTAGATGAAGTCCCTTCTAAAGCTCTTGGGAAACTTGGAAGTTGTCAGTCATCCACCAAAGACTATCACATTTGACGATACCAACTCGGTCATCTTCTAGGGAAACATAGACAATCATCCCTTCCTACTAGGCTTGAACATTCAAGGGAAGAACCTATACAACTTCCTGGTAGATTCTGGTGCTTTGAGCAATGTCATGCCCTTATCCATATGCCAAAAGCTCAGACTCACTCCCACTCCATCCAAAGGCGTAGTAGTGAGCTGAAAAACATCTAGATTTAGCTCATCTAAGACCCCCGCATATTGAGCACAATAGACATCTAAGTGGTTGACATCCCTAAAACTTATGGGATGTTATTAAGTCAAAATTGGTCTAAGGCCCTTAACGGGTATTTCTCCATGGACTTCACCCACTTGTGGCTCCCCTGGAAGGGGAAATCAAACCAAATTCGAGTGGAGAGTGAACCCAGAATGAAGCAGGCCCTCACCGAAGTCAGGAGGGTAAATGAAGTCCTTTTCTCTGAATCTTCCCTAGGGGTATACCGACCACTGGAGATCCTAACATGTGATTTCACTCTCGAGGAGGTGTTAGTAATGACTGAGAGGGGGGGTGAATCAGTGACCTCAAAAATTTATCCTTTAAACTTTAATCCACCAATTTATACACCTCAGATTATTAAGTCCCTACAAGATGTATGCCTTGAAATACTTGAAACAATTTACTGTCTGTCGGTTTACCTTGTCTGTCCTTATTCTCCTTGATTACCGATAAGTAGTAAAACTCATTTACCGATACTCAGTAAATATGCAGAGTATACCAATCGATCCAGAAATGCATATGAGAAATGTAAAACAATAAAGTAATAAACCATACACACATAACACATGAATTTTAACGTGGAAACCCTGTTAAGGGAAAAAACCACTGGGACCGGTACCCTAAATTTTATTTCTTCTGAAGTGAGCCTTGTTAGGAGCCAACCCTGTTAAAGGTTACAGACACATGGTTAAGTGTGACCTTGTTAGAGGATTTTTATACATAGGTTGTCACTTAGTATCTGGCATCTATGCTACCATCCTTGAATCAGTCTTTAGACTGTCAATAGGCTTTATGCTAATCTTACTACCATCCTTGAATCAGCCTCCTTCTTAGACTGTCAATAGGCTTTAGGTAAGACCGCTGCTACAATAATGAGTCAACCTTTTTGGTAATCTGTTAGGATATATCTCAATTATAGAAGATGGTTAAGTGCTTCTCTATTAAGAGACTTAATGCTTCAATGGTTAAAATGAAACACAATGACCTGTTTCTAATGCAACTTTGAATTGAAAATATTTAGATCTATTTATGTACAATACATCTCTGATCAATGTATCAATTCAATTCCTTTGTGCTTCACACTTTCTGCTATGTGATGTTGTGCTTCACTGTTCATCGGTGTCTGTAGAATTCTTTAGCTCTCCCTTAGCTTGATTGATCAGGACTGTATCAAGTTTATCCTTCACCAGTATCTCTTCAGCATCTTCTTTCAATTCACTCCCCCGTGTATCTGAGTGCATATGGAATGAATTATGCTTGTCTCGTATATATACATGATATTCTTTAATTCTTGATTCTTGATTCTTGATTCTTGGCATGAAAAACAATCCAGCCAATTTGATTTATGGCTTTAACTCCTGATTTATCTCATAGTTATCTTCTTGCCAACTGTATAAATCAATTTCTTAACTATGGTTGAATAAAACAAATAAAACAACCAGTTAAGTCTATCCTTAAGCTCTGCCAGCTAGATATTTTGTCATTTTGTGATCTCTCTATTCTATTGGTCAATTCTGCAGTTCGTCATTGGTGACAACTGCCAGTTCCGTCGGTGTAACTTCCGTTAGCTTTAGAATATTCGTCCGTCGGGAATCATTGGATCTTTCTCATCGGGAAATTCTATTTTTAGCTCATAGGGCATCCTGTAATTCTGCTTTGTCGGGCAACACTGTCTTCTGCTCATCGGGCATCACTGTGACTTTATCTCTGTCTTTACCGGTGGTGTGCACTTCGTCGGTGTTGTCTGTCACTTAGTGAATACTTGACTTTTATGCATTGCTAAAAGAATAATCATTGTTCCATTGATTCTCTGAAGTCTTTGGCATTATGTGCATGACCATAAAAATGATATCAAGTTGACATCAATGACAATACAAACCATTAACTGATTTAATGTTTTGCATCATCTTCAACTTAACATTATCAAACATTTAATCAGTTACATGTCATCAATCTCTCCCTTTGGCATT
>MU225079.1:4331840-4350123 GCA_018584345.1 Thuja plicata
AAAGTAGAATTCTTACTCCTTCTAGCCTAGCAATGGGTGCAAAGGTTTCTCCATATTCTATACCTTCCTCTTGTGCATACCCCTTGCATACTAGTCTTGCTTTATTCCTTGTGACTTCTCCATTCTCATTCAGTTTGTTCGTGAATATCCATTTTGTACCGATGACATTCTTGTCATCTGGTCTTGGCACAAGTGACCATGTCTTGTTATTCTCAATCTGTTCAATCTCATCATTCATAGCACTTATCCATTCATCATTATCTAGTACTGCATTTACCGATTTTGGTTCAAACTCACAAATTAAGCAACTTGAGTTTACAGACTTACTTCTTTGTTCTTGTACCATCTTTCTTATCTCCTATGATCTGGTCCCCTAGATGGTTCCTTCTTACATATCTTGCAAGTATAGGTATAGCTCTTTGTATATCAGCTTGATCCTCATTACCTTGCACATTATCTTGATCATTATCCTGACTGTATTGTTTGCTACTACTCTCATTTCTTGAATAGCAGAGACTCTAATAGCATATACAGGTAATAAGGTTCATAAGATTTTACTTACCACTGTCTCCTCTTCAAGTGTACCTCCAACACCTCATATAGCATTGACTACTTATTTTATCCTTGTTTTGTACTAAGTGATGCTTTCACCTTCTTTCATTCTGATATCATCAAACTTTCCTCTAAGGCTTTCTGCCTTGGCTCTCAGAACATTTGTATCACCTCCATGTACAAGCTTTAGTTTATCCCACATTGTCTTTGCATTTTTTCAATCTTTGAAATCCTCAAATTTAGCATCAGAGAGTGAGGCAGAAATCTCTATAACCATGGAGTTATGTTCATGCTTTACTCTTAATTGATCTACCATCAATGGTCCTATAGGCAACACATATTCAGTATCTAAGTCTTGAGTAATATCATTGCCAATACCTGATAAGTGGAGTTTTATTCTGATTTGCAATGAAGTAAAGTTGTCTTTGTTCAGCTTGGGCACATCTCATCTGTTCATCTTGTGATGTTCACTTAGGTCTTGAAACCTTCCTTCTAAGCCCACAAGCTCTGATACCAATTGTTAATAATGACTGAGAGGGGGGGGTGAATCAGTGGCCTCAAAAATTTATCCTTTAAACTTTAATCCACCAATTTATACACCTCGGATTATTAAGTCCCTACAAGATGTATGCCTTGAAATACTTGAAATAATTTACCGTCTTTCGGTTTACCTTGTCTGTCCTTATTCTCCTTGATTACCGATAAGTAGTAAAACTCATTTACCAATACTTAGTAAATATGCAGAGTATACCAATAAATCCAAAAAGGCATATGTGAAATGTAAAACAATAAAGTAATAAACCATAGACATAACACATGGATTTTAACGTGGAAACCCTATTAAGGGAAAAAACCACTGGGACCGGTACCCCAAATTTTCACTCTTCTGAAGTGAGCCCTGTTAGGAGCCAACCCTGTTAAAGGTTACAAACACATGGTTAAGTGCAACCTTGTTAGAGAATTTTTATACATAGGTTTTCACTTAGTATCTTGCATCTACACTACCATCCTTGAATCAGTCTTTAGACTGTCAATAGGCTTTATGCTAATCTTACTCCCATCCTTAAATCAGCCTCCTGACTGTCAATAGGCTTTATGCTAATCTTAATACCATCCTTGAATTAGCCTCCTTCTTAGACTATCAATAGGCTTTAGGTAATACCGTTGCTACTATCACCAGTCAACCTTTTTGGTAATCTGTTAGGATATACCTCAATTATAGAAGACGGTTAATTCCTTCTCTGTTAAGAGACTTAATGCTTCAATGGTTAAACTGAAACACAATGACCTGTTTCTAATGCAACTTTGAATTGCAGATATTCAAATCTATTTATGTATAGTACCTCTCTGATCAATGTATCAATTCAATTCCTTTGTGCTTCACACTTTCTACTCTGTGATGTTGTGCTTCACTGTTCATCGGTGTCTGCAAAATTCTTTAGCTCTCCCTTAGATTGATTGATCAGGACTGTATGAAGTTTATCCTTCACCAGTTTCTCTTAAGCATCTTCTTTCAATTCACTCCCCTGTGTATCTGAGTGCATATAGAAATGAATTATTCTTGTCTCTTATATAGACATGATATTCTTTAATTCTTAATTCTTGATTCTTGATTCTTGGCGTGAAAAACAATCCAGCCAACTTGATTTACGACTTTAACTCCTGATTTATCTCGTAGTTATCTTCTTGCCAACTATATAAATCAATTGCTTAATTGTGGTTGAATAAAAAATATAAAATAACCAGTTAAGTCTATCCTTAAGCTCTGTCAGCTAGATATTTTGTCATTTTCTGATCTCTCTGTTCTGTCGGTCAATTCTATAGTTTGTCACCGGTGATAACTGCCAATTATGTCGATGTAACTTCAGTTAGCTTTAGAATCTCCATCAGTCGGGCATCATTGGATCTTGCTTGTTGGGAAACTCTGGTTTCAACTCGTCGGGCATCCTGTGATTCTGCTTCATCAGGCAACACTGTCTTTTGCTCGTCGGGCATCACTGTGACTTTATCTCTGTCTTTATCGGTGGTGTGCACTCCATCGGTGGTGTCTGTCACTTAGTGAATACTTGAATTTTATGCATTGCTGAAAGTATAATCATTGTTCCTTTGACTCTCTAAAGTCTTTGGCATTATGTGCATGACTATATAGATGATATCAAATTGACATCAATGACAATACAAACCATTAACTGATTTCATGTTTTGCATCATCTTCAACTTAACATTATCAAACATTTAATCAGTTACATGTCATCGGGAGGATCCCATAGTCGCTCAGGGAATTTAGGACCTGGAAAAGAAATTGAAGGGTGAGGTAAAATCACAAGGTAAAATGACAATTTTGACCACTCTCTTGTCTGGCACTTGGTTTCGGGTACATTACCAAAAACACTATGAACTAGAGTGTGAGCCTTGCATTGTCACTGTTACCTGCCACATCAACAACCTCTAGGAGAGAGAACATAAAGTTGGTTCACCTGGACCAAGTAATCCATCTAGGGATATGCCTAAGGTGCCGCTTGTCCAGGAATCCAAACTAGAGGATTCTCCAGAGGAAAACCTCACCCATACACCATCAGATCCAGAGGAATCGCCTCCCAACCTTCCCAAAATCCACTTTGCCTTCCCAGCCCCAGAAAATGAACAATGACTTGTGGACCCTGAAGTTTGACGGATCCCAGTCTAAACATGGTTGCAGGGCCGGAGTGGAACTGATCAAGCCATGGGGGAAATCATTCCTCGCATCCTACAGGTTGCAATTTAACTGTACCATTAATGTCACAGAGTACAAGGCCTTGGTCCTTGGACTCCTGTGTGCATTAAGAAAGGGGATCACCCACCTATGAGTGATGGGTATTTCAGAATTGATTGTAAAATAGGTCTGGAGATAATACATGTGTCATGACAAAAGGTTGGCCACATACCGCAACTGGGCTTGGAGCCTAATTGAAGACTTTGATGCTTTCAGGATCGATCTTATTCTCCAGAAACATAACTATTTTCTGGATGCCCTTGCTATTTCTGCCAGCACTTTTGAGCCGATGGATGGCTCCTAGCTCCAAAAGTTTTCTATTGAAATGGTCCCCACCCCGTCCATCCTGAATAATATCACCCACTTTCAAATTTTTGAGGATGACCAACACATTCTGGCCTTCATGTCCAATGTTGGCATCTTTGAGGATCAGATAGTGGAAGAAATGGATCATGATGATACCTAGTAGGAAGAAGAAGACAACAGAATCATCGACCTACCCACCAACACCATCCCAAAGGGGCTGGTAGCTCTTAAACGCATCTTTGATTTGGACCCTGGGGCCAAGATAAGATATCATCCTCCTCTAAGGGAGGAAATTTTGAAAAGGTCAACATTGGCAAGGCCGATGAAGAAAAATTTATGCACATTGGTACCTCATGCTCCCCACAAGAGAAGGAGAAGGTTCTCACGATTCTCTAAGAATACATTGACGTTATTGCCTGGGGGTATGCAGATCTTAAAACCTATGACACATTCATCATGACTTATACCATCCAACTAAAACCAGATGCCAAACCCTTATGGCAAAAGCAGAGGTTGGTAAACCCATTGATCAAACCTCTAATTCATCAGGAGCTTCAGAAACTACTATCGACCCAGATTATCTTTCCTATCTGGCACACAACATGGGTTGCCAACCTCGTCCCCATGTGAAAGAAGAATGCTAAGATCCACGTATGTGTGGATTTTTTCAATTTAAACAAGGCATCCAAGAAGGACAATCACCCTCTCCCCTCACTGGATGAGGTATTACAAATTGTTAACGGTTCCCAAATGATGTCCTTCCTGGATGGGTACTCCAAATATAACCAAGTTATGGTGAAATTTGAGGATAGAGATAAAACAGTGTTCACCACCAAGTGGGGAACATTTTCATACCAGAGGATGCCCTTTAGCCTCATCAACGCAGGGGCCACATTTCAAAAGGATATGGACATTGTGTTCGAGGGCCTAGTCAACAAATGCATAATCATCTAATGGATGGTTTAACAGTCTTTTCTTGGGATAGGCATGATCACTCCGCCCACCTTGCCCATATTTGCGTAAGATGTCACCGGTATGGTATCTCCCTCAACCCCAAGAAATTCATATTTGGGTTCACTGAAGGGAATCTTCTCAGGAACATACTCTCTGAGAAGGGGATATCCATTGACCCCGAGAGAGTTAAAGCACTACTGAATTTACAAATGCCTGGTAGCAAGAAGGAAATAAGATATTTCTTTGGAAAGATAAACTTTATCCAATGGTTCATCACTGGATTCGCCAAGATAGTTAAACCACTCAATGACATGATGAATAAAGATACCAAAATTGAGTGGAGCCCTGTGTATGTGTTAATTTTGGCCTTGTTAATCAACCACACACTTCAACATAGTCCTTCTTCACCAGGTACAAACAAGACTTAACATGAGTTATTCATCCTGCCTGCCTGTGTGATTTGACCTGTTGCCTTCTATCTAGATGGGGTTTTTTAAATTGCTCTCAAGACGAGAGTCTCACAACCATGGACCAATCTAAGAACGAAGGATTTGACATGATAAATGCAATGTAATGCAAGATTATGCTAAGAAATTGAAACATGAGAGATTAAGCTAAGACATGATTTCAATGCAATTTAGTCTAGAAATTGAAACTATCTTACTTGCAAAATGAACTTAATCTATATGATATTAAGAAAATGAGACAACAATTCAGTATTCTAACAATGCAAATTTTAGTAAAGTTTTTCAGGGGGTTTGAATGAAGAATGAGAGTTCTTTTATAGACTCTGAGAGGATTAGAATAGAAACTTTCCTGTTTTGAAATAAAACAACTAGAAAAGCCAGTTAAAAACAGAAATCTTTATTGAAAAGAATCCAATAAATTGTTTTCTTCCTGCTTTAACTGTTTTATCTCTTTGATTTAATATTGTTTTATTTGAATTTAATTTTTTTATTTCTCTTTAAAGCACAATTAATTCAAAGTTTCCATTCCTAAATAGAAGAAATATTTTTGATAGAATATTCAATTAATTAAATAAATATGACCTCATAATTGCTTTTTCTCAATTATCTAAATAATTAAATTCAATTATTGAAAATGAGGATATTTATTTAATAATTAAATATTATTTAATTCATTTTCATGTGTCTCAGCTAAAGAGGGTGAATTTAATTTAATTAAAGTGCTAGGACTTTATAATTAAATTAATTTGATCATAGGTTTTTTTAGCCAAATAGATATTTAGGAATTAAATATGATGTATGATTAATACAGATTCAGGATTTTTTGCATTTGACACTCAGGTCGAGTAGAGTCAGTGAAAACTCAGAATTGCCTAGTACAATAGGACTTTGATGATTTAGAAGAATGAAAAATGCAACAAAATTGGTTAGAGTTGCAAGATGCCAATTTTGGGGTGTTACACCCTGAAGCAAAGCAATTTTTTTCCTAGATCAAGCAAACCATAGTGGAGGCATGAGTCTTGGAAAGTCTAGACTATTCCCTCCCATTCCACATATACTCCTTTGCTTCACCACATTCTGCAGCTGCAGTCCTAACCCAGAAAGTTGAAGGGGAAGAACGACCCATTGCTTTCATGAGCTCCCCCTTCAAAAATGCCAAATTCCAATATTCACCCTTGGAAAAGCAGGCTTTCCCTCTAGTCCGCGTCGTGAAGAAATTCTGGCACTATATTCTCTGGAGCAAAGTACATGCTAACATTTCAGACCAGGCTGTTAAATCCTTACTAGTGCAGAGTGAACTAGGTGAATGTTGGGGGGAGTGAATGGCCATCCTCCAAGAATATTATCTAGAGATGCAACCAATGAAGATAGTCTGAGGCTAGGGACTATGCAGAGTGATGCCAGAAGTAACTCCAAACATGGAATGTCAAACTTATACAATGGAGTTCGCCACTCAAGACCCATGGTATACTGACCTGGTATACCTGTTTCTCAATAACAGGTGCCTAGAGGGGCTTCCCCAAAACAAGCATCATGCTCTGTGATTGAAAAGCACACATTTCATAATAATAAAATGGAATGCTTTTTTGTAGGAATTTTGAAGGGATTTACCTCCGGTACATAGGGACCAAGCTGCCAAAATGATAGAAGAATTCCATGGGAAGTTCTGAATCGGGCATGGCTCAGCTGACGCCACTACCCACCAGATTCCATGGGCTAGATACTACTATCCCTTCATCTTCAAAGATGTCTACACTCATGTGAGGAAGTGTCACACTTTCCAAACCACAACCCATCGTGAGAAAAACCCGACCATGCCCTTGCAACTAGTCTTTGAAGTTTGACCCTTCGCCCAATGGGCATTTGATTTTATCAGGGAAATGAACCTCAACTCATCTGCCAACCACTGGTATATTCTGACTATGACTAATTACTATACCCGGTGGTTTGAGGCAATTCCATGAAAGAATAACACGACGGATGTAGTTATCAGATTCTTGGAAGAAAACATAGTCACTAGATTCTTAATGCGCTTTGATATAGTGTGTGACAATGGTCTAGAATTTTCTTCAACGTGATTACTTGAATGGACCTATGAGAGGAATATCACCTTGAAGTTCTCCAGCAACTACTACCCTTAGGGTAATGGTGTGGTTGAGTTTACGAATAAAAACTTGCTGGAGGTGATCAAACACTTACTAGAGAAAAACCCCCGGTACTGGCACCAAAAGCTTAGGTTCACTCTTTGGGTAGACCATATCAGAATCAAGGCAGCCCTAGGGACTTCCTCATTTCACCTATTTTATGGCCAAAATCCTATGTTCCCTATCAACTTACAAATCTCAGTTTTATAGTTTATGCAAGAATTTAACAACCGGGACAACGTTGTGGAGGTTTGGCTCCCGAACCTGGTGAGAATGGAGGAACAAAGAGACATGACACTAGAACATTTCACATGTCATCAAGTGGTCATCAAAAGATGATTTGATTGGAGAGCCCAATACAAGGCCTTTCAAGTTTCAGACCTAGTCCTCCTGTGGGACAAGGCCCGGGAAAAGAAAGGAAAGCACACCAAATTTCAAAGGCTCTGACTAGGACCATATCTGATTTATGAGATTTGCGGGGCTAATACTTATCCCCTCAGTACCACCTTCCCATTTCCCATAAATGTATAGTTCCTCAAGCATTACTTTGAATGAGGCGGGTGGTAATTTTTCCTGAAGTTGTATTGTATGTAAAGTGTTTTCCTGCTTGTAAATATCTTTTCTCAGTGCTCCTTGGGAGTGCCTCATCCTTGTAAATAGTTGTCAAAAGTCCTCTGAGGCCACCTCATTTCCTTTTTTCTTTTGTTCTTGGTTTCTTTTTCTTTGTGTATTATTTTTTGAGTTCTCGGTGTTTTGTCCCATTCTTGTAGACAAGTATGCTGCGCATGACATCTAGTCCCTGGAATGGTACCTTATGCATTTTGGTTAGTCAAGAATCTATTGTTAGCATGGTGGAATTTATCTACACTTCAAAGTTATTTTGTGTGTGTGGTGAAAGGTTATGGGTAATCTTCATCAAATTCATATCTTGAAAGTCTTGACATCGGTTAACAGAAAATCTAAGAAGCAAGTAATCACATGGTCCTTGAGGGAAGATTAGTTGCACTGGTTTTTGGCCAAGCCTAAGAATCGTAAAAATATCCCAGATCTGGAATGTCTCTCCTATTCAACAAATTAAAATAGATGGCAAGGTGAAAGAATTACCACCATAAAAAATTTCTAAGCTTAAGGTTCACTGTGAAAGAAGTACCCCCTTCCCATCAAAAGAAAAGAAAAGAGAGCTGGAGAATAGAGAATTTTGGTGTCCCTTCTTCTAATTTCAATAAAAATATATGTTACCTATCAAAAAAATAGAGAATTCTAGTGTCTGGGGGTTCATGCGAGATGTAGTGATTTTGGTTCAATGTACTCAGTGCCTCCTCTCTGCTTCTCCTAGAAATCATCAGCTTGATTTTCTTCTAAAGAACACACTTCACAACTGACAAAAGATTGAAGGATTAAATCAATGATGAATCAGATTTTCTCAGACACCTCACGCCTTGCAAGAAAAATTCTTCAGGTAAGGATTAGTTTCAATTTTTCTAACCAGAGATTTTGTAGTTCTCAAATGCGCTAAGGCATTCATCCCAGCGAGTCACCATTTTTTATGCCGTGCATACCAGTCCCTATATTTTGTTGGCAAAATGGTGGGTTCCCCCCTTTTTTTGATTTTGCCTTGTTTCTTTTCCTTTTGTTTTCTTCCAGCCTTTGCTTCCATAGGGTCGTTGTTTTCTTTTCTTCTTGGTTTCTCTTCCTCCGGGAACCGGTCCCAAAGTTTTTTTGTCTTCTTTGTGCCAGCTGGATTTCCAGACTCTGAGATCCTTTGTCACTACATCCTCTTTTGTTAGAGGGTGTGATGTTCAAGAGATCCCCAGGTTTGGAGTTTGGAGGTTTTCCTTTTTCAGGATTTGCGTGAGGAGAAGCCATATATTTTTACCCTAGGGGTATAAATAGAGTTTCACCAGTCATTATTATATTTACCATGAAAAAATTACCCTAGATTGATTTAAAGCAATTTGAGCGATTTCAACAGCAGCTAAGTGTGATTTGTTCCCAAGGCTTAAACAGTGCCTAACAGTGACTGAAATTTGTGTGTTTGTGGTGATTCAAAACTTCTCATTTTTAGAGCACCTCCTGATCTCATCCTCTCGCATTCCTCATTTCTAAGGTAGGCCCTTATGGTTCCTCTTCTTTACTTTCTGGTTTCATTTTCAGTTTTCCTGCATTTTTCTTTTTGTCTCTATTTCCCGTTCTGTTCTTTTGGTTGCCTACCGTTGGTGGGATGACTCTACTAGAGGGTTGTTCACCCTCTATGTAGTTGTAAAAAAGTGTAATTCATGTACATTTTGTTCATTTTGTAAATCATCATTAGTTTGTGAGTAGTTGTAAATAGGTTTGTTTTTGTGTAGGCCAGTAAGTTGCTCTTCGGCCCTCTGTGCATAAGTGCATGTAAATTTTGTACATTTCTATATATTCCCCTATGTCTGGCGGTGAGTTCACCATGCCCCTTTGTGTTTGACCAAAATGTCAAGATCACACACCTAGTGTCTGCAAATTCAAACTCAGTACCTTGTCAAGTCGATTTTGTAGGCTTTCTCTCTCCTTTGTCATCTCCACTTTAATGGCAGGTTTAATTCCCCATGCGCAAGCATTCAAAACCAGCCCAAGTGGCATTCATTCCCTTGCATGTTAGGATAGTTATCGCCTTTAATTCCATTACTCCCTTTATTGCATGACCATGTGACACCCCATGTCAGCCTAGTACGGCTAATTATCGGTAATGTCGATAACGGTCAGTTTCCAAGACTCTGGGTCCCATGTTCCCCTTTGACCTTCTTTTCATTTACCACATGAGCCAGAATCCCTAGAACCCCTGGGCATTGGTCAAATTCTAAGCAAGTCATTTTGTTTAATATATTTTCAAGGTTTGATGCAAACTAACACCTTTTTAGGAACAGATGCGAGGCTATGATGAAATATCTGGAATCTAAAAATTTATTATCTTTTATCTATATTGATGGTTGTCCACTCTTCCAGGTTGCCAATAACGTCACAGATCTATCATATCTGAAGAATCTTCTCCACCCAGGAGTCCAAAACTCCCTACCACTTCAACCAAAGTAGCTGTTAGGACCAAGGCTGACAAGGCCTTAGAAAAGCTTCCACTAACCACAAAATATCTGAAGGAAGAAACTATTATAGGATCTAAAGTAGATTCCAAGTTACAGATGATCACCAACACAAGTGTCAGAGCATGGGCCAAATTGCAGGCCTTGGTAAAATGGATGTTCATTTAGCGCAAGGTCGGAGATCTAATGGCACTAAATGTGGCATCCTCTAGAATCCTCAAAGCCACCTGCTTCCCCTGCTCAGTGCAAGCTCTCGAGCTTATTATTACATTGGTGAAACGCTACAACACAGTCATCCGAGATTTCATGCTTACTGCTCCTCTTCCCTTGGGCTACCCAATGCCCTTAGTGTCTCTAGATGCTACAACATTCTCTTTGGGGCTAGGGATCCACCAGTTTTCCAATTCTACTATTATCACCCGGGCCTTGGCATTGCACAAATTTGAGAAGGTTTCACAGATGGCCCGGTAATACCTCAACTCCAATTGGCTCAAGAACCTGATGAAAGATTATAGAAAGATGAAGTTGGAGATCCCCCACATAGAGTTTAAAGAAAGCATACAAATGGGGATCATCTCCTTATGTAGGGTCTTTGGAGAATCTCATGCCCAAGAATTTTTGGCATGGATGTACTACTTTCTGTTCGGCATCACCTCCACCGAACAGACTTTTGATTGGGCAACTATTATCGCCAATCATGTGGATTCCCATCTTGTCAAGGTCACCCAGACCTCCAATTTTTACATGACTTCCTATGTTTTGTGGGCACTGGCATAGAAACAACCCATAACATGGGGTTTACTTATTGTCGGCATCCTCGGGACCGGCCCAGGCTAGAATGCTCTGTGGGACCATTTTCCACAAATTCAATGGGAGGCCAGTTTCCCCTATTTTTGTTGAGTAAATGATGCCTTCATTTACTACAACATTCTTACCCCCACTCAGTATGTTGGTTACCGACTTTCAAAAAGGCGATGACTCTGGTTAGTTCTTATGGCCACTACTACATCCAATTTCAACAACATTCTTACATTCGGGTGACCAGATTCTCCAAAAAACCCTACCTATTTCTCAAGCATTGTGGGGATAGGATTATTATTTTGAAATATTGTAGGTAGATGCTAGAGCTACACACTCTTTTTGGCCTCAAGAAGGTCACCAACATTCCTTTCGTGATCACCTGCGAGAACTACACTTGCAGCCTTGTAGTGGGAAAAAAAGCTGACAATAAATTAAAATGTTTGGGGCTAGCAGAATTTTACTTGGCGTGGAAGAACTTTGATTCACTAGATAAGATAGCTTCTACATTGCCCCAGGTGTTAGACTCTACAAGCCTCACATAGAGGATTTTTGAGCAGACTACCAAGATGATTTTGAAGTCTGGAGTCATTATTTCGTCAGAATGACACAAGGTATTATGAAGTGTCTTAAGCTTTAGACCTTCCCAAAGGACTTTTCAGATATTGGGTCCATAGAAGACCCAGAGTACAAGGCTTAGGGAGTGGACAAGATGGCCCTCCCTCTGGTGGATTAGGACACCTTAGAAAACCCAGCAATTAAGGACATCATGCATGATGTGATTGAATGCAGTCATGCATATTTTTCAAAGGTGTGGCCAAAAAGACTCGTAGAGTTGGCCCATTTTTGCATGGATCCACTTCCAGATCTAGAACCTCTGAGCAAGCTAGGGACAAAGGAAAGAGAAAATTTGATACCTCAGCCTAGATTCCATCCACAGTTTCAGTTCCCATTGCAGAATAGGTGCACCTTTAGCTGGTGGCGTCCCATCAGATAAAGGAAGAAATAAGCACCCAACTTGGCATCCCAATCACTCCGGCAAAACCTGCCCTACCTTTTGGTTCCCCTTCACTTGTAGAACTTATGGTCTGGGCAAAGGGGACGAGAGTGGAGGATGAAAAAATGGCCATTTTGGATTTCGGACCCCCATTAGTGACAAGGAGGAAGAAGAAAAGAACAAATGTCCCTCCACCAAGGGCAGATACAGACCTCGAGATGCCTAACATCCCCCAGGTGGAGATTATCCTAGACTCCACTGAACCAGAGAATCCCCAAGAGACCTTCCCTCCACATGATGATTTTGATGACATATTTGGCACTGATGAACTTGTGAATTTATAGGGGGATATAGGAAAGGTGGTGGAAGAGATCGCCACACAAGAAGTGGAAACCATCCCCACTGAGGGGGAGATACTAGAGAAGGAAGTCATCATGGAACAAGAAGTCAGGGCAGAAAAAGATAAAGAGAAAGAACAAGTGGACATCCGTGATGTTCAATAGATCCTGGTCCCAAGGTCTGAAACATGAGAGAAGAGGCAAGTACAAGATGAGAAGTCAGCTTTGGTTGAGGGAATCGGACCTTCAAGGGTAACCCTAACCTAAGCCGCCATGCTCAAGATGTCTCGGCCCACCTAGTGTGGTGTAAGCTTTGCCAAGGTGATCCCTCTAACGCTACATTCAGATCCATTTCAGACACCTTCACCACCTCTGGAAGATAGACCAACGGAGGAGAATGTCTTAGTAGAGGATGCTGGAGAACAGCAGTAGCAACAGAATGAGGGGGAGAACCCTGTGGATATGGATGTTGATTCCACCAATGCTACTAAGGATGGGAACACCAAGGCAACTGATATTGATACCACTAAGGTGGATGGTAGAAGTGATCCTGAGAACAAAGAGAAAGAGTCCAAAGAGACCATAAATGTCAAGGATGAACAACAGAACCTCGAGGAAGACCCAAATAATCACTCCCTAGCAGCAAGACTACTCCCACCACCACATTGGTTGGTGGAGTAGAAGAAGAGAAAGGCTCGGGCGGTGACAAAAGACCATCTCTCCATGGTTGAGATGATGGCCCAGAGTCAAGGCATTCGTAAGTCAAAGAAAGCCCAGACACTCCATTTCATTTGGACTGGTCTGGGCAGAGATACAGTCGCGGTTATTGAGACCCCTCCCCCAGAAAAATAGGAAGCAGTGGTAAGTGTTGCAGAATATGTAGTCACAGAGGTACCTCTAGGGAAGAGGGACAAGCAGGGTGAATTGGACCTGCTAAAAGAGGCTATCTGGGAAATTGAGGCCCGCTACAATAAGAAAGCCTAGAGGCTAAAAGAGGAAAAGGAAAAGAATATAAATCTCCTCAAGCTTCTAACAGAGCTAGCACAGCCATTGTCTTCCATTCATCTAGAAGCTTCTACATCCAGAACACCACTCCCACATGGTGATGTTGATGCGCTAAGGAATATAAAGAAGAAAGCGCAGGCAGTGGATGACTGGGTAGCTGAGAAGGTAGGAAATGTCTAGCATTTCTTAGCAACAATACTCCTGAACCTACATATGGCTGGAAACATCTTGCACCATGTCAAACGTGTCATTTCTATATAGGAAGGAGAAATTGAACAATATGAGGTGTGGATGAGCGAGTTAGGAGAACTCATGAACCTTGGAGAGGAACCCATCGCAGAGATGGGGATTTTGGGGGAAGAATCTTTCAATTTTATCCAGGTCCAACACTCCAGACTTGATCTCAAATTGGAGATTAGCAAGAAACTGGTAGCAGCCCTGAAAGACAAGGTCCCAGGAGTAGAATATTCTTTGAATTTATATAAGGCTTTTGTCACAAAGGTTTTGGGAGTCGATGCCTTCAATACTGATACGTGTAATCTGGTAGATTATGTTGTGGGTAAGGTCGATGAATTAATGGATTTAGGGTACCAGTCCCTAGGAGATTTTGAAGGAGAAAAGATGTCACGCTTATCCCACATGATGCTCTGGGCCCATGATGTAGCAAAGATGGCCATGAAATTTAAAGGTAACACCCTAGATATGGGTGAGAAATTGGAGGCATCAAAGTTCTGCCAGGCAGGCATCAAGGACATTGATGAGGAGGGAATTCTCAAATTTTTAGAAGCATTCAAAACATACAAGGCACAGTAAGGTTCTTTGAATTCCAGATATTTTCACTAGTAGGGTGTAATTTTGCAGATTCATTATTCTTTGAGTTTAAGCTCCCAGACTCTGGAATTCTGGGTCCAAAGTTTTGTATTCTTTTGCAGTGATCTGCGTCCAGGCTACCCAGAGCTGACTAATCATTTTCAACAAGTTAATAAGGGTTCATCAGGTAGGTGATCCTGATAAGGCATGTCAGACGGAGGGATGGCTCTGAGAGGTGATTCTCCTAAGGCAACTCTCCCGCATTTACTACCTGGTGCATCAAAGATAGTGAGTTGCATTCTGCATTGATGAGGCAAGTTGCCTCAAATACCAGGAAGATCGAATTTCCTTTGTAAATACCCTGACACTCTTCTCTATGTCGATTCTTCCATCTTTCTCTTCTTTTCTTCTTCTTTTGTCTTGTCAGACCTCTGCTCTTTTCGAGGTGATTGTATGTGGTGCAGGTAGTACTTACCACCAGATAATGTATTTTATATGTTGAGTGTACAGTTAGATCAAGTTAGTTTTTAGGGAAAACTGTGTATAAATAAGAAGTCTGACCTCATAAAAAGGGTCGGTGAAATTGATGATTTTGCAATCCAGCAAGTAATAGAAGATAGATTTTTATTTCTAGTTGTTTCAGGAGCTCAATGCTCAGCAGTTCTTAGTAGTTTAAATGCTCTCTCTGAGCCATGATTGTATCTATCATGGATGTTGGAACCCTTTGAGTTAGTGAAGAAGGACGAACACCTTGTGACTACTAGTTATGTGTTGTTCTAATTTTGGAATTCATGAACATCTTTTATGCTGTATGTTTCTAATGTCCTTTTCTCTAATGTTTTGTTTAGGTTAATGATCTCATTTCCTCTTGCTATTGAATATGTATGAATCATTGGTTTTGTATGTATTTAGTATTTAGTGTAGTTCTTACATTGGAGCAATCTTGATATTTGAAATATGTTGCATAACTATAAGTAGAAGTAAAAAACTCTAACCCTGGTCTATCTTTTGCAATTTATTTGGTAAACATAACGTGCTTGTTAAAAACCTCAACCCAGCACCGAAATCCCTGAAAAAGATGAGTAAAACTAGCTATCCCCCTGAACAAATAGCCACCTACCTAACTTAGCTTCCCTGCACTGTTGAGACCCAAAAATTAGGTGCTTCAAGGCCTGAAGAATTTATTCTCCGGAGAACATTTACAAGCAAAGTTGGTTGGTACCTCGGTACCCAGTGACAACTTATCACTATGTGCAAAATCGATCACAAATTCTCGTCAACACCCCCCCTTAAGCTAAGCGCAGGGGGTAAGCTAACCTAGCACAACTATAAAAGGAGGAAAAGGATCTCAGAAAAAAGGCCTGATCAAGTACCCAATACAAGGAAATCTTTGTAAACTAGAGACAAAGAAGAAAACCCAGTGGGAAAAAACCCCTCTCCAAAAAGAGATAGAAAAATGCTGAAAAGAAATGGCTCAAGAGACTCTCTCAAGACCATAAGTACAACCAGCCCCCCATGAGAGAGGGATGAGATGCCAAAGTCCCCCCAGTATGAAGAAACTCATGTCACAATGGTAGATTCTTGATGTACAATCCAAAAGGAGATCCTAAAGCGGCAAATGATATTCCTCCCCTTCGGAAGAAACAGATCCAAAGGATGATGTCGAAGAAACCCTATGAAGAGTGATGAACCAGTCTAACTCAAGATGTGTGCCATGATCAAATGCTGAAGAATCTCTCTGTCTGAATTGAAACAAATGATGCCAAATCCAAACTGAAGTGGAGAATCCTAAAATGCAACCACTGAATGCACTGATAATTATGGGCAAACAATGATAATCTGACTATCAAGGTAGAGGAGATGAATGTCCTCAAAATAATCCTCCAAATCTATGATATAAGACTCAACAAACAAGAAGGATATGTCTGCAAGATAAGAGTCCAAAGTAGCTATTTTTGGAAGGTGAATGATGTCCTGTTGCACTGAATCAAGAACAATATGAGATGTTGATGAAGTCTCAGTCAGAAGAGTAGGAACTGTGAGACAAGCCTTTTATCCATCGGAAGATGTAAGGGTGTCTAAATACTCAAGCCCCTCTAAAGTATCATTACAAAAGGGTGTATTCTCTCTCCAAGCAATGGGTATGAGACAATCTGTAGCAGAATTGTCTGGGAATGGAGAGAGATTAGGGCCTTCATAGATCTCCCAAAGATGTGTCCAAAGTGGGTGAGGAAAATCAATGTCCGATATAGCCAACATAGTGTCATGATCAACACTATACAATATAATTCCTACTATGTGATCTCAAATAATATCCCATGCCAATTCTCCCTCTAAAGTGGTTGGTTTAGGTATGAGATCATACAAATAAGGAAAAAATTTAAGCCACCTACAATGTGTATGTATACCCTTTGCCTATGACTCATAATTACCCCGTTCCAAAATAAAAACTAAAGGGTGAGTATAAAAACCCATGATAACTCTTTTAAATGAAAAAAAAATTGAGAAATCTGACCTTACTACATTTAGATAAAAACCTAGTGCAATGACGAGGGAAAGGGAAGCCACAACTTTGACACTAAAAATAGGTACTCAAATGGCCGAGTGTGCATCTAAAACCCACATGATGGTCTTTGCCTCAGAAAGAGCTTTTCGACAATATCTCATTTTCTAAAAAATGATACCATATGCTCAAGTTACGACCAAAAAACTGACAGGAGGTCAGAAAGAGCAGCTCACTAAAATACACAGTGACGGGAAAAAATTTGACGTCCAAATGGTCGTCGCCAGGCACTGCAAAAAAATTGATGGTCATATGACCATCACCAAGCCATTGTTAATGTCAGCATGATGTCATGCCAGATAAAAATAACTGTCGCCGAAGAAAAAAAACTGATGTCGGAAAGGTGACATCAGCCTGTTGTAGCAGCGGGTGGTGCATGGGCGACTGTTGGGTGGTGCGTGAGTGGCGCTGCAGTGGTGGAGCTGAATGCCAGAGGCAGTTGAGTGGCGCTCCGGCCACAGTAGGGCTGGGGTGGCGCGTTGGCCGCGAGTGGGGCATGGGCCGTGCAGAGGCGGGGCACAGGCTGTGCAGAGGTGGCATGGTAGCGGCGCATCCACAGTGCTTTAAAAAATGTTTTTTTGAGATTTTTTTATTTTTCTCCTCGAAATTTGGGTCATACAACCTAGGAGAGAAAAAATTTCCTAGAGGCCACTGTAGCCAAAAATGGTGAACTTTATATGAAAAAGTAATCTCCCGGGCCTTCTGAGCGCGATGGTGAGGTCCATTTGGGCTCAAAAAGCTCTAGAAAAATGTGCCTCTTTCAAATTGAAGAGAAAACTCCAAAAAGCTACAGTTTTCACCCTTGAATCACTGCTTCAAAAAATATCAGACTAGGAAGCAACAGGGCGGCTCTGATACCATGTAGGATTTGAGAGATATAAATCCACAGAATGCCAAGAATACCTGTATGCAAATAACCTGTTACAAGATAGAAGCAGAAAGAGGAAAAAGTAGTACTCAGAAGTTACTCAAAATGTGTGAGCAAAATTATAATCTGAGTTATTAGAAAAAGAATTACAAGTTTCAACCTATAAAGGTGAACAAAACCCTAAAAACTAAAAAGCTAGGTTGCACATTAATAATTAATAAAAGAAATAATTATTAATAAACCTAAGAGAAAGCTTAAGCACTAAAGAGTAATGACTTAATTAATTAAATCAACATGATTTAATTAATAAGAAAACTAATGATTACTCTAACACATCATACTTTATAATGCCAAGCCAATTTAGTAAGAAATATATATTACTGTATGCAATGAAAATACCTGCAGCTGCACAACAAGTCCAAAACATGCAAACACAAGATATACTAATAAATCAAAGCATGTAAAGAACTTGAAATACAACTACATTTTCACTACAACCTCCGATGACCTAAAACAAGTGGACCCAAGACTTGTTTGATTTGCTCTTAGATATTTTGTGGGTGTGCTCTCCCAACACAATGCAATAAATCCCACTATGATGCAAGCTAGATGATGGTGAAGGGATTGAGGACAAGTATGAGGAACTTGCCCCAAGCTTCAC
>MU225079.1:4365779-4376524 GCA_018584345.1 Thuja plicata
CAGTGAACATCAAATCATAATAGGGTCAGTAGGATTAGATCATAATATAAACATCATAACACAAATCAATGCAAAACATTTTCCTCATAGTTCATTTCTAACCATTCATCATTAAATTCTAACTCATATAATATTTCTAAATAAATTGAAGTAACCAAATATATATACTCAAATGTCTCATAAAATGCTACTAAATAATAATCATAGTCCATCATAAAACCCAAGGCGTCAAGCAATAGTCCTGTCAGTCTAACATAGAAAAATTCTAGGGTGGGCATTACATAACACATCTGATCTCTTTAAGTAATTTAACCTAAGATAATTTTAAACATTAACAATGAGCATCTCACATACAAGCATATAAGTCTATCAGGTGGTCCTTTTAGCATTAAGGTCCTAAACTATCTCTGACACATATGAAGATATAAAGGAACATATTTGTGTAAATATTATTATTTCCCCTATTAAAATAAGAAGTTATGGTGAGTTGTAAGAGGTTCGGTTTAAGCTACCATCTCGAGAAAGATCATTCTCGCATATAGCTCTTCCTAATTTCTAGTGAGCATAGCCAGGACTTGACAGGGTTGGAGGGGCATTACACAGCCATGCCCCTGCAACTGGTCTACGAGGCTAGACCCTTCGCCCAGTGGACATTTGACTTCATCGGAGAGATCAACCCCAACTCGTCTGCCAATCACCGATACATCCTTACTGCTACTGATTACTGCACTCGGTGGTCTGAAGCTATACCTTGTAAAAACAACATGGCAGATGTAGTTATCAAGTTCTTGGAAGAAAATATCGTCACATGGTTTGGAATGCCCTTCTCCTTAGTATGTGACAATGGTCCGGCGTTTTCTTCAGCACAGTTGCTTGAATGGACCTACAATCGAAAGATCACACTAAAGTTCTCCAGCAACTATTATCCCCAGGGAAATGGCGTTGCTGAATTAACAAACAAAAATCTACTTGAAGTGATCAAACACTTGTTAGAATAGAATCCCTGGGATTGGCACCAACAACTAAAATTTGCCCTCTAGGCGGATCACATTCGTATTAAGGCCGCCCTGGGAACGTCACCATTCCACCTGATTTATGGCCAGAACCCTATATTCCCAGTCAACTTATAGATCCCAGTATTATAGTTCATGCAGGAATTTAACAATAGGGACAACATTGTGGAGGTTTGGCTCTTAAACCTGGTGTAGATGGAAGAACAGAGAGACGCAACCCTTGAACATTTTGCGCGTCATCAAGCAGTGGTAAAAAGATGGTTTGACAGGAGAGCCCAATAAAAGGCTTTTCAGATCTCGGATCTGGTCCTACTGTGGGACAAGGCCTGGGAGAAGAAAGGAAAACATACCAAATTCCAATGGCTCTGGCTCAGACCATACTTGATTTCAAAAATCTGTGGGGCAAATACTTACTGCCTTAACACCTTGACTGGGGAACCTGTCGCATTACCCGTTAATGGACAGTTTCTCAAACACTATTTTGAGTAGGGTAAGTTTGTCCTAAGTTGTATTATATGTAAAGCCTTTCACTTGTAAATATGTCTCTTCCGGGTGTCTCATTGCGAGATGCCCTACCTTGTAAATAGCCTTGTCGGCTGTCCCACGGGACGGCCCTCTTTTTCCGTCTTTGTTTTCATTTTTGGTTTTCTTTTGGTCCCAGTGTTTTGTTCTGTCTTGTAGAGATAGGAATTCTTCGCATAACGTTGGCCTCCGGTATAATGTCTACGACATGGCGAACTTTAGAATCTATTTTTAGCACAGTCGAGTCGACCTGGTCTCCGGGGTTGTTTTACGGGTCATGGCACATTTTGAGGAATCTCCATTGGGTGTTCCCCTTGGGAGTCTGGCGATCAGTGAACATAAATAATATAAGGAACAAGTAATCAGACATATTGAGGGTAGATCGGCTGTACTCTTTGATTGACCCAGGTCTGAAACTTTAAAGAATTCTTTCCGGGTCTAGAGCTTTATCCCCTCTTCAAATATCTAAACGCAGGTGGATAGGTGAAAGAAGTACCGCCATTAAAATTAGCTAAGCTTAATCTTAATGGTGAAATAAGTACCGCCTTCCCCACCCAGAAATGCATAAAATAACAAGAGGAAAAGTAGGATAAAACTCTCATCTCCAAGGGAAACGGGTAAATTGAGGACTGGTTCAATGTGATTAGTACCCCTTCTCTATTCTTCCCAAAGGTCATCAACTTGATTTCTTTCCCAAGCACACACGACACCATTGATTAAAGACTACGGACTAACTCCTGTGTGGTTGGATTCTCTTGAATATGTTGCCCTTCGCCTATCAGACGCTTCAGGAAGTGGCTTGTTCCAGTTTTGCTAACCAGAGATTCTATAGTTCTCAAATGCGCTATGGCATTTGTCCTAGATAGTCACCATTTTTTATGCCCTGCATCCCCATCCCTACATTTTGTCTGCAAAATGTTGGGTCCCCCTTTTTTGCTTTTGTTTACTTTTTGTTTGCGGTTTTGCCTGTCTTTCTTTCCCTTTTTTGTTTTCTTTCTCCGGGGTTTTCTTCCCCGGTGTTGTGTCTTGTCTGTTTGTTTTTCATCTTCGGGACTCCGGTCCCGGAGGTTTCCTTTTGTTGGGAACCGGATTTCGGACTCTGGGATTCTTCGTCGTGATGTTCTTTAGGAATATTATCACGAGGAATCCCCAGGCCCGGAGTCCGGAGGTTTTGGCCTGTCCAGAGATCGCCGAAAGGAGGTGGATTACTTTTTACCACGGGTATAAATAGGTTTTGTCTGTCACTTTCACATTTACCGCGATTAAAAATTTCAAGCACTTAGAGAAAATTAAAGAGCGATTTCAAAGCGATTAACAGAGCATTTGCAGGAGGTTTATGGTAATCAACGTTGATGATTTTCAGTCATTCTTGAGCAGGTGCAAGTGCTTCGTGGTGTGATTCTGACCAATTGATAACTTGAACTATTGCAGAGCTCCTACGATAACCCTTCCTTTTCTTCGTCTTCTACGTTCTTAGGTTGGTGTTCCTGTTCTCCAGCTCTTTGGATTTTCTTTGGTTTTGTTTGGTTTTCATTTGTCTGGCTTCATTTTGTTTCTGTCTTGTCTGGCTCTTTCTGTTCCTAGTTTTGCCGCCCGTTGGTGGGTCGGCTCTGCTAGAGGGTTGTCCACCCTTTGTGCAGAAGTTGTTCGTCTGTAAATAGTGTAAATAGTGGTCTATTTGTAAATAGTGTATATATTGTACATATCTATTTTTGCCTTGTCTGGTTTTCCCGCGGGCGTCGTCTTGTGTTGTATACTTGTGTATATATGTATAATAGTTGTGTAAAACCCCTGTATATCTCCTCTTTTTTATGTATATACCCCTCAGCTCCATGTATATCCCTTCGGGTGGCTTGACAAGCTAGTCGAGTCACCTCTGTGTCTGGTTTTCTGTCTCCAAGTTCGCTTCGAGGCAGAAAACCACCTATTTGAAACTCGGCTCTCGGCTGGTTTCAAACAGGTGGTTTTCTCTCTCCTCCATGAAGTCTGTCAAAACCTTATTTATTTCCCATGCACGTAATCAATTCCAGCCAAGTGGTTTTCCCTTTTCGCGTGTTCAGATAGTTGGCTCCGCCGTCATCGCCATAACTTACATTTAATGCCAACGCAAGTGGCGTCCACGTGGGCTCGACAACTTGCCTTTTCATACATCCTTGCTAACGGTCATTTCTCTGGGCTTCGAGCCTCTTACCACCATCCATCCTATGCCTTCGCCAAAGTGTGATGAAATTCCCTAGACCCGGATGTGTTGATATCTTAATTTTACAATGTGTTTTGCTTTTCGGGTATCTTTGCGTAAAACTAACTTTTCAGGAAAAGCAAACATCGCGGTCGTAAGACCTCCGAACCCCAGAGTAATTATTTTATTTTTGATAAAATATTCTGACGGTTGCTTTGTCTCACAGGTTCCTGGACTTCATCTTCCAAACATGTCTGAAGCGTCCGCATCATCTCCTCCCGGAAGTCCAAAATTACCAACCACAACAGAAACCAGGGCAGCAGCAAAGTCAAAGATGGAGAAAGCCCTGGAAAAAATTCCCCTCACAATGAAGTTTGTACAAGATAATGCCATTGTAGGCTCAAATATTGAGTCCAAGGTAAAACTGATGACCGACGCCAATGTCAGAACTTGGGCAGAAATGCAGGCCCTGGTAAAGATAATGCATATCCAGCGACAGGCTGGAGACAAACTCGTAATTAATGTCGGGGGTTCTGGAATGCTCCGGGCGGCTTGCTTCCCCTACTCTGTGCAATCTCTGGAGCTTATCTTGACACTGGCCGCCAACTACAACTCTTCTATCTGGGCCGTTATGCTCGCAGCTACAGAACCCACGGGGTACCCCACTCCACTGGTGTCCCTCGACCCAGTCACATTCCAGGCAGGCCTGGGTATCCCGCAATTTGATAAGGCCACGGTGGTTACAAGGACTGACGCCTTGAAATAGTTTACACAACTGGAGGACGCTGCCTGGGTGTACATGAATACCAACTAGCTCAAGGCCCCGAAGAGGGACCCAAAGAGAATGAAGATAGAAATCCCCCGCTCTGAATTCAAGGAGAGCATCCAGATGGGGATAATAGCATTAGCCCAGGTATTTGGGCAACCCTCTGCCCAGGATTTTGCCAAATGGATGTACTATTTCCTCCTTGGCATCTCCACCAAGGGAGGATTCTTCAACTGGGCGACAATAATCTCCAATCATGTCGACTCCCAATTCCTCCAGGTGAACAGGAAGAAGAAGTTCTACATGTCTTCTTACATTTTCTGGGCCTTGGCCCAACAGAGGCCCCACTCCAATGGCCTAATTACAGATGGAATTCTTGGGATTGGCCCGAGACAAAAAGCACCGTGGGACCATTTCCCACAGATTCAATGGGAGGCCAGCTTCCCCAGTTTCTGCCGGGTAAATGATTCGTTTGTTTACTACCACCTGCTCACACCTGCCTGGGATGCTGGATACCGCCTATCTACTAAGGCGATGAAGTTAGTTATTAGTTATGGGCACTACTATATCCAATACCAATAGCATACATACATGAGGGTCATCGGCTTCTCCGGGAAACCCTACTTGTTGCCCAAGCATTGTGGGGACAATATCGTGCTGCTGGAATATTATCGGCAAATGATGGAGTTGCATGCCTTCTTTGCACTCAAGAAGGTCCCCAACGTCTCATTCCCAATCACTTGTGGGAACTATACCTGCAATCTGGCCGCCGCGAAGGAGGCAGACAATGAGCTAAAAAGTTATAACTTGTAGAAATTCTATCTGGCGCGGAGAAATTTTGATCCGCATGGTAGAATTACAACGGCACTGCCCCGGGCTTCGGAGCCCCATCATATACACATGGAGGACTTCTGGGCCGATCGCCAGGATGACATGGATGTGCGCAGCTGGAACTATGATAGAATGATGGCTGAAATGATGCAAGAACTGCAGCTCCAGAGATTCCCAGTAGATTTCTCAGATACCGCCCCCACCATAGATCCCCAGTACAAAGAAAAGGGAATTGATAAAATAGCACTGCCGGTAATGGATTGGGCCACCCAGGAGGGGCCCATGATTAAGGACTTCACTCGGGAGGTGGTCGAGCGAAGTCATGCCTATTTCAAGAAGGTGTGCCCTGGGAGTATGTGCCAAGCTCCCCAATCAGCGCTAAAATTAGCACCACAGCCGGTACCAAGATTGACCCCGGGGGCCGGGACTTCTTCACAAGGCGCAGACAAAGGAAAGAGAATAGCTACAACTCCCTCCGCACAAGGAGTCCCTATACAAGAATAGATCAAGCAATCTGTGGCAGCCTCCCAGCAAATGAGAGAGAAGTTAATAATGAGGCTGGCCACTCCCCCGCTCATGGTCAGACCAATTCGTTCCCCTTCCTCCCCGTCGCTGGCAGCCTTAATGGTGAAGGCAACGGGGGTGGATCCCATGGAAGCAGCAGCAATAGCCGATGCAGGGCCACCTTTGGTTACCCAGAGGAAGAGAAAGCACATCAAACAGCCTAAGGTAGAACCAACGCCAAAGGCATCCCTCCCCCAAGAAGTGGAGATCCTTTCTTCTAGTTCCCTGGAACCGGAGAAAGAAGCAGAACAGGCAGAGGTCCCAGCCAGTCCCCCTCTGGAAGAGGAGTTTGACTTATTTGCAACCGGTGAGTTTGGAAATTTACAAGGGGACAATACACAAGTAGGGACAAAAGTCCCAGAGAAAGAACAAGAGGCTGCAGACCCAGAGGACTTGGAACAGGAGTCTGCACAAGAACAAGAGCAGGAAGCAGAAAAAAAATAGCCGGAACTGGAGATTATCTCTGGGGCTCAAGAAATGCAAGGTCTGAGAGTGGACCAACAAAGACCGAGCAAACAACTAGCATCTGCTGGGGGAACCAGGCCTCCAGAAATAACCGTACCCAGCCGCCATGTTCCAAGGGCCACTCCCGGGGGCAACCTTTGGGCAGGTTATCACAGCGGCCCAAACTCTAAATCTTGGCCTGATACCTCCCCTACTGCCAATAGAAGAAGCAGAGCAAGAAGAAGCAAAACAAGAAGAAGATGAGCAGCTTGAACAAGAAATCCCCGAAGAAGCCCATCAGGGTCCAGATCCGGTGATCAACATACAGGACGAGGCTGAGGAGATGGAAGTTGAAAAGAACGTTGCTGCAGAAGAGATTGAGGCAGGGATAGAAACGGATGAGGCCCACGTCACTGAGGAGCAACAGCCATAGGACACCAGGAGAGAATCAGGAGAACAAACTCTGGTAGGAAGGCCACCTCTCCCTCCTTAGTGGCTAGTAGAAAATAGGAAAAGAAAAGCTCAATCCACTCCGGTGATTCCTCTCTCCCTGGCCGAGATGATGGCCCAAGTATAGGCCCCGCCAAAAGTAAAGAAGGCCCGGACAGTTCATACTCTTCGAACTGAGCCGGGCAGAGAAACAATTGTCATTGTGGCAACACCTCCCCCGGACGCCGATGAAGCAACTGCAAACCCCACAGATTACAGTGTTGCAGAGGTGTCCCTAGGAAAAAGAGGGAAGCAGGGCGAGGTGGACCTGCTTAAGGAGGCAGCAAGGGCAGTTGAAGCCCGATATGAAAAAGAGGCCCAAAAGCTCAAGGCTGAGAAAGAAAAGAACGCAAACATTATGGGTTTGCTTACTGAGCTTGCCAAGCCTATCAATGTCGCCCCTCCAGAGACCTCCACATCAGAAGAATTACCGCAGAGTGACATAGACTCCCTACGAGTAATGAAAAAGAAGGCCCAAGCAGTAGACGAATGGGTCACCCTATAGATAGGAGACACCCGGTATTTCCTAGCGTCCACTCTCCCAGACTTATACACAGCCTAGCAAATTATTCATCAGGCGGAAGCTCTTGTTGAGCAGTGGGAGAATGACGCCAAAAATTACCAAGCGTGGAAGGTAGAGCTCGAAGAGCTCCTCACCTTAGGAGAAGATATAATTTCTGAATCCAGAATTCTGGGTGAGGAATTATTTGATTTTGTGATAACTCAGCACTCCAGACTTGACCTCACATTGGAGGTAACCAAGCAACTGGTAGAGTCCTTGCAAGAGAAGGTAAAAATTGTAAAGTATTCTTCTAATTTATACAAGTCTTATGTAATAAAGGTTTCCAGGGCTGATCCCCTTAGCACGGATACTTATACCCCCGAAGATTCAGTTTTGGGGAGTTTTGATGAAATAATGAAATCCCGGTATCTATCTCCAAAGGGAATAGATGGGGCCCAGATGGTGAAACTAACCAAGATGATACTTAAGGGTCATGACGCCGTGAGGATGGCGGATAAGTTCAAAGAAAATGTTCTGGATCTGGGGGAACAAGTTGAAGTGGCCAGACACAGAAGGGCCAGCCTGAAGAATGTAGATGAAGATGGCATTTCCCGCCTCCTCCAGGCCTTCAACGATAATAAGCAGCCTTGAGCTTTCTCTGGAGGCTGGGGAAAACTCGCATTAAGTATTCTTTATTCTTTTTGGGGCGTAAGTTCCCGGATCCCGGAGTCCCGGATCCAAAATTTTGTATTCTTTAGAGTGATTCGTGTCCCGGTCCCCGAGGCCGACCGATCACTTTCAGAGGTATTCAATAAAATTGTCAGAGGGTAGTTGGCCATATCATGGGGCGTCGACTTGGCAGTTGGTTTTCTGATAGGGTGGTCTTCTCAAGGCGTCGTTCGAAGGTACATCTAGCACATTGGAGACAGGGCGCTGCATTTCCATTTATGAGGCATGTAGCCTCGGTCCTCGGGGGACCTACTTCCTTCCTTTCTCCTTTCTGGTTCTCTTCTCGAGACCAATTCTTCTGATGTATATTCTTATCTTATTCTTCTAACATGACAGACCTATTCCATCTCTAGGTCTTTTGTAGGGTGGCGCAAGTAGTACCGGCCCCCAGATATTGTATTTTATTGAAACACAATGTGAAGAGGGTTAGGGTTAGAGAGTTGTATAAATAGGCAGATCGGCCCATTTCTAAGGGTCGGCGAAATTGATGATTTTGTTGTCTATAGCAATAGCAAAAGCGATTTCTCTTTTAGTTGCAGAGCTCAATGCTCCATGTTTCTGTTCTTGATAGTTAGATGCTCCCTTGGAGCCACCATTGTATTGCTCACCAGTGTTGGCTAGACTGAATATTAATGAAGAAGGAAGAATTCTTGGCAATGATGTTGTTAGCATTCCTGCTCCTGAGTTAATGGTATTTCATCTTTTAATGTTCTTTATGTCTTTTACTCTGGTATATTAAAGTAGATTAACGAACTCTTTATCTCTGCTACTGATAGAATGCTAGCTGATGGTTATGTGTTCCTTTGGTATTTAGTGTAGTCTACCAGAGTATTATTGATGTTTTGGACATTTCAGCATGACTATAGTTAGATGAAATACTTCTAACCCTGCAGGATCTTTTGCGTTTTATTTGCTAAGTATAGAACGCTCGGGAAAATCCTACTTTGATCGAATCTCTGGAGAAGATGAGTTGAAGAAACCAGCTATCCCCCTCGAAAATATTCACCTCTCCCAACCGAGCCCCGCACCGTCATGACCCGACACCCAGGTGCTTGAAGGCCCAGAGGATTTATTTTCCCCGGACAATATTTGCAGGCGAAGTTGGCCGATTTCCCTGGAACCCGGTGACAACTTATGACTGTTGGCGGACCCGATCAGCAAAACCCCATCAACAGATCACCCTAAGAAGGGTGAGAGCATATCCCTACCACTATTTTCCACAAACACACAAGCCCCCTAATTAAACTATGTGAGATAAATCAAAAATACAAAGTTTGATTGTATCTCCAAGGCAACCTACAAAATAGATTGATTAGTAGTTTCAATGTTTAAGTCTTCCACAAGCATCCTACAAGACAATAGATTAGTAGTTTAAAAACACTTTGTTCTTGGTCAAACGTTCTGCAAAACCATTGTTAGAAGACAAAACATAAAAATCCTGGAAGAAAACCAGATTAGCAAAGCTCAGCATGTAAAATATGATGAAAATAACAAAACTAAGCAGAGTCGCCTGTCTACAGGTAGAGACGCTTATGTGCAGAGACGCCTATGTACAGGCAGAGCTGCCTGTCTACAGGCAGAGCCACCTGTCTGAGATAGAAGGAAGAAAAGATCTCAAATTTTGCAAAAAAAACTAAGACCCAAATGAACTAAAGCTTCTAAAATGATATTTATTATGAAAGTACATCATGCAACTATTTTAAAAGTTCCTAAAAGTGCAGACAAACCCTAAAATATGATGCTATATGCAAGACAAACTCTTTCTGTTAGAGCCGCCTGTGTACAAACAGAGACGCCTATCTGAGATAGAAAGAGAATAACCACTAGAACTAGGAAGATTTAAGACCTAATATACTTGAAAATGCTTAAGAATGATTCTAATGAGGATATGCACTAAGGAATTAACCCTAAGATGACCAAAAATGCAGGTTAAACAACTTAGAAAGCTAAACTAAAAGAGGAAACTCCCCTTCTGTCAGAGTTTCCTATGTGCAGGCGGAGCCGCTTGTGTGCGGAGCCGCCTCTGTAGAAGCGGAGCCGCCTGTCCGTCAGTTCGTCTGAAAAACCTACAAAATGAAAATAAACCAGGACGTGGGTCCCACCGGGCATGCCAAAATGTATGCAATGAAAATACTTGCAGCTGCACAACAAGTCCAAAACATGCAAACACAAGATATACTAATAAATCAAAACATGTAAAGAACTTGAAATACAACTACATTTTCACTACAACCTCCGATGAGCTAAAACAAGTGCACCCAAGACTTGTTTGATTTTCTCTTAGAGATTTTGTGGGTGTGCTCTCCCAACACAATGCAATAAATCCCACTATGATGCAAGCTAGATGATGGTGAAGGGATTGAGGACAAGTATGAGGAACTTGCCCCAAGCTTCACATGATGAAGATTGAGAATGCAATAACAAATCTAGAATGAAGATGCAAGATGAAATAATCTAATATTGATTTCTATTATCTAACATGTAATATCTAGATGATCTAATGCTCAAAGAAGCTAAATAAAATGAATACTAAGAAATTCTCAAGAAAAATGCTCTAAAATGCAATCACTAGCTAGTTACTCTCACAAAAACTAACTAGTTCTCATTAGTTGCAAATGAGGAGTGAGGCCTCCTTTTATGGAATTGACATGAAAAATGAAGGGCTGAGATTAAGTGGTGGAAAATGAGTGGCTGAGATTGAGGGTT
>MU225079.1:4376836-4387592 GCA_018584345.1 Thuja plicata
TAATAAAATTAAATAAATAGTCGAATATAAAAAATATAGTTAATCTATAAGAATTAACTATATTGTTATAGGCAATATTAATTAAATTAATATAGAAATGAAAAAGGACAATTTAGGGTGTCTACAATTACATTCAATCTCATTCCAAATCTAATCAAATGGAGCCTTATCTTTGAAGACCGTAATCAGTCTTCTAGCCACATGGCTTTCTAATTCCAAGCTACCAACTGGATCTTCCATATAAATCTTTGAAAGGGAATTTACAGCCTTCAGTTGACACTATGCACTGCATTCTCCAAACCCCTAAGCCATTCCTTGACGAAAACTGCCTTACAGAGGGATATAATATCCTGTTTGGAAATTTAAGCCCAAAATAGACATGAAATAAAGGCTCTTATGATGTCACTATTTATCCTTAAAGTAAACTCAAAGTTGAAATGTTTATCTTCTATGTCTAATTCTACAGCTCTCCTTGCCATGTCATCCAGATGGATGAGAATCCTATTCCATCTCTCTGGTGTTATCTCTCCTCTCAAGGCCATAGTCCTAAATATAGAAGCATGAAAAACCTTAATGTTTACGTCCATGAGAACAAACAAGGACAGAAACAAACACCTCAAGAGAGACAAAACAACATGCAAGATGGATGCCAAAAGGGCTCAAAATAGAGGACCATATAGGCCTACAAATTTCTAGACTATTCAAGAAAGAATTTGAGCCACATAAAATCATAATCAATAAGGCTCAAAAATTTATAATGGAAATTAGGGATGAAGAGATAACGATGACAATCCAATCTCAAATTAGGGTAATTAAGATCGAAAAGGTGATCGGATATAATGACAAGGATAGGAAAGAAACGAGGGGGCAGTACATATGTGTGTGTGTGTATGTACTTGTGTATATATATTTACATATATATGTATAGATATATATATATATATACATGTCTGTGTGTATATGTATGTATGTATGTATATACATATACATATATATGTTATTAGAGATGATGAAAAACTCAACCCCACAGCTCCCAAGAATCACCTGCATGCAAACACGTGTCACAGAAAGAGAGAAGCAAAAGCTATGGAGGCCAGAAACAACAAATCTGTGGAAGAGGAAACATCCTTAATTGATTCAATAATAATGGAATTAAAATTTCAAAATACAAAGAGACCAATCCTTATAAAGGAGATTGAACACCAGAAGGTGGAGAAACCTAGGTTGCATGATAATAATTAATAAAGAATTAATTATTATATGCCTAAAGTTTATTTTAAGTAAACTAGAGATAAAAAAAAATGACCTAATAATTAAACCAATAATGATTTAATTAATAAGTGAATAAGGTGTCTTAATAATTAAATCAATAATGATTTATTTAATAAGTGCAAATACATTTTTACTCTAACACCCCCCTTAAGATAAACTTAGGGAGAAGCTAAAAAACTAGAAACAACTATTGAAAGCAAGAAATGGGTCCTGGAAACAAGGCCTAATCAAGTACCCAAGTACAAAAAACTTTGTAAAGAGGAGAAAAGGATAAAAACTCATGGGAAAAACCCCTCTCTAAAAAGAGATGAAGCCTAGTGAAGGACTGAAGAAGCCTCCAAACTAGAGAATGTCTCAGAAGATAGGAACAAGGAAAAACATGAAGAACACTTGTAAAGCATGAAGTTACAAACATTATCGAATAATAAGTGTTGGAACCTTCACTATAATAGAACATGATCAGATAGAGAAGACTGTAAACAAATCCTAAAGATTTGATTAATTGAAGATGGAAGAATGCCTCCAAACTAGGAATGAAAGAGTGTCCATATGGTAAATGATCCATCTCACCAAAATACATAGGTACCTAGCCACTGCATCCGCCTAGTACATAGGAACAAATACTAAATACATAGATAACTCTATCAAACCAAGGAAGCAATAGAACCAACTGGAGATGCCCCCATAATGCTGAGTAGGGAGAGGCATGACAGGTACACTGAACTAGACTGCTAAGAATAACTGCATGATGAAGAACCAGGAACATAGAAAGTGTGGAAGTACAATTTGTAAGATGTGTGTGTGTGTGTGTGTGTGTGTGTGGCATGGGGGTTTGTTAGGAAAATATTATTGATATATATATTTCCTCCTAATCCAAGACAAGGAGATCCCAATTGATTAACCGAAAGGAGAAGATCAATGAAAAAAGGAATCAACTGGTTATGGATAAAGAGGTGAAGGGGGTCTAATTTCTTAATTATAAAGTAAAACAATAGATTTGAAAGATTAGGATGAAATGAAACACTTATCTTGAAATTATTGTTTTTTGTTATCTATATCGGGTTTCTAGAAATTTTGCAACTGGATCTGGAACAAAAACACAGAGACGGAGAAAACCCAGAAATCTTTTTCTTTTCTGAGTCAAGTAGACCTTGACCCAAATATGGGGGCACAATTGTACCCCTTTATTTCGACCTTGACCTGCACTCCTCCGACGAAAAATCCATTCATGGATCCTGAAAGTTTGTCAAAAAGGGTATCTGAATCTACTCTATAATTTGTTGTTTTATACCTGTACCGACAAGAAAAATGGTTTGATTTTTTGGGGGATGAGTTTGCCTTAGTCAAACCCTAATTTTAGGAATTAACCTTGAAATCAAAATTGAAATGGAGAATGCTAGAAACTAGTAGAAGTAGATCTAAAAACGAAGCTATGATATTTAATAGATATGCAATTGTATTTCAAATGTAAACAAGTATGTTAATATTAAAGCTTAGACCCAACATTAAAAACCATAAATGTAAATCAAAACCTTCATGATTATATGCTTGGAATCTACCTTGGAGGAAGAATGAATGAATCTTGAGGATGCATAAATGATCTTGAAGGAACATCATACCACCACGATGGATAGATCTAGGGTTTAAATGATGAATCTTGAATGCTTGAACCAAATCCCTTGAAAGGATTGAATGCTTGAATCCTTAATCTTCAATGGAGAACTTGAATTCTTGAGAAGAAGACTTGAAAACCTTAATTGAACACTTGGAATCTTGAAAGCATGTAGAACAATGGATGCTTGAAAGTAGACAATCGCTTCGATGGGTTTCTTGACGGAAAATGAGAGGAGAAAGCTTCCTTATATACAAGTCTAGGGAACAAACTTCTAGAGAGGCTGACATAGGAGAATTAAATTCCAATTAGGCTCATACTCCTATAAGTGGACCTATATTAAATATCTTCTAAGAGTTGCTACTTCAGAGCCTGAAATAGCTGACCCGGAAGCGGGAAAATAAACTTTTGATTTTCCCCCCGCATCCAGAAAACTCTCCAATGGAAAAGGGGGACCTAGCTCAAGGTTGAGGTTGACCTTGACCTAGGTCAGGGTCGAGGTCGACCTTGACCTAGGTCAGGGTCGAGGTCGACCTTGACCCAGTGGGTTAAGACCTCTGGAAAATATGCCAGGTGGGGAAAATAGTACCCGGACAGGCCCAATCGGGGTCCTAAATAGGAAGAAGATGGAAAAGGGGAAAAAATGAGAGGACAACATGATAATGGCCCAAAACACCCCCTAAGAAGGACTAAACAGTCTTAACATGGAAGTGCTTCCATTTTAAGATGATACATTAAGCCCCCACTTTAGCGGGAGTATGTAAATCGAACATACTCACGGTAAAGTTAGAAGAAAGACTCCAGTAGATCGCAATGAGGTAGAACATCACTTAATCAAGGACATGAGCCCCCAAGCCAAGGATTCTAACTCAACATACATGCACAAAGGCATGAAAACAAAGAGAAAACAAATACAAAGCTAAAAGAAACAAAAAAAGAGGGGTTAGTACAAAAACAAACCCAAATCAACTAGAAAAGGAAACCTTGCTAAGAAATTCTTCCTATAATAATATCATATTTGGAAAGATATCATAAAAGCATAAATGACTACATAAGAAAGACAAGAGAAACACTATAAATAACATAGCTTCATGATCTAATCCTACTAGCATGAAAGTGAAAGAGAGAAAAGAGAGATTGATTACCTCACCTAGTAAGATTCCCACCTTACCATGAATCACCAAGGAGGGATAGCCCAACAGGTAGCCAAACCTGATAGTTCACCCATAAACTGTTCTTTGTAGTTGTAATACGTCTTCTGGTGGCTTTTGGAATACCCAAGATTTAGAAACTTATGTGTGTTACCTTCCAAGGATTTAGCCTATTTGAAATTGAAAATACGTATCTCTTCAGGATTTAGCAACTTATGTGCATTACCTTAAGATGATTTAGAAAAAATAAAAATGTGTGTCTCTTCATGATTTAGCAACTTATGTGTGTTACCCTCCGAGGATTTAGCATGTTGTAAAATGTAAACTATAGTATAAGGGAGACCCTATATATTCCTCCCTCCTTATCTTAGCTACCTAATAGATAGGATAAGGAAGAGGAGTATAGCAACTCCACAAAGTAAGGAGATATCATGTTAGCAACAATGTACACTCTATTCTCCGCAAAGAGTATTCACCTTTACATCTAAGAGCATAGATAATTGTGAAAAGGATATGTCACTTATGGAAAAAGGATCCTCAAAGAGCAAAACATCTTATCAACAAGACCCCCACCGTAGAGGAATGCTTTAGATAAAATATCATCTTTCAAAGAAAATAAAAGCGGGATCAAAGATTCAATCATCAAGCCCTCTACGATGAAGAGGAAGATGAATCTTGGAATATAGAGTTTATAAAGAACATAATTTGCAAAAATAAAGAAGAGGTGATGACCTAGGACAATCGCCTCTCATATAAAAGGGTATACATAGCCAAAACGTAAGTCTTTATAAGGAAATAATGTTGCAGAATAAACAAATGCCACTAAGCTAAGGAAAGTAGACCCTTAGACAGAGAGAAAGAAGGAAAACCTTGCCCCCCAGGGATGAAAGCAAGGGATATACCAATCAAATCAAGATATATCGTAACAAAGAGATATCTTTGCAAAACAAATATCTTAGAAAAGATATCATGAATACCAGAAGAGAGGTATGGATGATTATGAGCAAAGGAATGATGTACCATATCATAATACAAAACCACAGGGATAAAATATAGAAAGAATAACCAATTAAGCTCAAAACAAAATACATGCTAAGAGCATAATGGATCCTAGAAAAATGAAAAAAATACCTCGTGCCCCCCAGTCAAGAGACAAGAGGGGGAAAGATTTATATTATAGAAGAATGAGGGGTATTCCTCGTATGGAAATTATGAAGAAATTGTAATACCGCACGAGAGTGAGATATAATTCCTAAAGCAGCTCTTTCTCTAACATACATCTTGAAATGCACACAATCAGCAAGTAAATGTGTATTCCTATAATGAAAAGGAAATTTTTACATGGAGAGAGCATCTCTCAGCATAGGTTTCAAGATTTATTTCTTAGAATTCATTAACTGAACATACACCTTCTTAGCTACATCTTGAGGGGTATCAGGGTCATCTAAGGAAGGTATTGGAAGAAGAACATGAAGAGGAGGGCGACAATCAAAATCAACCACCTTAAATTGAGATAGCAGAAAGCCTAGACCATGCCTATCTTTTTTAGGGGATAGATGAACTGGATATTTAATTATGTGTTCATTAACACCAAGCCCTAAACCCTTATAACCTTGTTTAGCCACAATTTTGTATTTTGTAGTGTAGATATCGTGTAAAGCTTCTGCAGGAGATGATTGTTGACGGTGATCATGAGAAAATGTTGTGTAAGCTGGAATGATAGGTTTAAAATAAGTTTATTTTCTCTTCCCTTTAATATTATCATGGATCAGATAAGAAGGGGAAGGTAAATCAAATAATTCTTGCATATCTGCATCATGAACCATAGTTTGAGCCCCATCATAAGTGTGGGAAGAACTAGGGATAAAAGATGGAGAAATAGGAGTGGGAATATTAGGAAGGATATGATTAGTATTAGGATGATTAGGAACTAGATTAGGAAGAATAGGATTAGCATTAGGAAGATTAGGAAATGGGGTATTATCTACCAAATTCTTCACATAATCCAAAAGAGCAATAAGTCCGCCACACAAATTCTTAATGAAAGTTTTGAATGTAGGAAGGATAGTATTAGTTAGTCTCATAATAGCATAAGAAAGTGAAACATGAAGAGTGAAAAACATAATGAAATGGATGATACTCTAATAAATGTCATAAGTACTATAAAGAGATTCTAAGAGAAGAATAATGAGGAAAATAACCATACACCAAAGCATTTTAAAGATCTTCATAGTGAATAAAATGCAAGAAATGTTTTTGTATTTTTATGAGTATGTATATTTTTTGTATTTTAAAATGAAAGAGCATAAAAGAAAACTAATTGAATATGTATGCAAAGCTAGTCTTAAGGAAGAGAGGCAAAGCATCTAACACCAAAAAGAAAGAGTTGTCTATCGCGGGTTCAACAAAATGTTATATATATATATATATATATATATTTATTTATTTATTTATTTATTTATTTATTTATTTATTTATTTATTTATTTATTTATGTGTAGCGTGGGGGTTTGTTTGGAAAATGTTGTTGATATATATTGTCTCCTAATCCAAGACAAGGAGATCCCAATTGATTAACCAAAAGGAGAAGATCAATGCAAAAAGGAATCAACTTGTTATGGATAAAGAGGGGAAGGGGGTCTAATTTCTTAATTATAAATTAAAACAATAGATCTGAAAGATTAGGATGAAATGAAACACTTATCTTGAAATTATTGTTTTCTGGTATCTGTATCGAGTTTCTGGAAATTCTGCGACTGGATCTAGAACAGATGGAGAAAACCCATAAATCTTTTTCTTTTTTGAGTCAAGTTGACCTTGACCCAAATACGGGGGTGCAATTGTACCCCTTTATGTTGACCTTGACCTACACTGCTCCGACAGAAAATCTGTTCGTGGATCCTGAAAGTTTTCCAAAAAGGGTAAACGAATCTGCTCTATAATTCATTGTTCTATACCTGTACCTGCAAGAAAAATGGTTTGGTTTGTTGGGGGAGGGGTTTGCCTTAGTCAAACCCCAATTTTAGGAATTAACCTTGAAATCAAAATTGAAATGGAGAATGCTAGCAAGTAGTAGAAGTAGATCTAACAATGAAGCTATGATATTTAATAGATATGCAATTGTATTTCAAATATAAACAAGTATGCTAATATTAAAGCTTAGACCCAACATTAAAAACCATAAATGTAAATCAAAACCTCTATGATTATATGCTTAGAATCCACCTTGAAGGAAGAATGAATGAATTTTTAGGATGCACAAAGGATCTTGAAGGAAGATCACATCACCATGATGGATTGATCTAGGGTTTGAATGATGAATCTTGAATGCTTGAACCAAATCCTTTCAAAGGCTTGAATGCTTGAATCCTTGATCTTCAATGGATAACTTGAATTATTGAGGATAAGAATTGAAAACCTTGATTGAATACTTGGAATCTTGAAAGCATGTAGAACAATGGATGCTTGAAAGTAGACGATCGCTTCGATGGGTTTCTTGATGGAAATTGAGAGGAGAAGGCTTCCTTATATAAAAGTCTAGGGCACAAACTTCTAGAGAGGCTATCATAGGAGAATTAAATTCCAATTAGGCTCATACTCCTAGAAGTGGACCTATATTAAATATCTTTTAAGATTTTCTACTTCGGAGCCCGAAACAGCCGACCCGGAAGCGCAAAAATAAAATTTTTATTTTCCCCCTACATTCAAAAAACTTTCCATTGGAAAAGGGGGACCAAGGTCAAGGTCGAGGTTGACCTTGACCTAGGTCAGGGTTGAGGTATACCTTGACAAAATATGCCAGGTGGGGAAAATAGTGCCCAAAGAGGCCCAATCAGGGTCCTAAACAGGCACAAAAGAAGGAAAAGGCATGAAAATGAGAGGACAACATGATAATGGCCCAAAAACACCCCCTAATGAGGGATAAATAGTCTTAACATGGAAGTGCTTCCATTTTAAGATGATACACAAGCACACATAAAGGATGGTGTCATGGAGGAAACACTCTCTTAACACACACCATGAGGTTAATTTTGTGGAAGGAACACTCATTTGTCAAAGGTAAATCAAACCCCCCATGGCACTTTATAATATAGTGCGAGTACAAAAAGCCACAAAAAAGGCCAAGATCCCAAGCATGCAACAAATGGCACTTTATCTCAATGTGTTTTCCAAAAAAATAAATGCGACCGAAAAAGATGTCTACAATATCCAAGAATGACAGAAAGTTGTAGAAATATGAATAACAACTAACAAGGAGTCATCCCATGCAATGAAAATGATCCCAGGACCTTAAACAACCAAGATAATCACTAGATTGCAAAAATGCAAAAAGATGAATAAAAAGTACCTAGAGCAAATTATGGGCGTGAGACCCATAAAATAAGATAGAGTATAGAACCAAATTTCCAACACCATGTGGAAGTCAAAAAATGGAGTTTAGATGAGCAAGATATGGCTCCCAGAGTGCAAAAAGGAACCCTGACTTTGACTGGAAACAAAGGCTGAAAGACAGAAAAATATAAAATCCAAACCTATAAAATTAGGCCGAGCTTGGAACCAGCTTTCCAACGATATCTTGTTTGGCCAAAAACACCTCTGTTTGCTCAAGGTACAAGAAAAAAACTGAAGACTGCTCCAAAATAGGAAGAGAACCAAGAAACCCAATTTCCATACAAAAAAAAAAATTTAAATGGTGTCATAAATTTTGAGGTAGAACGGAAACTGATGTGGCATGAAAATCAATGCATTTTTTTTCTCAAAAAGTGTGTCAAGGTTGTGCATGCAAAAAAGAGGGTCCATATTTCAACAGTGTCCAAATTGGACATGCCTTATATGAAAATAGGGGTTTTTGGGCCTTCTGTATGCATCAATAATGTCATTTTTTCCCAAATTGCTCTGAAAAATAACTCCCCCCAAAATCCACCAAAATCTTAGACAAAAACCTCCCGAAAACACAGATTTGAAGAACAAGGTCAAATCTCTCATGAAGAGAATAGGAGCATGAAGATCTGGAGCTCTGATACCATATTGGAGTCAATACAAAAACTCAACCCCACAACTCCCAAGAATCACCTGCATCCAAACACCTGTCACAGAAAGAGAGAATCAAAAGCTATGGAGGCCAGAAACAACAAATCCGTGGAAGAGGAAACATCCTCAATTAATTCAATAATAATGGAATTGGAATTACAGAATACAAAGAGATCAATCCTTATAAAGGAGACCGAACACCAGAAGGTGGAGAAACCTAGGTTGCATGATAATAATTAATAAATAATTAATTATTATATGCCTAAAGTTTAGCTTAAGTAAACTAGAGATACAAAAGTATATATAAAATGGATAAAGAAAGAATGTGTCCAAATATACATGGTGACCTGTCATAATGACAAGGCAGGGTCGAGCGGAAAATTAACCAAGAAAGGAGCAATGATGGAAATAAATTGAGGCTTAAATTAATGACTCGTAGGCATTGAAAAATAAAACTAACAATATTCGAGGGGGATAAAAAAACATATAAAAATTATAATCCTATGTAAAGATAGTCTATAAAAAAAGCATCATCTAAAAGACATAACCAGAGGACGTCGAGGGCTTTAATTAAATTATATTATTATCAGAGGTAATGTGTAAAGTTTGTAATATCTTTGATTCTTTTAGTTTTAAACTTTTATTTACTTTTTAAAGTTCTGCATATTCTAATGTTATGGCATCTGCTCCTTTGTTTGCTAATTCATCAACCAATTTGTTTCCTTCTCGATAAATATGATTATATTTTGTGAAATTAAAATAATTTAATAGACTTTCTACCCTTTCTAATCTTGCATTTAGATTCCAATTGGGAGTGGTCCTAGTTCTTATTGTGTTTATAATTGTTTGTGAATCTCCTTCAATTTCAATGTTTGCAATTCCTAACTTTTTACATAATATAAGCCCTTCTACGAGAGCCTCAATTTTTGCTATATTATTGGTGGTCTTGCCAATAGGTTTTTCTATCTTGCTACAAATTTTCCCTCCCAGTTATGGACTACACATCTAATACCTGCAGAACTTGGATTTCCACGTCAAGTCCCATCGAAGTTGAGTTTATACCAATCCCTTTACGGAGGGATCCATTTGCAGTTTTCTCTTACTTTATTGTTATTTTTACCACCCATGCAATACTAGGGGGATAATTCAACCGAACCACTCATTCCTCATCTAATTGTCCCAATAAGAGAGAGCCTTCTATATGATTTTTATTTCTAATTCTATTATTTACTATTTCTACGATATTAGCTTGTTGGAAACAATTGTTTAATTGTGTGTTGTCCTTGATGTTACACAAATGTCATATCAGTCATTAGACAGAGTCTACCGAGTTAAGAATGTCATATCAGTCATTAGACAAAGTCTACCGAGTTAAGAATGTCATATCAGTCATTAGACAGAGTCTACCGAGCTAAGAATGTTCAGCAAGGCAGTTTACCGAGTCTACCGAGTTCAGACGGTAAGAGAAGCAATTTACAGAGTCTACCGAGCACTCCAGAATACTATATCGAGAAGTTAGTCTTTACCGAGTTCACACGGTTAGCAAAGGAAAGTCAGTCTTTACCGAGTTCGCAGTACTTACCGAGTTCAGTCGGTTACCAAAGGATTTAGCAGAATTTGCAGTATTCACCGAGCATCAGTTGAATATCATTTCTGGTCTGTGTCGGCCTCCAAAGGTTATTATTTGTGTT
>MU225079.1:4393818-4429823 GCA_018584345.1 Thuja plicata
TACTTGTGTTACTTGTGTTCATGTTATCTGTTTTATGCATGTCAATAACTATGAATGTTTAATGAACAATAAAAGGTTAATTTACCGAGTAACAGTAATATATATTGAAGACATCTAAGGGACTTGTTGGATTTATTTTTGTGGTAACTGATTCACCCCTCCCCTCTCAGTTACTCCATCCATATTTCTAACATAGCTTTGATTTTGTTTTGAAGACATTTCTCGTCCATACTCTTCTCCTAAAATATCCTACGATTATGTTCTTTCCAAATTTCCCAGACTACTATAGAAGGTGTTATTTTCTAGATTATGTTATATAGACTTTTATTGTGAATGATTGGCCAGGTCTTAATCTAATCTACTAAATTGTTAGCCATAGCAGTTTTCAAATTAAGTTTACTGTATAACCCTTTCCATCATTCCTGAGCATAAGGGAAATAAACAAGTATGTGATCCAGTGTTTCAACCTCCTTTTTTTATAGAACACATCTAGATGGGCCCTCAAAACCATTTTTTATAAACCATTTGGTTGTGATGATATTTTTTGTAATGTAGCCCATAAAAACATTCCTTCTTTTGGAAAACATGCTTTGTCCCAACACATATGCAAGGGAAGCTTTGATTTCTGTCATTTTGGGCTTTGACCAAAGAATAATATCCCTCCTTAACTATATAAGATCCTGACTTAGACCCTATCCAAATCAATGTATCATTTCTTGTTTTAGGAAATATTTTTCTTGAATTCAGAATGTAATAAAGTTCTATTTTTTCCTCTTGGGTCAAAAGGGTACCATCAAAAGATCTACATTCCCATCCTAAACTAGGATTACCTTTTGGAATAGTAATGTAATTGTTTAGAGTTTTCCCCCATAGGTTTATGAATTTATCCTTTATTCCTGGGGAGATTATATTATCTAAAGGTACGTATCCTCCCCATGAGTCTTCCCAAAAGAGCATAATTTCCTGATCCAATGTCCCATGTGAGTTTATCTGCAATGATACCTCGACATTCCAATATAAAATTCCAAGCCCTTGATCCTTTAGGAGGATTTTCCATTCTAAATATGCTAGTTTTATCATTTCTATTTAGGTATTTGTTTGTTAATATCTTCACCCATTTATTGGCAGGTTCTTGATATATTTTCCACACTAAATTGGCCCCTAAAGCCAAGCTTTTCCATTTGGTTTTTCTGATGCCCAAGCCTCCTACTTCCTAAGGTCTAGTAATTTTGTCCCAACTGACTAATACCATTTTTTTTGTTAGAAACTCCTTGCCAGAAAAAAAATTCCATTTTCTTTTCTAGCTCATCTTTCACATTTTGAGAGGGGCATGGAAGACATTTGGTAGGTAGGCCTAGCTGATAAAAAAGATTTAATCATGGTTATTCTACCTGCATTTGAGAGTCACTTGCTTTTCCAATTTTCCATTTTGTTTTCTTGATTTTTAATTAGGGGGTCCCAAGATTTGGTGGTTCTATTTTCTTTATCCATTGGCATTCTAGGGTATTTACATGGAAATTTTCCTTTTTTAAAGTTCAAGACTTGGAAAATTTCATCCTCCAATTTATTGTTTGTGTTTAGGAAGAAAATTTATGACTTGCTCGAGTTAACATTTTGGCTAGATGGCTTCATATATAAGTTTAGCATATCCTTATAGTTTTTAGCTTCCTATTTAGAGATTTTTGTTGGGAGTAAAGTATCGTCGGAAAATTGTTGATGAGTTATATTAGGCAACCCCTCTTTTACTTTGATTCCTAATATTAGTCCTATAATTTGTGCTTTAGACATCATTTTTCCAAAGGCTTTAGCCATTATAATAAATAAGAAGGGTGATATAGGGTCCCCTTGTCTAAAACCTCTTGATATATCAAAGAAAATTTTTGGCAAACTGTTAACGAGAATGGAAATTTTAGGAGTTGATATATAATTATAGATTATGTTGATCCACTATTTGGAAAACCTAAGTGTTCCATACATTTGCATAGAAATCTCCAGTCTACTTTATCATAATATTTTTGGATATCTAGTTTGATTATCATTCTAGGGTCCTTGTTTTGTTGCACTGAATGAATATTCAATTGCACTATAATAATCCCATCAAATATAGATCTATTTGGGATGAAACATGTTTTTTTTTCTAAAATAATGAGGGGTAAAAGTATTTTGAGTCTATTCGCAAGAGATTTAGACAATATTTTATAAATTGTATTACAAAGAGCTATAAGTCTAAAATCTCTTGGTTCCTCTACCTCAACTTTTTTTGGTATTAGAGTTAAAAAAGTATTGTTAATTTATCTTGGTAAATTTCCAGTCTTTCTAGTTTTTTCTATGGCTTCGCTTAGTTCATCCCCTAGAAAGTGCCAACACTTTTGAAAAATGCCTGCTTGAAAACTATCAGAACCTGATGCTTTATCCGCATTTAATTGGAAAATGGTTGTTCTAATTTCTTCCTTTGTGAAATTTTTACTGAGAATTTTTTTTCCTTCATCAATTAAGATCTTGGGAATATTACTTAACGGTATTTGTTGTGCATTAAGGTCCGAACTGTCCCAATTATTGAGAGTGTTTTGGTAAAACATTACTATTTCTGTATCTATTTCTTTAGGATTTTCAACTAAGTCTCCTATTTCATTTTTAATTTTAACTATTTTGTTGATGTTTCTTCTTTGCTTTGTGTTGTTATGAAAAAATTTAGTGGTTTTTTTATCGGTAAAAATGGATTTATATTCATAAGTTTCAAAAGTTACAAAAATATTGTAAAGTATTACATTATATTCCATTATTGCACAAAAAACCAGGCGGTTTCATCACCGAGGAAAGTATAAACACTGAAAGAAAAACCCAAAAAAATACATTCATGAATACAAAATTTATTACATAGAAGATCGTACTACTTTGTTCCCCCTACCATCGCCACATACACAAAAAAGCCTTAGCACTAAGCCTATCAGAGTCACCATACTCCTAGCGAAACCAACCGCAAGACTCCTCCGAGGAGAAGTTAGGAATGGCCCCTATCGCTGATGCAGCTGCTCCTTCAGCCGTGTTTTTCTTCTTCAGGAGTTGACGATGAAGTTGGGGCCTTCCGGTACTGTCAATAGGCACTTTCAAATTCAATGGAGTGGTCTTCTGCCGCCTTCCTTTAGCCGGTGTTCCTTATGCTCTACGAGCCACCACTTTATCAAGGAAATCTCAGATCAAGACCCAGCCTCTCCTAACCTCTAGGAGACGCACCGCTTATGGTTTAGTGGAGCTCCATACAACTAAAGGCTGGACCTCTCTAGACCCTCTGCTGATAGAACGCCAGGGCCCATGCAGAATGCAGAGTCCTACACCCATCTTGGCCCTATGAACAATGCCTTCCATGCCGACAGCCCACTTTGGCTCCACGCATTGTAAAGCCACAGAGAGGACCTCCGTCTTAGAATTCCCCACCATGAGGTTGAGGGCCAGAAAAAGAGAAGAAATATCCAGGTTATTTCGGGGCCTCCACTCATGCTTTAGGAATTCCTCCCCAAAAAAATTTGACTGCACCTCCATAAATTCAGGCTCAACAAAGTGAAAGACATTACCCAGCCTCTGCGTAGTGATTTCATTATAGAAAGCAGGGAGTTGCTTTGGGGAGGAGTGAAAAATTTGCCTCCATGACCAAATAATTTGGCTTGCTGTGTAATGAACCAAGTGTAGACTACTTTCAATGAGAAATAACTCTTAGTGCTACAAACTCTTGTTGATTGAATGTGAGGAAAGATCCCCAAGCTTACGCTTTTAAAGAGGAGCTTCACTTGATTTCATCCTTCATAAAAGTAGTCTTAATAAATGCTTGATGTACAACCTCCAATCAGCCCTTCTAACACTTGTCGCTGAACTTGTGTGGGAGAGGGAGGAAGTACTGAGTGTATATGTGAGACAGATGCAAAAATATTATCCTTCATCAATATGAATGATACTTTCATTCATGCAGAGCTGGTAGATGACACTTGTCTTTACATTGTGGCAAATTTCAATCAAGTTGGTGATTCACATATATTCATTCGCGTGCCAATACTTTGAAGTACACAAAATTAGCTGGTATTAATGACTGCGCCACCATTGCTATAATTGATGATATTGTAGACTCCCAATGACACTCCCACTATGTTAGCTAGTCTTGGCCAAGATAAAATTGACTATAATCCTCAAGTAATTCGGTAGTATTTGGTGCTCTTCTAACTCCAATATTTGATAGAGAATCTGCAAAGCCGTTGGATTCCCTAGGGACATGGTTGATTTGAACCTCTGTGATCTAGTTTAGTATGGCTCAGATACTGTGGATATATGGATTTAAATACCAAGCCTCCATTGTGCCTTTTTTAATGCCATTAATAACAAGCAGTGAGTCACCTTCTAATATCAATTTCTGAACTCCTAGAGTATTTGCCAAATGGACAGCTCCAAGTGCAGCTTGACATTATGCTACATTGTTTGTCCCATCTAACAAATGGCAAGCACCCAAGGAAACTATATCACCTTTTTCAGACTGTGCCACATAGCCAGCACCCAAGGGACCTAGATTCCCTTTTGAGGCACCATCAAAATTAATTTTGGTCCAGCTCGGCGACGGAGGGATCCACTGGGGTTGCGGGTGATCGACCAAGCTAGGTTTAACCCTACAAAGCCCATGAACAGGCCTAAATTTGATGAGTGGCCAGGCTTTCTAGATCTTGAGATCCCTGTTATCAAAGGGAGTTTTCAATGTATTAACATGAGCTGTTGCATTGGACACTAATTCTGAGGTAGCTTTTTCCAGTCTAGATAGAAACCTTCTTATATCTTCCTCCTCCCCTTCAAAAATTTGCCTATTTCTCTCCTTCCATATAGTCCATAGAGTAATAGATGGCACTACTAACCATATAGAGATTAAGGTGGATTTAGACTTCAGATGATGCCAAGATTCTAGCCATTCCCAAAGTTTTGACGGCATGGGATTTTTCCATCCTAATTTAGTTAGAACAAATTTCCATGTCGTTTGTGCAAAGTCACAGTTAATAAACATGTGATCAATGGTTTCATCTACCTTTCCATAGAGGACACATCTAAAAGGACCTGAGAAGCTGAGTCACATTAGCTTTTCCCCTGTTAGGATCTTTCTATTACCGACCAACCACGTAAACATGTCAGCTTTAGGGAGAACATGCTTATGGCAACAAACTTTTTCCTCCCAATTAACTAACTGGAATTTATCCTCAAGGAGTGTGTATCCAATTTTTACTGAGTATTTACCACTTTTAGACCCACACCATTGCAAGGTATCTTTTTCAGTGGTGGACAAAATAGGTCTTGTTCTAAAGATTTCATTAAGACAATCTGCATCATGATGCTGCAATCCCAGAGTTTCAGCATTTTTCCATTTGACTGAGGCACCTTCCACAAATTCCTATTGTTCAAAAAACTCAGCTACCTTAAGCCCCCAATTCTGAGATGTTGCCTCAATGATTCTCTAGGGTATTTTTGTATCCTACAAAGCTTTGTGACCATTTTGTGAGTCACTCCAGAAATTTGTTTGGTTACCATCCCCCACTAACCAAGTCAGATGATTTGTGATTAAATGTCTACAACTAAGAAGGAAGTTCCATAGCGTGGATCCTTTGGGAGGATTTGCAATTGTGAGAATTTTGTCTATATCCTAATTATCAAGGTATTTAGCTTGCAGAACTTTAACCCATCTTTGATCTAGGGCACTAAACATCTGCCAAATCAATTTAGCTCCCATAGCTTCATTGATTAACTTCCAATTTCTCATTCCAACTCCACCATTACCCTTAGGAGCACAAAGATTTTCCCATGATGTTAAAGGGATTTTATCATGATCATGGGCCCCATTCCAGAGGAAATTTATCATCTTTTGTTGGATAGATTTAATAACTTTTTTGGGGATTTTAAAACAGGCCATAGAGAAGATTGGCATTGTAGATATAACTTTTTCAACATTAAGACTCTTCCTGCCATAGTAAGCCACTTACATTTCCATCCCTCCAGTTTTTTGGTGCACCCATCAATCATATTTTTCCAATGGGTGAATTTGGAAGATCTAGAAAAGAGAGGGGTACCGAGAAACATACCTAGCAGTTTACCAATGCGGACTCCAAATAGATGAGCAATAGCAGTTTGTGTGTCATTCTCTATATTGAATAAATAAATCTCTGATTTATCCCAATTTACACTTTGTCCCAAAATAGAACTATAGGTTGTGAGAACATTTTTCATTACCGAAGCTTCTTGTATAAAGGCTTTCCCGAAGAGACAAGTATCATCCGCAAATTGGGAATGTGAAGTGGGGTCCAACCCTTGGGAAATCTCAATTCCTTTCCAAGTACCAGCCTCTCTCTTACCAGTGATAGACTGACCCAAAACCTCTTCCAGAAGGATGAATAAGAAAGGGGAAATGGGGTCTCCTTGCCTCAATCCTCTTGAGGTGACAAAAAACCCCTAAGGGCTTCCATTAATCAAGATTGAGGCCCTATAGTCTGAGATCATGTTGGAGATCCAAGCAACCCAACTTGGTGGAAAGCCAAATTAAAGAAGAACTTTTCTAAGAAATCCTCTGTCTACTCGGTCGTAAGCTTTCCTAATGTCTAATTTGACCATCATCTGCCACTGTTTACATATTTTTGTAGAGTCAATAGCCTCTTGTGCTACAATTATGCCATCTACTATGCTTCTGTTCAGAGTGAACACGCTTTTCTCTTGAGAGATTACTTTATCCAAAACCAATTTGAGTTTGTTCACTGCTACTTTAGAAATAATTTTGTATATAGTATTGCACAGTGAGATTGGTCAAAGTTCATCAAAGGCTCCCGGTTTCTCTTTTTGGGATCAGAGTAACTAGAGTATTGTTGAAATCCTTCAACATAATTTTTCATTTGTGAGATTCTTCTACTACTAGAAAAAGTTCATCCTTCATTGTAGACCAGAATTTCTGATAGAAGAAGGCTTGAAAGCCATCTGGGCCTAGGGCCTTATCACTCCCAAGATTTAAGACAACCACCTTTAATTCCGAGCATGTAACAAGTTCCATGAGCCTAAGATTATCCTCCCTTGTAATTTTGGGTTGGATGACTTCAAGCAAGCCCATTTGAGCTACGTCATTAGGTTGGTTATCATTACTCCAAAGGTTAGAGTAGAAAGCTACAGCCATCCTGTTGATCTCCTTGTCCTCAGTTTTTACAGATCTGTCCAAATCTTTAATTGAAAGAATTATATTAATACTCCTTTTTGATTTGTGGAATTGTGGAAGAATTTAGTGTTGTGGTCCCTTGCTAGGAGCCAATTTTCTCTTGACTTATGTCACCAATAGATTTCTTCTCGCTGCAAAATTTCACTATATCTACTTAATAGGTCTTTTTCTATTAAAAAATTTGTCTCATCCATGCCATGGGCTAGCACTTTTCTATTTATTGTGCTAAGCTCACCTTCCAAGGTTGTTTTCTCCACAAAGATATTTCCAAAATGAACTTTGTTCCATATTTTTAGATTATTTTTAATGAGTTGGAGTTTCTTGAAGAATTTGAAAGCTAAGAATCCTTCCACTTTAGGAGCTTCATCCCACCATTTAGTCATCATTTCCAGAAACACTGGTTCTCAAAACCACATTTTTTCCATTTTGAAAGGACATCAAACATGGATTCCATCTTTCTAAATGATTAAAGACACTGGAAAGTGGTCCGACCCAAAGAGTGCAAGAACTTTAGCTTCAAGGATTAGAGGTGCTTCTTGCCAGTTGCTTGCAAGAAAGAAATGATCTAGCTTTTCTACAATATTGGATAACCCATGTCTTCTATTTGTCCATGTATACATCCCTCCTTTAGCTTCTATTTCCAGGAGCCCATTATCGGTCACAAAACTCTAAAAATCTTCCTGCGGTCTGCTAGGGCCTCCCCAACCCCCCCTTTTGTCTAGAGGGCTGAGTGTGGCATTAAAATCTCTAGCCAAGATGATCAAGGCTTGTTCATATGTGTAGATAAAATCAGATATTTCACCCCACACACGCCTTTTATCCTCGGTTTTGACAGGGCCATAGACATTAATAAGATATCCAATAAAATTTAAAGTCGGTGAGCTTACTTTTGATGCTTTCCAAGAAGAAGTTTGGGATGCAATTGTCAGATTCACCATCTGTGGGTTCCATAGAATTCCTAGACCACCTGGAGCCCCTTCAGCATCCACAAAGAAACTATACCATTTCAGGCGCACTCCAAAGGTTTGAGCTGATGCTTCCCTTTCATGTTTAGTCTCCTGGATACAAACTATATCTGGATGCGTTTGATCAAAACCCCGCTTGATCATCCATCTTTTGTCAGGGGCATTATAGCCCCTGACATTCCATGTTAGGATTTTCACTATTGTCCAGGAGAGAATAAATCTCTCCCTGATCTAAGCTTTGATTGGCCCTTTTTGTTGCCAGCGTCTTCCAGTAGTTTCTGAATAGATTTCCTTCCTCAGGTTCGCTAACCTCCCATTTTGTCTTTGCCAGATTATGCTTTAGATTGATAGATCAATCATTGTTTAGAAATACCTAGCTCCTCCTAAAGCCCAAATTCATCCTCCATATTTTCTAGATCTGCTTCCTCTTCTTATAGGAACCTCGTATCAGATTTTTCTACGTACTTTAGAATGGCTTGGGGTGAATCTTCAGGGGATTCCAAGAAACCGATGGGTGTTACAATGTTAAATCCCTCATAAACTAACAATCTTTGTGTGTTTTTAGTGTTAGCTGTAGATTAAGGTTCTAATAAGAAGTACGTGGAGGCATTCCTGATTACTTTCTGGTTAGAGGATGATGTCTTGTTGGGAAGAGCCTCTGAATTTCCCATTGGATCCTTCATCTCTTGAGAAAGCTTTGGACCTTCTTGATCTCCTTCAAATGCAGAACCCTCAGGGGCTACCATCTTGGTAGAAAGAGTGATGGGCGGGTCACCTAGGGTTTCTATTGAGTGAGTAGTTTTTCCTAGATCTGTATGTTGGGGTGTTGGGGTAGCTTCTTTGGATGAGAACATTTTTTCTAGTTTGTCCTCCAGACTTCATTCTGAGGTATTTTTACCTTTCTGGAGTTTTTGGTATTCTTTCTCTTTGTGTCCCCATTCCTTACAAGATTTGCATTTCTCCAATATTTCTTCAACCTGTATCTCTTGACACCAATACCCTTCAGCGGTCTTGATCTCAACATATTTAGGAATTAATGGATGCGGCTTCCACATAATACATATTCTGGAATACATACAATAATCCTCCATTGAAATAGCCTCATCATCTTTCAAGAAAGCACGCCTAGTTTATTGTCGATGATTTCCAAGGTTTCAGCATTCCAGTATTCAAAGGGAATATTGTAAAGTCTAATCCAAATGGGTATTTCCTCAATTGAGGATTGCTTGGGGTTGAAATTGGGGATCCAATCTTTAATATACATACCGATACCATTCATCATAAAAGGGCCATTAAAGAGTATTACCATTTTTTCTCTCATAGAGTTGGTGATGATTAGGAAGAAACCATTTGGTAGAGTTTTGATACCAAAGTGATGCCCCCAATCCTCATCCACCCATGCCCTTAGTTTGGGGTAACCCAGCCATCCTCCACCCCATTTCAAGAAGAATCCCCTTTTGCGTAGCATCTGGACTGAAGCCTTCCAACTTTTGGTTTCAATCCTGATGTTCACCAATCATTTGTCATTTGACGTAGGTACTTCCTGGGTGATTGGCTTGGCTTGCTATGCTAGCCATGGGACCCATGCTTGTCTTTCAACACCTTTGGGCTTTCTTGGGAGTTCTTGAACTCCTAGAAAAATCTTTGGGAAACCCCAATGATTCTGACCTGGAAGGGGAATATTGGCTCTGTGATCTCCAAATGTCATATGGCATGCCTTACCAGTTTGTTGCTGGTGTGAAAAAGTATATGGGTGCTTGAAACTACATGTCGGAAGATGTCCTTGGCCACCATGGTTTCTGTCAGAACCTCAATCGTCAAAACAAAAATGTCTACGCTGCTCCATGATATCTTAGAACTATTGCTAATCCAAATTTATTGGTGTGTATTGTTAATACAATCTATTGAAAACATTTAGTGTTCCTATCGCCATCTTTTAGCCAATTTTCCCTCAAATTTTGTTTCCAAAAAAAATCTTATTTTGAGAGTATATCTTCATATTTTTAAAGTAGTTCTTTTTCCCTAAAATATCTATTATTGTCCATACCTTCTTTAATTACTTCTTCATTCAATTCTTGTATATCTTTTTCTACTTGAATTTTTTCTTCAAAAAAAAATTAAAATGCATTTTCTTCCAAATAAGAATTTTTATTTTTAAAGCTTTAAGTTTAGATACAAAACATAACATCTTAGAACCTTCAAACTTTTCTTTTATCCACCATTGTTCCAAGAGATTTAATAATTTGTTGTCCTGAAACCATATCGTCTCAAATTTAAATGTATTTCTAGCCAATTTGGTTTCTTCCATTGTAACTAGGTTGATTGGAAAGTGGTTTGAACCCAAAAAAGTCAAAATAGAAGTTGAGAAGGTGTGATTCAGGGAAACTAAGTCACTTAAGAACATAAATATATCTATTCTTTATGCAATTTTGTTGGCTCCATCTCTTCTATTATTCCAGGTGAAGATATCATTCTTAGTTTTAATATCCAGCATATTATGATTAAAAATCCATTCTCTGAAGTCTCTAAGATATTGTGACTCACATTGGATTCCTCCTCTTTTCTCGCTTATATCTGCAATTGTAATAAAATCTCCTCCAATAATGTATTGTCTATCTATAAGAGTATTACAAAAATAACCAATCTATGCCCATAATTTATGTTTACCTTTAGTATTAATAGGTCTGTATACATTGATTAGGAAAAAATTAAGGGGTTTTTGATACTGTGAATCCATCCTCCCATCAAATTATTACTTTTAATTTCACAGTTGAAATTAACTTTCCCATGATCCCATATAATGGCTAGCCCTCCAAAGGCAGTTTGTATATTGGTACTATCTATCTTCTGAATTCCTATATGCCTACTTAGTTTGAGAATTTCTTCATTATTAAGTTTAGTTTCCTACTTAGTTTGAGCATTTCTTCATTATTAAGTTTAGTTTCCTAAATTAGTAAGATTGTTTATTCTATTATATTTCAATAATGTTTTATTAAATGTTGTTTGTTAGGGGCGTCTAAACCCCTAACATTTCAAGCTATCATCTTCATTTCTCCATGGGAAGGAATTTCCCCTTCCCTACATGTAATAAGGCAGATAATTTGATCATATTTTTTGCTTCACCATGTTAGAATTACTGAGAGGGGGGTGAATCAGTGGCCTAAAAAATTAATCTAATAAATCAACCAAATCTTTTTACCACAAATATAAAAACCTCTAGTTATCTTCAGTCCTACAAGATGTATGCCTTGTGTGAATATAACATGTATATACTGCTCGGTGTGTATACTTTTTATCCTTTCCTTTAGCTTTACCGAATAGCAGTCTTATCTTTTCTTAACCTTTACTGAAATACAGTAAATAACTTAGTGTTTACCGATCAATCATGTTTTATAAATGTGTCAAGCAAAACATTAAAGCAATGAATCATATACACATTTGACACATGGATTTTTAATGTGGAAACCCTATTAGGAGAAAAACCACTTGGGACCGATAACCCAAAATTTTCACTCTTCTAAAGTGAGCTCGGTGAAGAGCCAACCCTGTTAAAGGTTACAAACACACTGTTAAGTGTGACCTTGTTAGAGGATTTATCACTAACATTTTATCACTTGACCTAGCAGTCGCTATGTTGTCAACATGAAAACCTTTTGATACTCCTTGGGATGTATCTCAATATATAAAGAATGGTTAAATCCTACTCTATAAAGAGATTTTTTGAATCAATGGTTAAACTGAATCAGTTCTCATCTATTCATAAATAAAACTTAATCTTGCAGATGTTCAGATCTATTTTAATCTCATAATACCTCTTCTGATCAATGTTCTCTTCAATTCCTTTGCTCCACTTCTTTCTACTCAATGAATGTTGTTGCTCGGTGTCTGCAAAAATATTAGCTTTGTTCTTCATCTTGTATGATTAGATCTGTATGAAGACTTCTATCTTCACCAGAATTCTCTTCAACATCCTCTCTTGATAATGAATTACTTGTCTCTTTATATAGACATGATTTCACTATTTCTTGTCCTTCTTATTTTCTTCATTGATCACTTCTTGATCCGTAAAGCTCGCCATGCTTTCTTTAGTTTTAATCCATAAAACTCTCCTTATTTTTTAGAATAAAATATGCTTTAAATCTCCTTCTTATCTTTAGCTTTTAACTGATTGGTGAAAACAAAGTAATCAAATATTTAACTCTATAATTAGCTCCTACCAGCTAAATTGTTTTGTCGTATCCTAACTGCAGTTCTCGTCAGTCAACACTTCAGTTGTGCTTGGTGACTACTACAGATAGCTCAGGCATCACTTTATCAGGTAACATTGTTCTTCAATTAATGCCATGAATTTTTTTTCTTCGGGTTCACTGTCCCTCGGGGTTTACTGTCACGTGATGTACATGATTACCGATGACAAAAACTTTGTCTCTTCAGATCTTTAAGTTTAGTGATAATATGTGTATGAGCACTCATACCATATCAATTTGACATCAATGACAATACAATACATTAACTAATTTAATGTCTTGCATTTACCTTCTGAATCTCGGTGATCATCAACTTTTTCATATTCAAACATTCAATTAGTTATAGTTCATCACACCATCTAATATTTTGAGTTCAGAAGCAGATTTTCTACCTCGCTTCTTTAGAATCTTACCACAATTTGGGGAATCTATCCCTAGGATAGTGGATGCATTACCAATTTTATCATTATTATATGCATTATTGATTATGGATTGATTGACTGCTTCATTATCATTAACTTCTTTCATTTCAAGTTCTTTATCCATTTTCTCCATGATGTCTAATGTGTACACTTCTTCTGTAAGCCTATTGTTATTTTTCAAATCTAATATATTATCATCTTCTTCAAATTCATAATTAATACCCATCATATCATAAACTGCTGCTAATTCCATAGGGATTTTCATTTCTGGTTCAATTACATCTTTATTATTAGCATTTGAAAACACAGTTATATGTGAAAATTTACTTATATTTACATCTTGTTTTTTATTTTCTATTATATCTTGTTCCACTTCTAAACTAGGATGAGATATGGTTTCCTTATCAGTATTTGAGGTATTAGATTATGCGATCTGGCTTGAGGATTAGGATTACATGCATCTTTTTTTAACTCATTTCTATTACCAGTTTTGTTCATTATGTTAATATTTTCTTGTAACACATACCAAGATTTTAATTCATTTCAAACCTCATCATAAATAGCCATTATTTCACCTAATAGTTCACTGAGAATTTGTATATTAGCCTCCATTTCCTCACAAGTTCATCTTGATTTATTCTAATTATAGATTCAACATATACCTCTTTAGATTTGTTTATGGGAATTTCTATGTTTGAGTAACTTGAGTTATCACAGTTCATTGGCTTTGAGGAATCAATATTAAAGTCTATATCCATTAGAGATTGGTTAATTTTTAAATTATCTAATTGTATATTTTCTAGATTAAGATTATTCTAATTTTATGCGATTAAATCTAAGCTTATTAGTGGCTCTAGCTCCTTATTTTCTGGAAGCTCAAAGTGTGATGTAGGTTTTAAGGTGTTTGGGATTGGAGAAGGGTGAAAAATCAGAATTTGTTTGAAGGGATTATCAAATGGTTGGGAATTAGGATCCCTAAAAGAATTATATTCAACAATCTCACCTTCTTCTATATCAGTGTTGGGATTTTTATCCCTAATCTGAGTCATAACAGGGGCAAGTTGAGATAAGATAAAACCCCCCTTTTCTACGTTGAATTTGACTAAGACATTGTTATCAGATAATAAATTATCTTCGGGATTAATATTAAGGTACAAAGAGATTTCTTTTGCAAAATATTTTGTTTATTTAAAATAATCTTACTATTAGTTACACCATTGAAGGGCTCGAGATTGAGAGTATAAATAGATCTATTTGTCATAATTTTAATAGGTTCAAGTTTCAGTTTAGGGTTACATTTTATCAAAATCTTAACATTCCTCGAAGAAATTAATTTTTCCTCCCAACCCTCCAATTTACCTTGTATGTCTCCTATTCTAGCCAAAATATGGCTATGTAGCAATTCCATCAGAAATTTGGGGATATTTACCCATTGAAAATTAGAGACAAAATTATTTTTGAATGGATCAAAATTATAGGTCTACTCAAAGAACATTACCAAAAAACCTTTGCAATATATAGGAGAGCCAAATAAAAATCTATATTTTAGAGAAGTATTTTTACAGTCAATGAAAAAGAAACCATTGTCAAGGGAAGAAATACTTACCTGATCATGGAAGGAAGTCATTAGCCATTCAAAAATGTAAAACCCATAAATTCCATATCCTTCCAATTTTTCATAAACCCTATGTTTTTTAAAATGCTCCCATAGTCCTTCAGAGTAGATGTTGCTAATTATCATGTTATTCATAGGTTCATTGGGACTGTAGGAATCACCTTGTTTGGCATTTTTTGAATCCCTAAAATCCTTCCTTGATCCAAAATTGTTGGGAACATGTTTTGGCACATCCTTTGATTGTTCCCTCCTAGGGTTAGGGTTAAAGGTGCATCGACCCAAAAGATCAAGTGCCTTCATTAGAGGTTTTCCAGAACCAAAACCAAATTTACCTAGTGCCAGTTTATTTGGGCCAGTAACATAAGGAGAAGGTTTACTTGTAATAGGAATTACCCAAGGACTTATGTCCTTCTTTGGTGTGGTGTGGGTGGATACCCTCTCTAAAGATCCTTGAATCCTTTGGTTACACACTGTCTTCCATTCATTGAAAGCGTTTTTTGTTTCGTGCTTCGGAACCCTAAGAAATTTGGCTTCCTCGTTTAGTTGGAATGATTTTTTATGAAAATCGTTGGAAGCGGGATGGCCCAAATTGGGATTTTTCTAATAAAAGGAGGCTTTAGGAATCTCTCGATCAGAAATAATTTTTTTCCCCTTTGAAATAATGTCCTTTGAATACTCCTGGATGTCATTTAGGGCATCGAATGAGTTAAAAATGTTGATACCATTCTGCATTTTTGCATATTTCATTTTGTTGAAAAAGGTAATTTTCTTTTTCGAGATATTTCATGTAGAGAAGAATTTTTTTTAGCATGAGTCATTATTACCTTCAAATATAGTGATCCTTGATTATGGTTCTTTAATACAAGAACTCTTATAAAATGTAATTCATAAAATAAAATTCAAGCATCATTAACACAAATAGAATAGCAATGATGCTACAATTAGGTTGATAGAAACACAAACAGTTGAAAACTTGCATGTCCACTACTTTAGAAGAGAGAATAGTTGCATGTCCTCCAACTTACAAGAAATAATTTCATTCATTAGAGAAATCTGGATTGCCAGAAATAATTCAAACTAAGCAATTGATTCTAGAATAAAATTTCATTACACAATAGTCATTATATATATATATATATATATATATATATATATATAAGTTAAAGAATCAATTTCCATGTTTCTCATAGTATACATGTTTTGGGTCCACTTCTAGTAGATTATGTATAATGGTAAAAATATTATGCTTATGTTTTTCATTTCTCTTTCGTCAATTTCATGAATATATACATATGTATATGAATGCATGTGTGTGTGTGTGTGCACTCAAAGTTCAACAATAAACAAGTTACAAGACCCTTATTTTAGAAATCAATCTATAATATGTAATGTGATGATTGGGGTAGGGTGGAAAATCTGAAGCATAGAACAACATCCCTAAATAATTGAAAGCGGTTGAGCTAAGATCATAGTTGAAGGGAGTAACTAAAATCTTGTCATAATTGATTTCAATTGTTTTGGTATAATTTGTTTGCACCTTCCGGCAACATTAATACCAAACATAGTTATAGAGGTCCCAATATCAGACACGGTGTTGTTTGAAACCTTTGTAGTCAGGAATTCTATTGCACACTCATGAATTATGTTGCACTATAAAATTCAGATTGAATCAAGTGTGCAACAGAATTAATAAATATAAAGGTCTTCAAATGGTATAGTGTGCTCATTCTATTCAAAACATGGCCTCAATACTTGTATAAACCTCATTTGAATACGTTTCCGTGCCAAAACCAGTGAGAATTCCAGAAAGATCCAGATAGAATGGAATGAAAGGTGGCTCAAGTTACTAAGATTAAGGCGTATTTAATTTGATAGACATCTAAATAAGCAACTTGGCAAGTGGAAGTAAGGAAAGGTGACACATAGTAAATTTGACTGCCCGTTCAAGTGTAAGGTGTCATCAGGAAACAATGGTAATGATGTTAGTGGATTGGGTGTCCATGTGTCTTAATGATGCCATGTCCAGTTTGGATGTTAGGCTATGTATGTTTTGTTTGTGGGCCCACGCATGTCCCCGCCAATGGTCCAAATGAGATGTAATTTTACAAGTTGGACGAAGATGGTCGGATGATGTGGCAAATGGGTGAGACATACACCAAAATTTTGATTCCAAATTGCCAACTTAGCATCCTTGGTTTGACCTCTGCAACCCTGAAAGATAGGGTGTGCATGTTATGGCTCATGTCCCCTAAATATATACATTGAAAATTCATTCCTTCAAGTTAATTAAAAAGTAGACTTATTGCATTCCTTCAATATAGTTGTTGACATTTTTAGTCAATCATCATAGTACAGTTTGTAGTTTACATTCATATATGCATTTTACAAAATGGACATACTTGTAAACAAAAAGTATGTCAGCTTCATATATCCCTAACACATTCGACATAGGTCCATATATCTACTACTCTAAATTTCCTGGAAAAATAATTCCAAATTCAATTAAACCAAGGAGGAAAAGAAGTAGTTGGCCTTGAGGCTAGAAGGGGAACCATGTTCTCATCCCATATTTTTTTATTGTTGCTAACTCCACTTGAATTGTGGTAGAATATCTAGGGTTGTAAGAAAATTCTAGGATCCATGTGTGGTAGTTGAGCATAGAAAGAAAAGTAATAGGTGGCGAAGTAGGTGGAAAATTATAAGTTGTAGAAAAGTTGGGCATTTCTATGTTCATCATATCTTACAGAATGCCATGCCCTATAGGTACCAGACTAGATGGAGTGGATTTATTATTTAACATCTTCTTTGTATCCAACTCCCTGCTCTTCTCCACAAGTTTCATTTCCTCTACCTCGACTTCCTTGCTTGCCTTCTCTCACTTTTCTCTTTCTTCATTTTCCTTCTTCTCTTCCTCTTTCAAAATTTCATTTTCCTTACGCAGTAATTCCTTATTTTCTCTCCTTCTCCTTCTTTTCCTTTGCCACTATACGTACAACCTTATTTTATTTGATCTTCTCTTTCTTTCTTTCTTCGATTTCCTCTAATTCCTTTTCCTTACCTCCTACTCCATCGACACCTTCATGTAATCATTAGACGTTAATAACTGGGACTGTCGGCTCAAGAGGATCCCATTATTATCCTTGTTGGCATGTTTCTACTTTAGAATGTGAATGGGAAGATTTAAAAATTTTGTCAATAACATCTGCTATTGAGAACTAGGTGTATCGCTTACTTGTGACAATAGTATTTTGTCTTCCTCATTCATAACTTCACACGTTTCTTGTGTCATATCAACATCTGTAGGACTATCTAATAGCCCACAATCAGCATAGTAAAGCACAAATTTGTGCATGGTATCTATTGGTGGTGAAGGGAAAGAGAAAGATCCATCTTCTTGTTTCTCTTCCAAGTCCACACCTATTTTATAGCCTATGTTGCCAACCATGACAACGGTATTCACTCAGATGGTATCCCAAGACTTTGTGTTTCATTTTGTGTTGGTTGATCACACTCAACTTGTGAATTCAAATTAGAACCATGGATTTGATCCATGTTTTCTACCACATATTCACTTCACATATCAAATCTTGAGAGGCTTAGCATGTTCTGCATTGCACACGAATCTTTGCCACCATTAATTTGAAATGTGTTGTTGGGTTGCATGTCCTCCATGAGCACATCAAGGTTGAGGGGCCATATCTTGATCCTTTTGATTCCTATCATAATGTTAGATATATTAAATTCCTTTGTCAAATACTTGTTGCCTATTTATGCTAGTTTTCCCCTCCTAATTTCAACTTTTGGATACTTTTCCATTCACGCTGCTCATTTTGATTTAAAGTATGCTTTGAATGGATAAAACACACTCACATCTAAGGGTTGTAGTTTATGTGAAGTGTGAGTTTGAAATGTTAGGAGGTCAATGTCTAAAATGTGGGTCTCTTGGATGGTTTTCATGAAAACATGGTTGTCATGGCAACGTGGCTACCATGCCCATCAAATATGAGAAACTATATGTTGGTTGGTGAAACTCCACCTATAATAGACCAAGCAAAGTGGTGCAGCCAGTTTACGAATAAATCATTTTTCATCCACGCATGTGCTTGGGTTTCCATGCAAGCACCTGATTCACATTTTGCTACATAATTTTGTAAGTGCTTCTTCCCTTTGAATGGGTAGAAGACCGGAATGGATTGCCTAGAAGCATTAACACAACATAGAATGGTGATCCATTCATGACTCTTTAGAAGGATGTATGAGATGTTCTGGGATCCTCTCCTAGCAATAACACTCGTAGACATGTATCTTCCAGCTTGCATGCCTATTTCATCACACTTCCATATGTGAGAAGCTCCATATATATTCATAGCATATGTTTTGACAAAGTATTGTAGAAATAACACATAGTAGATGGTCTCAGATTGAATTCCCTATCTTTGTTGAGCCATTTTGTTGTTCACAGTGTCAAATATGGATGGCGAGCCTTAAAACCCTGACCACAAAAACTTCTCAAGCATACCATCCTTGAAAGGTTTGGGTCTGCTCTCACATATCTGAGCAATAGTTTCTCTCACTTTCACAATTTCTAGCCCATTACCTACTGTAGCCATCTCTTGGAACCACTCAACAATATTCTCTTCTTCTTTAGGGGAGAGGATGGATAGGGGAGCTTTCTTCAAGGTTGTTATGAGAATACCCAACCATTTTGATGTCGTGGTTGTTGCAATACCCCATTTCTTTTATGTTTCCCTTATGGAAATGTCGTTCTCCTCAATATCATGGAGTACCCCTTCCATACTAGTTGCAGACCACAACTTATATGGATTTGTAACTTTGTGTGCTCTCACTTGTGTAGTATCGACCTTTGTCAATGTTGGGGGCACTTCACTACTTTGAACATGTTGTGGATTGCTTTCAGTAGGATGCAAATTTTTCATAATGGGAGGAGGGGTGTTATCATTTGGAGGGAAGGTGATACCTCTTTTATGGGCATGGAGCCTACTTGATGCTCTTTTCTTTGGTGTGAACTCCTTCAAATGATCTGAGTGCTTCCTCATTTGCAGTCAATAACAAGAATATCACAATCAAAAATTAAAAATAAATTGTTAAGAGAATTAAAAATAAGAATAAAGTAATACACTCTATAATATGTAAAATTGAAATGGAACCAATAAACTTTTTCATTATATAGAGTGAAGCTTGCAGATCAATACTAACAGCGATGCTTCAATGATAAAGTAGTGTGCATTTTTTTATTGTTGGATGCTATTGTGTAATATGAGATTGATGTTTTAATAGAGGAAGTATGATTCCCTAAAAATATAAGGTGTACAAAAAATTGTAGGATGAGAAATAGTAACACTTGTAGGAATGTGACAATTATAATGGTAGTAATTCATGGTGAAAACCTGTTGGGTCTACTAGATGAGGTGGTGTAGCTGGGTTGGGTTCTTTCCACATAATTTTTTGAGTACAGACACGACAAGGAGTAGTAGGAAAGAAATAATTTTAATTTTTAATAGACACCTTAGTGTAAACCCAAGATGGGATGTGGTTGGTGACCACTCTTTTGAGGGTTTGTTTCCATGAAATAGTTTCTGAGCATTCTTTCAATTGTGGACCATAGTTTTCTAAGAAATATTTGTTGAGATAGTTTGTATTCCATGATTCAAGAATGAACTTGAATAATTTAGAATAGAAACAAGATCATCACAAGGATATGGACTGACAAGGAATTGGTCAATAAGATGGGAATGGCCCGTGAACCATTCTTGTTATGCTCAAATTCATGGATATGGGAACTTCGCTACCCAGTGTGTTTGGGAATTTGGTCTATGGGGTGCATGGGAAGAATCAAGGATATATGATATGATGTATTCATCTAAATCAATTGTAGAGTAGGTTGCAATAAGACCTAGAGTACTCAGTTTTTGATGGTCATTGTAATAGTTATCCCTATTGTACTCATAATTCTTAACAATTTGGTAGTGTTGATTTGGGTTACTCATGTCGGCATTGAGTTGTGTGCATGTCTATTGTCTAGATTAGATCATGGTCTCATCATAAGTTGTTCACATTCATTTGCATAATGCTTCACATTAATAAGAAGGCAACAGTAGAAAGGATAGAAAAGAAAAAATAGGATAAGTATCATGAATTACTCCTAGGGAATGGAAGTATTTGTAATTATGGGAGACAAAGAGAGTTTTCAAACCAAAAATGAGTATTTAATAATGAATTCATGGTGTGTTGATGAATTAAAAGGTTCCCAATTTTTCTGAACAACAATAAGTCAATATTTTAATGATTAGTAGTCTTAATGAGTATTACAAGTTGCATATTTTGCATCTTTTAAATTTGATTCACGTAACTAACTATCTCTCTCAAGCTTGAGATTTCACAGTCACCACAACAGTCAGAGAAAAAATTTATGATGGTTTATTATGTTCCTTTTCAATCACTGCTTAAGAGAATTTACAAAGTAGCAGATATTTTAATGATTCAAAATAATAAATTGTAAACCAGAAAGATCTACCAATTATCTATAATTTAACCTTTCAAATCTATCATTTAGAGATAATTTGACATTTATGAATATTTGAAAGCATAAATCGGGAGAAACTTGCCATGATTTTGTTGGAATAATGGAATGGTGTGTACTGAGAGGGGAGGGGTGAATCAGTACCCTTAAATCTTTTTATCAATTAACCTTAATCCTTTACTAATCAATTCCTTTCATTATCGACCATATGTGCTATTCTATCTTTATGCATGTAATATCAAATCATAAACTTAGTTTGCATGTAAAAATTCATAGAAACATTCATGAAATGTAATGAAACATGACACAAGATTTGGTAATGCAGAAAACCCATGTTAGAAGGTAAAAAATTGTTGTGGGGATGAAACCCACAAAAATTCACTATCTGTAGAATGGAAGGGACTGATTAAGGCTTACAAGTTTGATCACTTCTGATGATCTTACCCTCTGTTCTGCTTGGTAGCCTTGAATCTTGTTCGTTGTAACTGATTTTATCTTTTGTTTTCCTTCTACATGAAACTCTATATTTGATACATATATGTCTTTGTGGATACAATCATCATCACACCATCTTTTTCTGATTGATTAAACATCTATTTATACATTGAATTGACCTAAATAGGTTTCATGCTTAACTATGAAAACTCTATGATCAAAGGTTTACAACTTGACCTTGATCTCCTAGTTTGCATGTTTTCAATCAGTTAGAATGATTAAAAAAATTACATTTTCTTTTCTTGTCCCTCAAGAAATGGTCTTAAAGATAAGCTTTAAAGTTGAATATAAAACTTAAGTTTTTTATCTGACATGTAACTCAGATCCACATTTCTCGGAATAAATTTGTCTCTCGATAGACTGGTGATTGGGTTTCTCTTTAGACTGACTGTCGGTGTTCACTGTGAACTTGTCTATCAGGTTCCTCTGTGAACTTGTCTATCGGTTTACATTGTTAGCTTCTCTATTGGGTTACTCTTTTGGTTGTGTTGTCAGTTTATATTGTAACCTGTCTTTCGGTGAAAACTAGTTTCGGTGACCTCTGTAAACTGTTGTCTCAGGTTGCACTATAATCCTGTCTTTCGGTGATCATGTTTCTAACGGTTCAGAAATTGTTTCCTTTGTAAAATAATGGAAAAATATGATCATCAATCTCCCCTTTTGACATTAGTATCAAAAAATGATATGTGCAAAACTAAAATGTTTAGTATATACACCTGTGTTTACCTTGTCAATATGACTCCCCCTATGTGCATGCCTGATATGATATATGTACATGTATATACACTTTCCTTTATACATATATTTCCCCCTTTCATCATTTTTCCCTTTCACCTTATCACACCAAATCGTTTCACCTTTTACAATATCAATTCCCCCTTTTTTATAATAATGACAAAGGTGTCATACTTACAATTGGTCAAAAATATGGGAATGGCATTTCTGAATGTCCTCGATTTGCTTTTCCCATTGTTCTTTGAGGTGCTCAAGGGTCATGATCTCCAAGGTGATTCTTGCATGCATATCATATATTCTTTCTGTTACAAAGATTTTCGGGGTGGCAATCAATTTTTTTGTTGAAGTCATATGTTGTTGCAGTAATGTAAGATTTGGTAGTAGTAGAGTCTGGAGCTCGGTTACCTCATCTCTAAACTTTGATTGTGCCTCTAGAATTTCAAGTCTTAACCTTTTAGCTTCCATAATCTTGTCATAATTCAACTTGAATGCATTTTCATTGGTTGTAAGACCTTGTGCACTATCATTAAGATCTACATCTATCTTTGCAATCATTTCACTATTCTCCTTAGTGAATTGATTTATTATGCATAACTGTTGAACTAAGGTTATAACTTCTGAAATGATTGGTTCCAATGTATGGACCAGTTAGATAGTTTTAACTTGTTCTTTGCCACTTCTTGGCTGATTTTCTACATTAATTTATGTTGGTATTTCTACTCCGCACGTTCTTCTATTGCCTTCTCTACATCTACATTTTGTGATGTGATGGCTTCGGTAAGAACTGCTAAGTGATCTAGTATAGAAGCATTTTGATCAATGTCGATATCATGTATAATCTGTAATAAGATATCCTTTGTAGTTTTTGGTACCTGTGTGTCCTTGGTCTCCTTTTTGAGTTTATCTTGGATATCTTTCCTTTTACAAAGTTTTGCATACTATGTAAGTGACTCTGGATCCAATGTCCTAGGATCACAATCTAGTATTTCAATGATCTCATCCAATGTAACTGGATTTTTATTCTTCTTCTTTTTTTTCTTTTCTATTGTGGTGGAGGTTGTTGTATGTAATACCATAAAAATATCCTTCGCTTGGTCTAATGTACTTGGTGAAGGCTTTGGAGGTGTTGTGTCTTTTACCTGTTGCTCGGTATATACCTGTTGGTTGGTAGTGGACATCTCCATATCAACCTTTGCTTTATCTGTAGCTTCTCCTTTGTATCCTTTGGTGTGGCATCACCTTTTTCTTCACTTGCATCTTTATTCTCTCTATCTATTGCTTTCTTCTTATCATTTGTGCTTTTCTGCTCCTCTTCACCTTTATCCTCGAGTATACTTACATCATGGTCGGGTGACTTCTCCTTTTCTGAGATGATATTGATAGCTTGTATCAATAATAGAATTTTCCCTAGTATATTAACCTGTGCAGCATTTTTTGATGTGTCATGTTCCTTGGTTTGTTCCGAGATAACAGTGACATCTTCATCTGCCTTTATCTCATCGGTAGGATCACTTCCAGTGATATCTATGATTGTCACATCTATTGTGTCTCCTAATGACTATAAAATTTGAGGTATGTCATCCATTTCTATACTTTCTTTTGTGTTCAATTCAACTGAAGTGACATCCTTGGTATCATTTATAAGAATGCACTCTGGGCTTGGTGTTGTCTCTTTTTCTTCATTGTGAGGCTTCTCGGTATGTGTTAATACTCTCTTGGGGCTTGTATCCTCTTTAGGTACATTGAGTATTTTTCTCCAAGCATCATTACTTTCTTTGTCAAGCTCTATTAAGCTTCCCTCTAGAACTTTGTAGGCTCTCAATTTTGCTGAGAACTTCTTTGAATGCAACTTCATCATTTCATCAATTTCTTCAATTTTTTACTCGGGTGGCTTAATGGAAACTAGGGATCTTTCCCTTATTTGTCTTTCAAAATTTAATGCAAATGTCCATCTTGTTGATAACCTATCTAGATGTTCTTGTGGCATCATCTTATCAAACTGTATAGGTATATATTTGAATACACACATTGTCGTGATGATGGCTTCTTCTATTTTATTCTAATCCTTGGGTTTCAAAGTTAGCCATTGTCTAACCTTAGGCTCAGATATTGTACCTGACCTAATGATTGATGTGACAATCTCATCAATTGTGGTAGGAAATTGGTTCTTTACAAGTTGTTCATCTTGTTCAGTGTCTTCTTTATCTTCCTTTCTTCAGATTAATCTCCTTCTCCTCTTTGGTTATGATGTTTTCCCGGTTTGAGGCTTTCTTTTATAAGTCATCACTTTTCCCTTTTTAACCGGTGATGAGTCTGCTTTTGTAGTTTGAATCCTTGTTCTTGATGCAATAGTTTTCCTTGGTTTCTTTGGGGGTGGTGCATCAGACTCTATTGATTTGGAATCACTCACTTGTTCACGTTCACCGATGGGTGACTGTCCCTCAGTGGCTTCTTGTTTTTCTGTTTCTTCTTCATTGACCGACAACTTCTTTTCAAGTGTCTTTACCATTTTGGTCTTCTTTTTGTTGATCTTCTTTACTACTAGGCATGTTTTAATTTTGGCCTTGGCTTCTTCATAGGTGCCAAATCTTGGTAATGATTTGTCCAATGGTTCATTCAATAATGCCTCAATTTCATTTATGGCATGATCTATGTTTATCTCATAGTCAAGTGGTGCTAACCATGTTTTCCTCGATACAGCTGGTTTGATCAAAGTTGTATCGATGTCCACCATGAAACAAATATCATCTTTATATTGGTCTACTAGTTGTTCTATTATCCTCATCCTTTTTTGCATTCTGTCCTTGAATCCATTGAAATATTCATCCATGAGTGATGTAAAGTTGTCCCCTAGTGACTTAATTAATTCACTAATTTTTATTGTCACTAGTCGGGTAGTGTCCCAATTGACATTACTGACAGATGGGAAAAGTCTTGAAAGTAGAAGAATATACACATGAGGAGTAAACCAAACTTACATGAATTAGAATTTGTTGATCTAATGGTCCTCATGTTTTCCTCTAATTTCTTCAGTAGAAGCTCGGATAGATCCGGCTGTAGACCCTTATTTACAATCCTGTGGCCAGTGTCAACCTCTCCACATGTAATACTATTCATTATGTTGGCTTGGAATATCTTGTATCCCAATACGCATGCACCAAACTTCAGTTCCAAATCGGTGATGGAGTTTACCTTCAATCCTTTTCCATCCCATTCTGCACCTATCATCTTCTCAATCTTGGGGTGAGAAGGGTGTTTAAGTGCCTTGGCCTTGTGGGTTATTGGGTAAGTGGTCACTGTGTCTATTACATCCCTAGTAATCTATTTTGGCTCATCTAGCCACATCTTTTGGTCATGTACCCTGCTAAGAACTATCCAGATCCATTCGGTCTTGAACTCCTTCAGGAACATTAGGGAGTTTGTCAACCCTTTCACCTTAATATGATTATGTTCATCCTTTGATGTTTTCATCTGTGCAAAGCTTCTTGTAAGCTTCCTCAACTTCCAGATCTCCAATTTCTACAACTTTGCAGTGGATATACACTGATACATCCTCGATAAGCAAAACCCTAGGTGGTATGCTTGAAAACGGTCCAGAATCGTCAGGTTGTGAAGCAACCTCTAGAAAAAATTTGTATTTCAGTTCTTCACAAGTAGTGTTCTTGATTAGGTTGACCTTTTTATATTTGGCATTTTTTATCTTGGAAACGCAAGATGTGGTTTCCATTGTTTCTGGAAATTAGGGATCCCATAAATAAACTGTGAGCTTACTAAGTCTTAGATACTCACTTGATATGTTGTAGTTGTGATTCTGTATGAATGTTGTGAGTTTTCTTGTTAGTCGCTTCTACAATCTATTTGTTTTTCTCCGCTTTGTGCTCTTCTCTTCTCTCTTAATCTCATGGTGAGTGAATGAGCTATTATGTCACCTTTTATAGATGATGCCCTAAGTGGTGCATTTAATTCTTTACCCAATTCTTGGTGTTTGAATACAGATTCATTCAGGGAACATGCTAACTTAATTCTCAATGAGAATGCGATGCTCAGGGTAAGTGTCAACTCAATTGACCTTTCATATGTTTACTGACAGTGCTCGGTATTGGGGTGAAGACTGATTATCTTTTACATGATTAACAACGGTGCTCGGTTTACAGAAACTACTTAGTTGTTATATGTTCAATGATGATTCTTGGTATGTATTGACCGATGTGATTAGATTCACAAATTCACAAGTAATACCATAGTGCATCTTTATTTATGCTAATTTGGCATTTCATTAATGTACAATGGAACTGATGTAAAACATACATTGGTATAGTGCAGTTCCATACTTACTTGTTCTACTTAGGTGGGGGTGGTGATATCACCAGATCCATTGCATAAGGTGTCGCCAATTGTATTTCTTGGTCCAGCATCATTTGTGTTTGTATCTTTCCTCCACATTTTGTTTCTCATCTTCCTGATGTCTTCAATGGTATTTCCATTGGAAAAAGTGCTTGTCTCTGTCACTCGATCTCTGCACTCCTTTCTTAGATGACCGACCCTATGACAGTGTAAGCATTCCATCCCGGGGTTATTCCATCTTCTAGACCTTCTTATCCATTTTCTCATGTAGTTTTTAGTTGTGTCCATATTTTCCACACGATGTGCAATTTGTCCATGTGTTGTAATCCCAAACATATGAGTTATCAACTATTTTTGGTTGATAAGTATTTTCTTGTTCTTTTGGCTTCTATGCTTGCTTTTTATTTTTCCTACATTCAAGAGATGTGTGCCCATGCATTTTACAAGTAGGACAATATTTTTCCATGTAGGTTTCTTTCTTTGGTTGTTTCACCTTAGATTTGCATTCATGTGCTTTGTGTCCTTTCTTGTTACAATTATAACAATTTCCTATGAATGTATATGTGGATTTAGGAATACCTTAAGCTTTACTCTTGCAAACATTTGATGTGTGGTCTGGTTTTCCATAGTGATTGCATTACTGCTTCCTTGGTCTTGGATTTGTGTAGACATCTTTTTGATCAACTTGGTGTGATTATTCTTCATGCTCAGTATACCCTAGACCGGTATTATTGTTGACTGTTCTTTGTCCATCCATAAAATCATCCAATCTTTTTGTGCTTTCTTCAGCTCTCTTGATCAAATCATTGTGTTGTTGTTGAATCCTTACTTCATGCTTTAGTCTTTCATGTTCTTCTTTTATCTCACCAATAGCTTCTAATTTTCCTTTGAGTTCTATGTTCAGTCGATGTACCTCCTGAATCATAAGAACAATTTGATTGCTGATCTCATGATGATGTTCAGTAAGTCTTTGTATTTTTTATTCTCTCTCTTGTAGATTTTCAGTGATCTTCCTCATGTCATCAATAGCTAGTGTTCTTTCTTTCTCAGCTTATCTAGCATTATTCATAACCTCAATCATCCTTACCATATGTGTCTCTTGACCGATTTGCAGTGATTTCACTTGGCGAGCCAAATGTTGATTGATTTCATTCAGACTTTTAATGCTTCCTTCTAATGTGTCATATATATTTCTATATATAGATCTTGATGACTCAAACAAATTAGGTATCTCTTCTTCATGATAGTCTATTTCATTACAGCAAGATGCCATAACCTTTCTTTCATCTAGTAGCTCTCTCATCTTGATTCTAGCTTCTTTGTATTGCTCATAGAAGATCTGTATCTACAAATTTTGATTTTCAATATTCTTGTCTATCTTATACCTTTCTATTGTATGATCTTTTCTCTCAAGTGATTTAAACTTTTCCAAATAAGAGATCTAGCTCTGATACCAATTGTTGGAATAATGTAATGGTGTGTACTGAGAGGGGAGGGGTGAATCAGTACCCTTAAAGATTTTTATCAATTAACCTTAATCCTTTAGTAATCAATTCCTTGCATTACCGACCATATGTGTTATTCAATCTTTATACATGTAATATCAAATCATAAACTTAATTTGCATGTAAAAATTCATAGAAACATTCATGAAATGTAATGACACATGACACAAGATTTGGTAATGAAGAAAACCCATGTTAGAAGGTAAAGACTGTGGTGGGGATGAAACCCACAAAAATTCACTATCTGCAAAATGGAAGGGGTCGGTTAAGGCTTACAAGTTTGATCACTTTTGATGATCTTACCCCCTGTTCTACTCAGTAGCCTTGAATCTTGTTCTTTGTAACTGATTTCATCTTTTGTTGTCCTTCTGCATGAAACTATGTATTTGATCCATACATGTCTCTATGGCTACAATCATCATCACACCATCTTGTTCTGATTGACTACACATCTATTTATACATTGAATTGACCTAAATAGGTTTCACACTTAACTATGAAAGCTCTATGATCAAAGGTTTACAACTTGACCTTGATCTCCTAGTTTGCATGTTTTTAGATTGATTAAAAAAATTAAATTTTCTTTTCTTGTCCCTTAAGAAATGGTTTTGAAGATAATGTTTAAATCTAAATATAAAACTTAAGTGTTTTATCTGACATGTAACTTAGATCCACATTTCTCAGAATAAAGTTGTCTCTCGGTAGACTGGTGATTGGGTTGCTCTTTAGATTGACTGTCAGTGTTCACTATGAACTTGTCTGTCGGGTTCCTCTATGAACTTGTTTGTCAGTTTACACTATTAGCTACTTTGTCGATTTACTCTGTTGGTTGTGTTTTTTTTACATTGTAACCTGTCTGTCGATGAAAACTAGTTTTGGTGACCTTTGTAAACTGTTGTGTTGGGTTGCACTATAATCCTTTCTTTCATTGATCATGTTATCAACAGTTCAAAAACTGTTTCCTTTGTATACTAATGGAAAAATATGATCATCAAATTTCAGTGTAAGTTGTGACAATAATGGATAGAGACTAAGTACACAATGAAAAATGTAAATAAATCATTGTAATGTTCTTTTATGCCTACTAATTTTTTTATATATGTTTGTGTTCAACTTGGACAAATTAGAAGAAAATAGTGAAATTTCCATACATGAAATCCAATTCCATGAGAATAACAAAACTTGGTCCATTTCCAAGCCAACAAGACCAAACCAAACAAGCATTCTGGGACTAAAAATTGGTCCATTGGGTAGATATCCTATATTATGGAAAAAAATCAAAATGTAGACAAGATAGGAAAATTAGAGTGAAATGAATGTCAAGGAATCCAAGTAGGGGTCCATGGTAGGTTATGTAAATATGTGAAATAGAAATGAACAAGAAGGAAACAACGACCTAAAATTGAGTTGAACAACATCAATAATAGATAAGTTATAGAAAACTAGAACTATAGAAAATTGAAAATTAAAGGAAGAATGAATGTGAAGGAAATATTGTTACCATACAAAATAGAAAGTGAAACAGATGGTAAGGGTATAGATAAATGAAAATGAATTGAAAACAACACCTGAAGTATGTAAAATTGAAAACATACCTAAAGAAAAAACTTGAATTCTTCATACTCCGTGTCTTTTTCTTGTGTCGTACTCTTCAATGGTTGTTGAATGATATGAATGGGAATAAAACATATGTTTGAAGTCTACTTCTATGAAAGAATTTTTCTTTGTTGTTGTGATGTATTTAATTTATGTCCTCTTTTTAAATTTGAATCTTGAATCTTCAACTTCAGTTGTAAGAAATCATCTTATTGCTTATAAATCCTAATTTGATGGCATTTAAATGTGAATTGGTAGCCTTGAATTCACTTTATTGATTAATGTAGGTGGTTTAATGCAGAAATGACCACAAGGTGTGCACTTGAGGTGCAATGAAGAAACAGTAGCTCAATTGTTGGGACATGGTCATGTCAATAGTTTTAGGGTGGTCACTTTTTTTATTATTTTTGGTCGGTAATATATGATTTTGACTGGAGCGATAACCAGTGAGCCCACAAATCTAGGGGACCTCATCCCCATGAAACCATCACATCAGACCCACAATCCAGTGAGCCCAGTAGGGACACCGGCCTGGGTCATCCAGGTCTGCGAGCACACCATGACCAGTGAGGGTCTGACAACTGGAACATGAACACCACTATCTTCAAACTCCTCCATTGCAAGTACAGTGCACTCCCTCATCAACAATCCTTTTCGACTCCCGTGACTGCTATGCAAAGCATATGTTGAGTGCTTCCTGTGAAATTTGAACCATGAATTATGTTGACCAACAATTCCTTCTAACTCATGTTCCCAGCATACACTGTCTCACTTGATTGCACTTCCCGTGGTTCAAACATTGAACCTCCCAATTACTAGTGCCCACAGCCACCGTTGTGTTGTGAGATCATGCTCTTAAATTTAAGCTAGGGATGTACTCCCTAGGAAGAATGCAAATTCCCCACTCCACATCTCGTGGGTAAATCAAGATACAAGATCTCTGGGGCCTCTCAATTGTTGATGTAGTAGAGAGTAACCTGGGAGGTTTGAACCTTGGTTGTAGGCACTATAGGAAAGAAGCCCCAACATTTCACCAATAAAAATTGTTGAACCTTGGCTGTAAGCTCTACAGGAAAAAAGCCTCACTATTTCACCAAGGTTCAAGGTAACAACTCTCCATTGAGAACCACAGTAGAGAGCGACCCTGTGGGTACTTGAACCTTGATTTTAGGCACTACAGGCAAGAAGCCCCACCATTTCACCAAAGGGCCAAGCCCTAGTCACTTGTTAGTAGGTAGTAGGGGTTTTATTTATTTCATTCCATGACCAGTATGCAACTTATTTTGGGTTTGTAATTGTCCATGTGGCAATGCTATCTTATTACTATGGATTATGCCTTGGTTGGCAAGCCTCATGTACATCAATTGAGTTGACATGTTAAATTGTGGATTTGGCTTTATTTAAAATCAGCATTCATTGTGATTTTGTTGTGAACGGCCCACTAGACCACACATTAGAACCTGATAATACTTTGGACAGTTTGAAATCCTGACAAGAAATGCATCCTTTTGTTTATGACTGGGTGCGGGCACACACACACACACACACATATATATATTCACCATCACTGGTACATTTTGTGGGTTGTTATTTTCCAGTATCATTTTTTTACTTTTTTACTTTGTAGTTGGGTGGCAGCTAAATGCACAGGTGTGGGGCCCAAACATTTCCACTACCATATTACATTTAGGACCCGTGCACATTCCAAATCCTCTCCCCTAGATGATGAATATTCCTAAATAGAATGATTATCATAGAAAATATACTCTCATTGGCTTCCCTAATAGAAGTTAATAAAAAATACTTCTTAAATTTGTTATGGTATAAATGTCGATATCTTTGTCTTTATATAATAGATTACAATGAAAAGAATTAGCATAAATCTAAATTACAAGTCTCTTTTGAATAATAAGTTCTAAATTCCCCTTGAGGGTTTGATCCTTGGTCGATGGCTTTTTATATCTCATGTCATCATCCTCACAAATCGTGCTCAATCGATTAAACTACAACCCTTTGACTTTCTCCTTAATTTTGAAATTTATATGTTTTAATTTTAAAATTTAACAATAAATTAAGTTTATAAATGAATAGATATATTAATTTTAATAATTATAACATTAAAATTATTATATTTTATTTTTAGGTTTTTAATATCAATATATATTGTGTATCAAGTTTGGCTTATATGTTGATAGCAATTTTACATGTTTCACACGTATTTGTACCTTTTTTTATATAATTGATCTTATTTATGTTTATATATTCATATTTTTTATATTTGTATTCACACACATTATTGCTTAGGTTTAATCTCACTACTTGAGATTGAACCCTCAAATTCAAATTTTAAAGTTTCAACCCATTTGTACTAGCCATTACAAGTCAACTTGATGTATGTTTGTGTAACTTATTGCTATATTTTGGTGATAAAAGATTAATCTATGCAATTAATTAAAAAAAAGCATGCACATGTATCATAGAAGACTTCATAAGCTTAGGTTTGGAACTTAAAGGGAGTTTTTAGTATAAATTGGTTTTCTAAACAAATATACTTGTTGCACCAAAATCATATTGGTCATTTACATTCTTGAGTATGTTGTCTTTAATTATTTGTTAAAGTTAAAAAGTTTGTATGTCCAAGGGGTTGACCTAAAGAACTTGACTCTAAGGATCTAATAATTTCTCCAATTGTTCTTGTAAACATGGGCATCCTTACAAGTGAGCCAAGGTAAAATTGTTTCAAAAGTTTTAAATCTTTTTTTTATCATTCTTGTAGAAATTGGTTCAATTATGTGGTGCTCAATTTTGAACTCAAGGGATTCAAATGTAACCTAAAAAAAATTATAATTCAACACAAAGTCTACTAAAATAATGATCATATTAAGGGGGTGAAATTATAGTTTATGGAAAATTGGTTTTGTATAGCTTCAACATGTATATTCTATCATTGGTTTGAGAGATAAGCCCCTTCTATCTCTCACATTTTTATAGGAAAATTGCTACCATTGGGGTAGCTCCAATTTTATTATAACTTAGTTATAAAATAGTACATAGTAGCATAGGATAGATACAAGTTGAATTCTGTAATCTATGATGTATTAGAAAGTGTAGCCTTGATGTCATTTCCTACAATCTTTTGATTTGGGAAATAGACCAAATGTTTGTCTAATGAGCCATAAAGATGCAAAAAACTAAATGTTATTTCTAAGAAACCCATTTCTAAAAAGTGTGATGACTTTACAATGACCTTCATTCTCCTTAGCATCAACAATGAAAATTGCATCCCTGATATATCTCAATACCAATTTTTTACTCGCTATAGATATTATGGTTGCAACCTTCATTGTGAACTTCAAAATGATAAAAATGTTGATCATTGGTGTTCCCAACTTTCATCATCCATTGTCTACACTACAGTATAAAGGAAAATTTTCCAAAATTATCTCATCGTGTATGTGGTCATTATATAGATTTTTTTCCCTATTGAATTCTTGAATAACCTTCTCAACAACATCAAAAGACACAATTATAACATGCCAAATTTGTGTTGGCAAGAGCCATTGGTTATAGTTACATATAAAACTTGCCACAATCAATCTTTCTAAAATCTTTATTTCCAAGATTTTTGGTCTCATATATGAATAAATAGCTATAGTGTGATGATTCAAGAAGATATAAAACCTTAAAGAACATACTATATGTGAGAGAATCATGTGAGAGGAGAACAATCAAGCATCAAAATGCATTTTCAAAATATTTCCTACATTCATGTCAATTATCTGCTTTGACAATTGCTACAATCAAATTGACTCTTTGCATCTTTTAAGATGCTTTTTTTTTGTCTAATTATACAATCATCAAAGAAGAAGACAATGACCTCATTAGTTTTTTTGTAAACATGTTTGATGAAAAACTTATCAATCAAAGCAAGGTACATTTGGATTTTTGCACGTCACTTAAAGATCTTCCATTTTATAGCCTTTCTATAGATGATGGATCTTATCACTATTGGTTAATCACTTCAATATAAATCAATGACATATTTAGTTTACACAAATTTTAAGGTACATAGTGAATTCGGCTTTATTATTGGTACCTTTGGGAAGATTGATAGATATTGCCTAGATCACAACCCCTTGATTGTTCCTTATAATTCATCCCACTCTAGATACACTAGGGTTTCCTCTTGAGGCCTTGTCAAAATTGAGTTTTTATCTACCATTCAAAGGGGCTACTATCTCTCACATTTTATTTTCAAGTATTGAGACTATGGAAAATTGTTAGGATATTTGGTGAATCTAGATGAGGTGAGATAAAAGTATAGATAACCTCTAAGTGATCTTGAGAATAGTGTTATTAGGAACCAAATAAATAGGATAACAGAAAAATAGTTAGATAAAATCACTTTTTACACTAACTTCCTTCCTTAAGTCATACTTACAGAGCAAGGTAATCACATAAAAGACCAGTCCCAACAACATGTCTTGATTAGGTACTCAAGTACAAATGAAGATCTCTCATTATAAAAAAAGATTAAGTACAATACTCAAGTAAAAATGAAGAAATTCTTCATCGTGTCAAGAACTATAAAATCTATTGAAAGATGAACTATTGTATGTTATAACCAATGAACCTCTAAAGATGTAGGTCAAGTGATACAATTATGATCAAATAATACAAATAAAAAAGCATGAAAGACATCTATTATACTTCTTATAAGTACTCTATGTTCATGAATTTCACAAAGTGATCCACTAAAAGAACTCCATATCATAGATACAAATAAGTAGGTCTATTTGACAACCCTAACAATTTGTGAAGTTCATAAGGCTCCATAATGTTCTTCCACTACTCTGCTAAAGATATAAAAGATTAGTAATAGAAATTTTTTAATTACCCCCCCCCCCCTCTAGTGTTGATGAGGAAGCTTGATGATGGAAAACCAAATGAAAATTAATTTTGTCACACTTTATATGAGTGCATTTACATAATTATATATTTTGGAATTAGTTCTTACATGTTTTATGTTATGAGATGGATAATGAAAACTTATATCAAGTTATCTTTCTTGATGACATGTAACTGATTGAATGTTTGATAATGTTAAGTTGAAGATGATGCAAGACATTAAACCAGTTAACAGTTTGTATTGTCATTGATGTCAACTTGATATCATCTATACGGTCATGTAAATAATGCCAAAGACTTCAGAGAATCAATGGAACAAAGATTATGCTTTCAGCAATGCATAAAAGTCAAGTATTCATAAGGGACAGACAACACCGACGGAGTGCACACCATCGGTAAAGATAGAGATAAAGTCACAGTGATGTCCGACAAGCAGAAGATAGTGTTGTTCGACGAGCATATATCTAATTATGCCTGAAAGATGGAGATCCTGAAGCTAACTAAAGTTACACCGACGGAACTGGCAGTTGTCACTGACAACGAACTGCAGAATTGACCGACGAAACAAAGAGATCAGAAAATGAAAAAATAACTAGCTGGCAGAGCTTAAGGATAGACTTAACTGGTTGTTTTATTTTTTTTATTCAACCATAGTTAAGTAATTGATTTATACAGTTGGCAAGAAGCTAACTACAAGATAAATCAAGAGTTAAAGCTGTAAATCAAATTGGCTGAATTTTTTTTCACACCAAGAATCAAGAATTAAGGAATATCATGTCTATATAAGAGACAAGAATAATTCATTTCCATAGGCAATCAAATATACAAAAGGGGAGTGAAAATAAAGAAGGATGCTGAAGAGAAACTAGTGAAGGATAAACTTCGTACAGTCATGATCAATCAAGCTAAGGGAGAGATAAAGAATTCTGCAGACACCGACAAACAGTGAAGCACAGCATCACAGAGAAGAAAGTTGTTGGAATTATATTGGAATGATGTACTAAGAGGGGAGGGGTGAATCAGTACCTCTAAAAAATTTCTTGGTTATCCCATTAACCCTTAATCATCAGTTTGTAAATTATCTTATCTAACTGTTCATCTTTCTTTATGTATATGCAATCATATCATAAGTTCTTTAGTATGTAACCATAACAGAAACATTCATGAAAATAGATGACACATAACACAAGATATGATATCACAGAAAACTCCTGTTAGGAAGTAAAAAATATGGTGGGGATTGTTACCCACAAGACTTCACTGTCTACAAATAAGAAGGGGTTGGTTACGGCTTACAATTGGTCACTTCTAATGACCTACCCTGTTAGGAGTATTATAGTGGAGACCTGTTAAGATCTACTTCATTTGAAGCTTTAGCAACACTATTAAGTGTGCACTCTGTTAAGAGATTTGTAA